>CM050176.1:32452531-32457531 GCA_027410445.1 Discoglossus pictus | reverse complement strand
ATATATATTATAATATATATATTATATTTAAATATATTATATATATTACTGCTCATTGGCTGACAGGGCCAAGCCTCCCGATCAGTTAAACATTTGAATCATTTTTTGAGAGCATGGTTTAAAAAACACAAAGTGGTACATTATCAAATACAGCCTTCCAGAGGCAACAAAGAAAAAAAACTTTATTTATAATGTATTTTTTCCACTGTTTTTTGATTGCACAAGGCAATCATTGTCTCATTCTTGGGTTATAAGGCCACTTATTGTTTTATTGTATTTATGTATTATTTAGAAAGAGGCAGCAAGAATATTACTGATATGTAACTCCGGCATAATGCTAATTGTTAATCTTTAATACAACACAGTAGCAAGGAACCCAACAGAGAACCGCATCTTAAAAACATATTGTTTCGCTCAGATCTATTGAGGTACTAAACGCCTACGTGGACAGAAAAGTAGTGAAGCGTAAATGATTTGTGTTTTGTTAAAAGTTTCTTACAAAAAGTTAAAATTGTAGCTTGGAACACTTTTTTAAACATAAATACTAATTTTATAGAGAAAATATTTGTCAAAATCTTCCTTTTTAATATTTTTTTGCTCCCCATTTTGAAAGCATTTAAGACCTGTTTCCCAGCCAGGGTATATATCTCAAGAATGATTTATATTGATAAGTAATAGCTACTATATTGTGTGGACAGTTGTAATATTTTTTTTTTTAAATGATACTTGTTATAATGTGGTCAGTTTTTTCTTTACGGTCTTTTGAATAAATTAACATAATAATAGGTTTTAGAAAAATGGTTTTAGAAAATAAATACATAAATAAATAATTCAATAAATAAATATGTAATTCATTAATTTAATTAATAAATAAAACAAAATACATTATTATGACCATTGTAGTCCTTTAAATGAAGCACTTCAGAGAAGAAATTGAGGATGCACCAACCCATCCAACATGGCAGCCCCCAGTAGACATGGGAGGTGAAATTTGAGCAATTCTCTCCTGCTTCATAAACATGATAATAATATAAATCCATTTCCTACAAATATATAATATAACACTTCTGAATAAATGAATGAACCTTAAAAGCCATTTATAGGTTTGTTTCATGTTTATTACAATTTATACAGGAATAAAAAGTTCCTCGACCTATATAACAAGGAAATGTGGTTCGTATGATGTAACGCCCAAAATTGGACTACAATGCATTTCACTGAAGGTTGCATGGACTGGATTGTATACAGATGAGGAAAAGCTAAAACAATAACATTTATTTTTACTAGAAAAGGTGTCTATAGCTGATAAAATGACTTTATACAGATATAGAGGATCAAAAAGAAGTTTTGTCAGTTACTTTTCCTACAATGGACATGAAATCACACATTATCCTTTTTTTCTGATTATATGCTTTATTTATATATATATATATATATATATATATATATATATATATTTATCTATTTATATTTATAAGTATAAGTCACAAATGACAGGATAATATTTTATTTTTTGTTCCCCCCTCCGTCTCTCCCCTCCCTATCATGTGCCTCATGAAATGGACATGAAATCACACATTATCCCTCTTTCTAATTATAAGTTTTATTTAGAATATAGGATAAAATAATAATAATTAAAATTAAAAATTAAAAAAAAAAAAAAAATATATATATATATATATATATACTAGTCACAAATGACAGGATAATATTTTATGTTTTGCCCCCACCTCCCGTCTCCTCCCCCCTATCTCTCCCGTGTGTGTCTCCCCCACTTCCCACTCTCACTCCCCTTTGTTTCTTTTCCCCCTCTCCCTCCCCTGTCTCCCCCCCCACTCTCCCTCCCCTATGTCTCCTTCCCCCCATCCCTCCTCTCTGTCTCCTCCCCCCTCTCCCTTCCATGTTTCTCCTTCCCCCATCTCTCTCCCCTGTGTCTCCATTCCCCCTCTCTCCCTCCCCTGTTTTCCTTTACCCCTCCCTCATCTGTGTCTATTTACCCTGCCTCCCTCCCCTGTGTCTCTTGCCCCTCCCCTGTGTCTCCACCCACTCGCCCTCCCCTGCGTATCTTTCCCCCTCTCCCCTCTGTGTCTCATCCCCCCTCTCCCTCCCATGTGTCTCTCCCCCTCTCCCTCCCCTGTATCTCCTTCCCCTATCTCCTTCCACTGTGTCTCTTTCCCCCCTCTCCCTCCCCTGTGTCTCCTTCCCCCACTTCCCTACCCCTGTGTCTCCTTCTCCTCCTCTTCTTCCTTGTGTCTCCTTCCCCTCCACCTCTTTTACCTGTGTCCCCCCCCCCCCCCCCCCCCCGTGTCTTCTTCTCCCCATCTCCCTCCCCCACCTCCCTCCCGGTGAGCATTGTGAGTTTGTGTGTAAGGCTCACAACTTGCGTTAATTATGAGCGTTACACACAAACTCGCAATTACAACAACTATATATGTGATATACATATACACATCATATATATATACCATATTGGTCCGAATATAAGCCGCACCTTTATTCACAATGTTTGAGTTTGCAAGTTACAGTGCGGCTTATATTCGCGACCGTAAAAAAAATAATTGCCGATTTGCGAGCTTGCGCGTTACGTGTGATGCTTATATTCGCAAACATAAAATTACTGCCGATTTGCGCGGTTGCGAGTTAAGGGTGCCGATTTGCATGCTTGAGACTGCGGTATTGTAGCAATTGAATAGCGATTTACGTTTTTAGTGATTCTAACATCCTGTAAGGCCTGTAACCTGCAAAAAAAGCTGCAGTGCTGATTAGAAAGCCTGTTTCTTGCAATGGCTGATCACTTGGAGAGAGTCTCCAAGTGTGTTGTGAAGCTTTTATAATAATTATTATACAAAATAAAAAATAAAATAATTAAAAAGAGGAGGAACTAATGAGAATTGAACTTACAACCCACAGTTCTGCAGCAAATATTTTAATCAATGCATGATAATTATTACAAATCAATAAAGCTAAAATATTATCAGTGTGGAAGTTACAGCCTTATTCTCAGCATCTTATGCAGTTTCTTGCAGGGTGTCTTCGTGGACTACACTACAGTAACAATATCTAAGAAAGCTCTTCTAAATGTAAAAAATTTAACAATTTTTTCACACATAGGACCACATTAAAAGTTATTGCTGTTTTGATTGTTCTTGAAGCCTCTCATGTAATATTTGGAAAACCATTTTTTTAAATGGAAAATAAAGTTATTACCCCCTTCTGGATCTCTACATTGTCGTGGTGAAGGGGCTTGTGTACCCCAATGAAGCTGTGAGTTATACCATGTAGGGTTGTGGTGGCTCATAGCAGAGAGTTCCGACAAAATCATGGTCCACTGGAAAGGAACTGGCAACACACTCCAGTATCTTTGCCAAGGAGACATAATGATAGATGTTGCCTGGCTGTGGTCTATATGGTCACGGAGAGTCGGGCACAACTGAACTAACAACAATAAAAATTTTACAGTGTTTATGATAATCCAATTGGGAGGTTGATAGCTGTAGCTCTTGTTTCAAGATGAGCTTCCAGCTGAGGTGGCGTTGCAGCATTGATGATGTTACCTTGGCTTCAAGGAGACACAGTTATTTTCGTAGAGATAATCATGATTGGACTGTTTATAGAACCAAATCCATAGTTCCTCACATCCCCACCTGGTGATGGGGAGGGATATGTCCAAAGATGGAAATGTAAATGTTAAACTGTAAAATAAACAAAATTAGATAAGGAGGGTTAGCTGAATTGAAACAGGATGGGGGGGATACCGAGCAGAGCACACCATCCACAGCCCACTGGGGAGATAAACTTTTCCACAGTGGACAAGGCCAGGTGCACTCTGCCCGGATATGGGAGCGCACCAGTGCCCGGAACATGGCCTCTGGTGGACAATGGAACCCTGATTTGTCAAGCACTGCTTCCTGGACTTATATATAGCAAAACTTGGCTTAATGCCAGGAGCCGGTTGACGAGGAGGTCCCTGGCCCTATTGCTCCAGGAAACTGGGCACCCAAAAATAAAAAAATTTCAGTGGATAAATGCAACCAAAACTCGCAGGAGGAGGCACGCTCAGAGTGACAAGAGGGGCTGCAGTCCTGGGCATAATATATATATATATATATATATTATATATATATATATATATATATATATATATATATATAAAATAAATATGAAAACACCGGGACTCTCCTTTGCCACAAGAATGAACCAAGTGGCCGAGAGAGTCTGTGAAATTAGCCAGGTACTCCTCTAATGCTCAGTGTACCATGGAGCACTCTCCAACTCCAGTCCACCCGGTTGGTCGTGGAAACTAAATTAGCCAAGGAGACACAGTGTATTTAAAAATAGGTTGCCATTGATCGGCCTTTTATTAAGAATCAAACTAAAGATTCCCTGACATCCCCAACTGGTGGTGGGGAGGATTATGTCCACCCAATATTTTGTCCATGTATTTAAACTGTAAACTAAAAACAAAATTAAATAAGGAGGGTGAGCTTAAAGGAAACAGATGGGGGATAACCGAGCAGAAGTACACCATCTACAGCCCACTGGGAGATAAACTCATCCATCCCCCCAGTGGACAAAAGCCTGGATACGGGAAGTGCACCAGTGCCTCGGAACATGGCCTTAGTTGACAATGGAACCCCCCTCTGTCAAACACATGCTTCCCTTGACTTGTATATAAGCCAATTTGGCCCTAATGCCAGGAGCAGTTTGTGACGAGGAGGGTCCCTCTGGCCCTTATTGCCCCGGGACACTGGGCGCCCCAAAATAAATAGGTATGGGGAGAAATGCAGCCAGAACTTCAGGAGGAGGCCCCTCAAGAGTGACAAGATGGGCTGCAATCTGGTGCAAAATAAAATAACTATGATACACGGACCTTCTCATTGCTCAGTGTACCATGGAGCACTCTCCAAACTCAAGTCTCCGGTGGGTCTTGGAACTAAATTAGCCAAGGAGACACATTAATAGCAATTACTTTGACACTATCTTAACATGTTTCAACCAAA
>CM050176.1:32065031-32450031 GCA_027410445.1 Discoglossus pictus | reverse complement strand
AGCTTATCATCTACCACTGCGTTAACCCTAACCCCTAAATCTAACCCTGACCCTATGCATAAATTGAAAATTGTCTTGGTGACCCATCGTTGCTCCACCTAGTGGCCACTGGCCACCACCACAGGCAGTGACGAAACAAGAAAGATCCAGAGAGAGTAAGATTAAAGTAAGGGTAGTAGATGGTGCATAGGAACACAAATTCACAGAGTAAAACCTGAATATGCCCATAACTTCAGTTGTCCATTTAGTGGTTTCTAAAATGATGTTCTCCATGTAAAATAAGTTATATTATGATAATGATAATTATATAAAATTACTAAAAAAAGCATTACAAAACAGATAGAAACAATGATCTTTTATCATATAATTGTATAATATAATTGAAAAGCAAAGTCTTGTAGAGAGCATTTTAACTGAATTATCTTATCTGATCAAATTTCATAGGTTGGGAATACAAACTACAGTGGCCCTATAACTGGTGGCATTGCAGTAGCATGAAGCATTGAGTGATCACAGCACTCTGAAAGGGTTAACCGTCTCCCCAATCTAGACAGACCCCTTTTTTGCTGCCTCTTGGCGTCCGCTGCGCATATTTTTGCCTCGCCACGCCTGCTTATATAGCAGATGTTTTCTGTGACACTCATTGCGTTTGGACGCTTTAAATCCCACCACGTTTTTGCTTATAATTTGCACTGGATACATTTTAATTTTCTACATTTAATTATATCTAATAAAATAAAACATAGGCGGCATTTCATACAAAGTAAGCAAAAATCGGGCTGCGCTGTGGAATTTTTGGCTGAGCAACAACTGAATTTGTGTTTTATTACTTTGGCAACAGACAGAGCACATTGGGCCAGATATACTAAAGGTCAATTGTGGCAATAACGTTGTGATGGCTATTTTTTATAACGAACCTGACTCACACTGCGTCTTTGATTGTGCCATGTTATGATGCCAGTGCAAAACTAGAGAAACATCTTCACTCAGAGAAACATATAGGCCCCGGTGTATCAGACAGCGTATGAGAATACTCCGTCCATTACAGAAGGAAATGCGCCACTCTATACGCAAAACAGTAACAAACGCACTTATACGCCATTTATTAAGATCAGATATCAGTTTTCCCCATAGGAAATAGTGCATAGTAAATCAAGGGATGCATGTCAGATGTACTTGAAATACTTAGTAAATTCCCACTCATATCAGGAGTAATTAACTAATTTCACACAATTTTAAACAAAGAAACAAAAATTGTCAGTGCCTCATTTGATCAATTATGGCTTTTTTGTAGAGTTTATACCAAACATATTTTACTAGGTAGATAAAATCCCTGTGTATCTATTTACTTTTATGTACTTTGCATTATTAAAAAGTGTTTATAAGCTCTGTTTTTACTGTTTAAAATCGAACAGTCTATGTATCGGTCTGCCCTCTGTAGCTCATGAAAATACAGACTCTGTAGGGCTGGATGTGCAGTGTCTCATATTAACCAATCAGTGACCATCTCTCTGCAACTTTCTGCAATATGCTCCTGAGACATGGCCCCTGATAGGCTAGGACACTACAATGCACATCTAACCATACAGAGTCAGTGTCTGCATACTCTGCTGCGGGCAGACCCATACAGGGACTATTTGTAAAAGTAAATAAATGCATACGTTTTTTATATAAATAGTAAAATCCAGAAAACTTCCATATATGGAATATGAGTAGATAAAAATAATTTATCAATATTTTTAATTTAATGTTAGAGCACAGTTTCTTTAATTCACATTAGCACAGCTGTTTTTATCCTATTTATAGCACTCATTCTTATGTTTATGTTCCTTAACTGTATGCCTGCTGCTGCTCTCAGGTTTTATAAGCACAAATGGCTTGTATAATTTTAAAAATGGATTATTATTACAAGACCATGCAAGACACAACCGCAGGACCGGATTTGTCAATAGATAGAGTAGGCAGGTGCTTACAATGCTCTCTTGAACCGAGTGGCTCATTAGTAAAAATACATATATGTATATATATATATATATATATATACAGCCTTATTAAATTGTGATTCAGCAAATTGAAAAGGTTTTTTTTTTAAGCACAGAGCATATTTTTTTACAGAAGTTTTTAGTTAGTGATCTTCTATCTAAAAGCAAGGTCTTCACTAACTAATAACTTCTGTAAAAAAATATGCTCTGTGCTTAAATACAGCCCTATTCAATTTGACGAATTGCAATTTAATAAGGCGGATAGTTTCCAAAGAGTGCGTAACGCTCCAGAGGGAGCACATGCGCACTTTAGAAACTATATGTACAGATTCAGTACAAAGCAGAGCAGTGCCAGCGGCGCATGCACAAAGTGCAGTGCCAGCAGCGCAAGTGCAAAGTGCGGCGCCAGCCCGGCATACGCACAGTGCGGCGCAAGTGGCACATGCTCAAAGCACAGTGCCAGAGGGGGGGAAAGAGACAGAGAGGGGAAAGGAGGAAAGAGATACAGGGGAGGGAGGAGGGGGGAAAGAGACAGAGAGGGGAAAGGAGGAAAGAGATACAGGGGAGGGAGGAGGGGGGAAAGAGACAGAGGGGTATAGGGGGAAAAAAACACAAGGTAGGGAGTAAGGGGGACAGGGGAAAGGGGGGGAAAAGAGACAGAGTGGGAAAGAGACACAATGGAGGGAGAAGGGGGGAAAGAGATGCAGGGGAGGGAGAGGGGGGAAAGAAACACCGGGAAGGGATAGGGGGGAAGTGACACAGGGGAGGGAGAGGGGGGAGAGACACAGGGGAGGGAGAGGAGAGAAGAGACACAGGGGAGGGAGATGGGTGAAGAGACACAGAGGAGGGAGAGTGGGGAGAGACACAGGGGAGGGAGAGGGCGGAAGTGACACAGGAGTGGGAGATGGGGGAAGAGACAAAAGGGAGGGAGATGAGGGGAAGAGACAAAGAGGAGGGAGAGGGGGGAAGAGACACAGGGGAGGGAGAGGGGGAAGAGATGCAGGGGAGGGGGAAAGGGACACAGGAGAGGGAGAGAGGGGGAAGAGATATGGGGAGGGAGGAAGAGACACGGGGGACGGAGGGGGGGAAGAGACACAGGGGAGGGAGAGGGGGAAAAGGGTCACAGGGGAGGGAGAGAGGAAGAGACACAGGGAGAGAGAAATACCATATTTTAATGACGGGTAAAATACTAGTATATATATATATATATATATATATATACACCGGTATATATATTATATATATTTATATATATATTATATATATAATAAATATATAATATATATATAAATATATATATATATATATTTATTTATTTATATATATATTTATTTATATATATTATATATATTATATATATATATATATATATATTTTTTTTTTTTCTTCAAACGTTTAGATTATTTATTGATTTTAGGGCACATGGGAAGCATTGTATGGAAAGATATATACTTTATATATATTATATAATATATTATTATATATATATATATCTTTTTTACTGTATTTATTTATATATATTACACTTGGGCTTTGTAGTAAAAATGAAGTGTATGTTACATTGTACACATTATGTATTTCATCATGTTATGTGTGACATATTTATTTCCCTTCATAGTTGAGCTGTCTATGCCTCTGCCCTATTGGACTAATCCCACTCAATTGTCAAGTGAATGATTTTTTTTAATTTATTTTTTATATGAAGATTATGTTTCTAAAATGTTGTTAGTAAAGTTGTTGTTTTTCTTTCCTTCCACATGCACATTATTTTGTATTACTTTATCTGCCTCCACTGTGTTTATGTTTAAGTTCTTAAAGCCGAAATTGGAATATCAGCAAGATCTGTTGGAGAATGCTACACACGGGTACCGTACAGCTCAGCCTCATGAAGATCTCAAAGTACAAAATCAGAGCGACATCGTAATGATCAGACTAATTCCTACTTAAGGCAGCTGCACAAAAGAGGGCACTAAAGCACCGCATGAGATCACAGCGTCTGCACACGAGGAAAATATCTCCAAACGCTCCCTGCACGGACAGGTCACCGCTTTTGACTCAATAACCTCTTGAAAAGGAGACTGAAAAATACGCAATGATTATCTTGTTCCTATGGAAGAATAACAAGAGTAGCTATCTCTCTATCTATCTATCTATCTATCTATCTATATCTATCTATCTATCTATCTATCTATCTATCTATCTATCTATCTATATCTATCTATCTATCTATCTATCTATCTATCTACTATCTATCTATCTATCTATCTATCTATCTGTCTATCTCTCTATCTCTCTATCTATCTATCTATCACTCTCTCTCTTTCTCTCTCTCTTTCTCTCTCTCTATCTATCTATCTTTCTTCATTTCTCACATCCTCTCACTTTTTACATCTGTCTTCCTCTCTGACTCCCACTTCCCACTTTCTCTCTCTTCCAATTCCACTCTTTTTTATTCTATCACTTCCTTCTCTTTCTCTCCACCCTCTCTCCATCAATACCTTTCTCTTGCATTTTTCTCTCACAGACTCCCAATTTATCTCACTTTTCTATCTCTCATCTCTCTCTAAATACATACATTTATTTGTATTTCATTTTCTGCTCTCTATATCCTTTGTCCTTTCTTGTTCTCATTTCTCCTCTCTTCCTACAATTTTGTTCTCTCTTTTTTGGTATTGACCCTCTTGACCTACAGACAGCTGTTTCGATCGTAAACAGATCTCATCAGTGTGGGGCTGGTACCTAACTGCTGCTTTAGACCATTTACCACATCATCGTTTAGCACATATATATATATATATATATATATATATATATATATATATATATATATATATATATATATATATATATATATATATATATATTAATTCAACTATATCTATCTAGTTATCTTCTATCTATCTATCTATCTATCTATCTGAGTCATATATTGCTGTGGACTGTGAAGTTGTGAAGGTAGTAAGCTTTTCTAAACAGAAGGTTTTGAGGCAAGAGGTTAGTCTAGTGGAGAGAGGCAAGGAGATCCACAGTGATGGGGCAACTCTATCTATCTATCTATCTATCTATCTATCTATCTATCTATCCATCTATCTATGTATCCATCATTCTATCTATCCATCTATCTATGTATCCATCTATCTATCCATCCATCTATGTATCCATCCATCTATCTATCCATTCATCTATGTATCCATCTATCTATCCATCCATCTATGTATCCATCCATCTATCTATCCATCCATCTATGTATCCATCCATCTATCCATCTATCTATGTATCCATCCATCTATCTATGTATCCATCTATCTATCCATCTATCTATGTATCCATCTATCTATCCATCCATCTATGTATCCATCCATCTATCTATCCATCTATCTATCCATCTATCTATTTATCCATCTATCTATCCATCCATCTATGTATCCATCCATCTATCTATCCATCCATCTATGTATCCATCTATCTATCCATCCATCTATGTATCCATCTATCTATGTATCCATCTATCTATCCATCCATCTATGTATCCATCCATCTATCCATCTATCTATGTATCCATCTATCTATCTATCCATCTATCCATCCATTCATCCATCTATCTATCTCTACCTCCTTATTTCTATTAACCCTTCTCTCTCTCAGTTTCCCTCTTTCTCCTCATCCCTCTCACCCCTCTCTCTTCCCTTCTCTCTCTCTTTCCATGTCTCTATCAGTATCTCTTCCTCTTCCACTTCCTCAATATCCCATTCAGGCACCGCGGCTCCAGGATCCATATTGTATCCTTCAGATGTCTTGCCTTGTGATCTGATTAATTATTATTTCTACCTATCTATAGAAACAGCCCATAGCCAGAGAAAATCATTCTGTATTGGTTTATTAAATCACCCTTTGTTGTTTCTTACAGTAAATGCAAGTTATATGTTTTTCTTTCAAGGGCTCATATTGATTGGAAATGAACATTATGCACAGCACATACATGTAAAAAAAAGATACATGTTCACGTATGGACCCATAAAGGGATTTTAATGTGTGCAAGGAACTCGGCTAAAGAAGAGGGGAATAAGGAGGTAATATGCACATCTTCTGTATACTGCACACTGTCACTGCATAATGTGTTACCTGTCTGCATCAAATCACCTACCCTTCCCAGGATAGGGAGACAAACTGAGCATGATAAGGCCAGATCAAGTGATTAAATCTGGATTATTTTAAAGAAACTTTCATTCTTAAATCACATTAATGCAGGAGTAGGTAAAGTTTCAGAAGTGGGGTGTTGATTCTTTATTTATTAAATCAAATGTGAGGTATCAAGTGCCTTTCAAATATTTTAATGTTTAAAAAATATTTTCTGATATATAATGAAACTATTGTTTTACATAATGTAAAAACCTGCTTAATGATCTTAATTAAAGTGAGAAGCCAATGTAAATCGTACAATTTTGTGTGATACTTGCACTTGTTTTTCCTTAATATGGTTTCCTGTGTACTGCACATGTTTGGATACAGTTAAATCCCAGAGAAGTTTCTAAAATGCCCCCGTCACCCCATCACAATGTTGCATTCCTGTCCCATAAAGTTACCCACATTACATTACATCTAAACTTCATGGTGGCACGTCCTTTGCGCACTGGAGAACAGCGCACAGTCATCAGGGCGCCGAGAACTCTGCTCTGATGACGCTCTGCGCTCCAGCCTGCATTACATCTGCCCCATCTCATATTTACTGGTTGCTGGAGGCTGCCAAGGCCAAGGTGAGGGGCTGACCGTGTGCCATGTGGGACTGGCATGTGTCACTAGGAGCATATTGTATGTAATGTCACTGTCATTGTGTGCATGTGTCACTAGGAGCATATTGTATGTAATGTCACTGTCATTGTGTGCATGTGTCAGTAGGAGCATGTTGCATTGCATGTTTATCATTACATACATGATAAACATGCAATGCAACATGCTTCTAGTGACACATGAAACAATGGCTGGGCCATATGGCACACTGTCAGACTTTTACCTTGCCAAGCAGGTCCAGCAAATATGAGATGGGGGCCTCTGTGGCAGATGGGATGCAGGCTGGAGCGCAGAGCATCATCAGGGCGCAGTTCTCGTCGCCCTGATAACGGCGCACTGTTCTGCAGCACACGAAAGCCAAGGTTCCAAACGTCATCGTATTTAATCAATATTATCACATATAACAAAGTTATAGTTCAATCATATGCTCGGCCCATTTCTTGCCCTCTTACTAACTGAGATGAAAGGACAGCATAAATTCTGAGCTCTTCTACATCTCATCTAGTCATCTTCATTAGATCCCTATCTCATCAAATAATCCATGTAACCTACCCATTTCAGTGTCCCAATCCCACCATCTTGCTCCTCACCAAGTGTCAATCAAATTACCTTCAGGTACCACTTCCAGTGTTACTACCATAAGTTACTTACCCATGGCTGCTAAGGGGTTTCAATGTCTGTTTTGCAGCATGACACCAGCAGGAAAGTTTACTGAATCTAAACTAAAATAGTGTGATACTAAATCTTTGTTTTGTATAAACTAGCGACTTGCCCGTCAAAAAATGCAGCAATAAGATTGGAAGGCAGGTAATGGTGTTTGGTTGCAACATTAATTTTGTTGGTGTTCCGAGATCCTTCGGCGCTCATTGCGAGCCCCGCGCTGAGCGCCTTGAGCGCTCATTGCGAGGCTGTTGTTTGTTTGTGTGCTATGAGCAGCGTTGGAAATAATTAAGAAATGAATAAATGAATATACTTTACCTATTTTGAAGTAATATATGCAGAAAGCATTGTGTTGAAGAGCTGACAATCTGTTTTGATGTTGCTGCAGCATACAATGTGTGTTTTGAGGGCTGTGGAGCTGCTGTGTAAGTGTCAGCAATGTGTGCAGTGTGTAGTGTAAATAGTGCGCGTGCGCGAGGGGATTTTCGTGTGTCTAAACTCTTCAATTTCTACTTAAATTGATGTGTCACTTGACTTTCAGAGGTCCTGGGTGCCGCCCCCTTGCTGTATGGTAAGCTTTTTATGTGTTTGTTGTGTGTATTTATTGTGTTTTTAATGTTTTCATGTGTGCAGGTTTTGGGCGCTAGGGTAGTATTTTTGAGAGGTCGTAATGTTTTTTTTTCTAAGTCCAGGATTTGTGGATGCTAAGTCCGTAAATTTTGCAGTCGCGGTGGGAGCCTCCACCTCCACAAAAGCGGCCCCTCGTTTTGCGAGGGTCTGCATTTGCGGGCCTAAAGCTTTGCGCGGTCCACTAGTTGCTGACAAGTAGCGCCTTCAGCGCTCCTTGACAGCAACAGCGGCCCTTGCTTTGAGAGGGCCGCATCGTTAGCAACAACTTTTGACAACCCGCACTGCTGACAACTATATATTTGATGTCTAAAATGGATATGAATTAAGACACAAATATGTTTATACAAAAAATCCAAAATAGGAAGGAGAACCTCTCAAAAACTTTTCTATTAAAATATACTCTTCTTTAGATGTATAGATGGTAATACTCACTACTTTTACTCCGAAACCCAGTCATGATACCAAAAAATAAAGGCCTCTGAGTATTACTACTAATGTAAAGTAGTAAGTGTACAGCCTGTATAACTGTAAATTTGCTGTCCCCTCAAAATAACTCAACACACAGCCATTAATGTCTAAACTGGCATGGAGTTCACCAGAGCGTCACAGGTTGCCACTGGAGTCCTCTTCCACTCCTCCATGATGACATCACAGAGCTGATGTTAGAGACCTTGCACTCCCCCAGCTTCCGTTTGAGGATGCCCCACAGATGCTCAATAGGGTTTTGGTCTGGAGACATGCTTGGCCAGTCCATCACCTTTACCTTCAGCTTCTTTATCAAGGCAGTGGTCGTCTTGGAGGTGTGTTTGGGGTCATTATCATGTTGGAATACTGCCCTGCGGCCCAGTCTACAAAGGGAGGGGATCATGCTCTGCTTGAGTATGTCACAGTACATGTTGGCATTCATAGTTACCGCAATTAACTGTAGCTTCCCAGTGCCGACAGCACTCATGCATACCCAGACCATAAAAATCCCACCACCATGTTTGACTGTAGGCAAGACACACTTGTCTTTGTACTCTTCACCTGGTTGCCGCCAAACACGCATGACACCATTTGAACCAAATAAGTTTATCTTCGTCTCATCGGACCACAGGACATGATTCCAGTGATCCATGTCCTTAGTCTGTTTGTCTTCAGCAGATTTTCTTGTGCATCATCTTTAGAAGAGATTTCCTTCTGGGACGACAGCCATGCAAACCAATTTGATGCAGTGTGCGGTGTATGGTCTGAGCACTGACAGGCTGACCCCCCATCCCTTAAACCTCTGCAGCAATGCTGGCAGCACTCATACGTCTATTTCCCAAAGACAACTTCAGTATGATGCTGAGCACGTGCACTCAACTTCTTTGGTCGACCATGGAGAGGCCTGTTCTAAGTGGAACCTGTCCTGTGAAACCACTGTATGGCCTTGCCCCCCGTGCTGCAGCTCAGTTTCAGGGTCTTGGTAATCTTCTTATAGCCTAAGCCATCTTTATGTAGAGCAACAATTCTTTTTTTCAGATCCTCAGAGAGTTCTTTGCCATGAGGTGCCATGTTGAACTTCCAGTGACCAGTAAGCTAATTGGGCACAATTTTTAACAATTTGGGTGTTGAGTTATTTTAAAGGGACAGCAACTTTACACTGTTATACAGGCTGTGCACTTCACATTGTAGCAGAGTGTCATGTCTTCAGTGTTGTCACATGAAAAGATATAATAAACTATTTACAATGTGAGGGGTGTACCCATTTTTGGGAAATACAGTATATATATATAAATAAAAGTGGAGGAGTAGGATTTGTTGATTTCTTTGGCAAAATTAGATAAGATTTCAGACCAGGACATTCAGTTCTTAATAGCCTTGCTTGCTCCGCTCTATAACTGCCCCTTGTATGACTATCATGGCAGCTTCCTTGTCCTAGCAAGGTCTACTAAAATTAAGACTTTTTATGAAAATGCATTTATGCCCTTGAGTTACAGAGCTGCTAACGTTGGGAGTTTGTTGCATAGCTCACAAACATCTGAAGTTTTTGCTAATCTACAAAAGTACTTTAAATAAAATCAAAACACTGAGAACGTATGTGAAGAGATTGGGGTGAATGCACAAGGTCAGTGAGGTAAAAAGTGAAAAAAATACAGAATCTATATACAGTAACCATTAAAAACACATATAAAGATATACTGTATATGTGTAGATTCAGAATTATTGTATTACGATCAAAAAGCAAATTCATGTTGGTTCAGTTCCTTCAATGCTGGAAGCCCATTATTCTATGTAAATATAGAAGCACCTAGTGTGACAGCAGGGGACAACAACCTGTGCCATTTATAGCTACTGTGAAAACTCTAATTGAATCTACATGTCTTTTCCTTAGTCCTGAATACCTTCCCTATCAAAAGTTCAAGACCCAGCTACAAGAGCCAATCTGACTGCAGCTTTGACAGCTACATTCATGTTCTCTGTTCCTCAGCGGCTCACATCAGGGGTCTTGTAGCAATAAAAGGCAGGCTTTAGTACTTAACCCCTGTGTAGTGCTACAGAATATGCTGCAGTGTGACAGATAAAGGATAATAAATAATAAAATGCTAAAACATTTACACAGTTATTTGAACTTCTATAACGGAACTCTTGTATATAAGAGTAATTTGTATTTAGATTAATCTTCTTTTTTAAAGGCATATTTAAGTTTCCCGGCTTATGATGCATCTGATAGAGGAGAATAAGTAGTGTATGAAACAAATACCAAAATATACATGAACAAACTCACCCTGGTGTTTGCTAAATCTCTTCAGTTTGCAAGGAGTTGCTTTTGTTATTTAACACTCCTGGATATCTCTGCTAAAATTAGCATAACATTCATAATTTGTTTTGGCCAATCACAGGCAGTTATATATTTTAATACATTGTAACAATCAGTGCTGGCAGTTTGAGCAGGAAGGAATCATGGGATGTGTAGTCTCCTTGCAGAAGAAAGTAAGAGGACCCAGATCTGTAGATCTCTAGTAAAGGGTAAAATCTTTGATGTATTAACACTTTCTTACTCACAGAGGCTCTAATGTGGACCCTAAAAATACAGAGATCATCTTATATACATCTCATTCATCACAACTATAATGGGAAAACAAATAGTGGCCAAATTACACAGCCACATGGCATATATCAAGTACCAGGAGAACATTACACATTTGGTTGTTCAGTCCCTCTGTTTTGTCTGACTCTCTGTGACCCTATGGACTACAGCACACTTACTTATGTCTCTCTCTGGGCTTATCCTCAAGGTTTGCATGCCAAAGATACTGGAGTGGGTTGCCGGTTCCTTCTCTATTGGAATGTGATTTGTCTGACCTTTCTGTTATGACCTCCCCACCTACAGTTGCCCTACATGGTAAAGCTCACAGCTTCATTCAAGTACCAAAAGCTCCTTCACCAACACCACTTAGCAATCCAGAAGGGGACCAGGGGAACATACACCACACAAATCTACTCTAACCCATCATGAAGGGCTGCAAAAACAAATGGAGGCTGTGCAGAGGCACTTGGAGCAACAGCCAACTCACCTCCATCTCTGATACGCCTATTCTGAAAATCCAACACCATTGCTCCTATCAGGCCTTCAGAGGTTGATACTCCACATTTTTGGTCTTTTGGACTTTGCATATGTATTAACCCTTTATTATTATATATTATATGTATTATTATATGATATCTCATGATGATATGTATCAACCCATTGCATAGTAACTAGGGCTTATTAAATTACAGATATAGGAATGTGACACAAATAGGATGTATGTGGATGTCCCATAACCCCAATCATTGAAAATACACTGACATGATGAGAACAGTGTAACAAAGCTTTATTTCATACACAGAGCACAATCAGAAATGGACAAGACTGTGCATTAATATCATGGGTGTGGTGTAGGCGTATTCTGGGAGAGCAAGAGGCTTGTGGGAAAAATGGGGATACCTAAAGGGGGTAATGCCATAGTCTAGAATAAGCATGATGCATAGTACCTACCAGGGTCACATGTGGTCACTACACCATTGCCACCAGAATCTGATGAAAAAAAGCATCATCAGAAATCACTTAATTTAATTGAAGAAACCATTGATGTGCATAGCACTTTCAACTTGTCTATATCTGTTTAATGAAACAGTTATTTAAACATCTGGACTGCGTAATTGAATCCAGTTTCACACATACAGTGTGTTTCCAAAACAAAAATCTGTAAAAAATGTAATACAAAAAAACGGAGGAGGATACAACAATAAAAAAACATGCATGTACAGTACAGTGCTAAATACTGTAACTGTAACAATATGCCAACTCTCCTGATTCCCATCTGCAAGCATTACTATATATTAGCTAGTTAGTTGGAGAACTCACTGGCCATGACCATTAATTATGATGTGTCATCTCACAATAAATACTTAGCTGTGATCAGCGTCAGTGATCAAGGTGTACTATCTCCTTCTCCATATGTTATTGCTCATCAACATTGATATCGCATCCATCAGCTATACAGGTGTTAGCACATGTTAAAGGATACTCCTGATATCAGCAATAGGGGGTAATACCCATTAATATGGATAGGACACAAAGGTAAGCAGCCAGATTCAATGTTACTTACATCAGACCCAAGGATCTGTTCTCTGATATTGAGGTCAGGATCACATGCTTCACTAGTGCATATATTGATGCTGGCTGTCATTAACATGCCATTGTGAAACTCTGCAAGTCTCCCGCCATAGCGGTATTAGTCTACATTTAAGCTAACAACAATCATGTCTTAGATATCTGGCTATATGATAGCTTTAAGATTGTGGGAGCTACATGTTAAGGGGGGGCTGTCATTGACTGTTGAGAATTCACAAACATATGCGCAGCCCCTAGGTCCTCCTCGGCCTAGCCACAGGGCCCCAATCCCCCGTGGCTGACAGCGGTCTCCTTGGTGGTGGTATGTATGTGGGGGGGGGGGGGGGGCAAGGCTTCAGTGGTGGAAGCATGAGGGGAGGAGAGGAGCGGCCGGGCTGCCGGGGGACAGGGGATGCCTCCGGGTGAAGGAGGCGGGGCTGGGGACCAAATCGTGTCGCATGGCATCTTCTGGATTGTGCTCTGATCTGCCCCATCCTGAGCAGCCCAGCAAGGTAAGATTCAGTCATCAGATGATGCCCCCTCTCCTCCCTATTGCGCCTGGCCAGGCTGTGCATGACCACGGCATGATTGGCAGAGATGCTGGCCGGGATCCCCTGGAGACACTCCATTGCTGCCTCATGATAGCCAGCATCTCCACCTGTGCAGCCTGGCTTGGTGGTGGGGATGGAGGTCCCATTGCCTGGTGAGAAGGTGGTGGTGGTGGCCCAGTGGAGAGGGTCTGGGGCCTGGCTGGAGATTGGCTCAATAAGGGCGGTGGTGTTGGTGTGCCCGGTGGGGATGTTGGCGGTCAGTCGGAAGCACTGCTGAGGGGAGGAGGAGCTGGGGACAAGCCCAGCTGGTCCCTCCATTAGATGATGAGTCTCTGGAGGAGGGGGATAGTGAGGTCAAATCCCGTCTGTGCGGCTGATGGTCCTGCTGGTGACCACACTAGCCAGATTACATCCTCCTCCTCCTAACCAAGGCCCTCGGCTCCTCTTCTTTCCTCCTCCCCCTGCGCGGGTTCCTCCTGGGAATGGGCTTGCTCTTCGACTTCATGCTTAGATAGAGTCAACACCACTTTACTCTGGCTCACAACTGGACCCAGACCTCCTTGATGTTGAAAGAGAGAAAAGAAAGGTATATGTTATTAGTATGATGAATAATACATTGTTTTGTGTTGATTCCTAACTATCTGACATCTAGGCTTGAACCTGGATGATTCTCCTAATTGCAACTCAGATTAGCTATCATTTGCTAGATGTAATCTAATCTTTGGTTCTTGATCTTGATTGTTTTTGGCTCTTAACATTATTTTGATTCCAACTGCGGTTTGTAACTGCATACGCTGCAGTGGGCCCACCAATACATGGACTCTCTTTTGCTTTATTACTGTTGATCCGCCCAGCAATGACAGGGATTTGTCAGCTTCATGGATTTAATGACACATCCATCTATCCCTTGTTAATGCCATAGAGCTGACATGTCAGTGTCCTAGTTGGTCATCATGTACATGTGTAGTGTGTGTGATGCACATGTGGTGGCATGTTGGTGTATTTTATATTCACCTGACATGGAGGTCGGGTCCTGCTGGGCCACCAGGCCTGAAGCTCCAGCGTCGGGCACCTGGCTGAGAAAGTCCTTGATCACCCTCTCCCACTCTTTGTAGCACACAGTCATTTGGGGGCCACCACTTGGTGCTGCAGCTTGCTTGGCCCCCTTGGCCATCATCCTCCTCACCTTGGCCCTGATGTCATCAAAACAGTGTTTGACAGTCCTCAAATCCCTTTGCGCTGTGCCCACTGCTGTTTATCTCGGCCGCTACCTCCTTCCATGCCTGGGCCCTAGGCCCTGTCCTGACTTCCCTCCCCCCGCAAGGATCTCGGAGCAGCCACGGATGACACCAAGGAGGACCACATTCTCCCTGTGCTTGCCCTTAGCCTCTTGCCCTTCCGACTGTGGACAGGGATTCTGCACTTCCTCAACTGTACCTGAGGTTTGTCCCTCCCCCGAACTACCACCACCCTGGGATCAGGCCCCTCCCCCTCTGTCTCTGGTCCCCTGGTCTAGATGTGCCTCTTGCTAGGGCTTCCCTGCCCCCACCCACCTCCTCTTCTCCAGTCTTCTTCGATCCTCCACTCTCAACCACTAATCCACTACTCTCCTTCCCCTGCCACCTCATTCTCCACCTCCTCCTGCTCCTCCACCTCCTCCTCCACCTCTGCCACCTCCTCCACTGCCACCTCCTCCTCCAACTCCTCCTCATCTCCTCCACAACTCCCCAGAGCTTTCTCTCTCTCCTCCCCACCTCTCCTCATCTCCTCCTCCCTGCCTCTCCACTCCTCTCCCCTCCTCTCCCTCCATTTAAATCCCTAAAATAATATAAGGTTAAATAAAAATATGTTTTTCTGTATATGTATGAGGGGAAAAAATTTGTACATTATTTGAATTTATTACCTATTTGGGGATGGGATGTGGGGGATGAGATAGGGGGTTTGAGTATGGAGTGACCTAGCTTTATGTGTATCTATGTGTGTCCTTTAATTTATGTGTATTGCTATTATGTGTAATCTATAAATATGTGTAATCAAGTATTAAGTGTAAATTCATAATTAATGAATGGAAAAAAACAAAACCGCAATATACTGCTCTCACAACTCGCCTACTCTCTCACTCTATGCCAAAGACCTCCATCTCCGGGACCTGCGTGCTACTACGTGAGAAAATACAACACAGTCAACGCGTAAGCGTGTGGAACGCAACGTTATAATCTCTCACTGTCAATCATCTGTGGCTAGATCACTTTCTATTCGATGAGACGCCTGTGTCGCACTACGTTATACCGTGATTGGATCGTGACAGAGGATCACATCTCGGCTCATTAACAGTTTGCAGGCCCGTGTGAGGGGTTTACGGGCTTGAGTCCTCGGCCTGTATCTTGCGCTCTTGCTCAATTGAATAGTGCCGAATCAGAGACGAACAGGAGCCCCAGCACGTCCCGCAGACATACGGCCTCTATTCAGCGAGATGCGCACGTGCAATTGAATCGGGTGCATTATCTGAATCTAAGATTCATTCCAAAGTGACAAACCAGGAGCCTAATTCAATTGAGCAATCGTAAGTTACTGGAGCTCGTAAGTGAGGACGTAAGTTAATTTGCTATTAAGTTGGTGTCTTTTTGCAGGCTGCAAACGGTTTACGGGTTACGGGCTGGAAAACTTTGCGGTTGTTAAATCCGGAACTTACAGCCTCCTGAAGCCTTTGATCTTTCCCGTCCGCAAGAGTTACGATCACTAAAATCGCAAATGATATTTAATTGCTACAATTCCCCAAGCCCGCAAATTTTTTCACACCTGTAGACGGCAAATGTAGAAGAAAATCCTATGGGTATCAGATGGGACCCGAAAGGGGGTTTAACCCCTGTCCGTAGCACTGTAAATGCAAATAGAAAAACACTACTGCACTGTAAATAACGGGTAAAGAGATGAAAGACATTAGATTTAATTGCACAACAGGCTCAAGCCCGCAAAGCGGCAATGGAAAATGTATTTTATTATGTGTCATTTTGGGGTTCTATCGATCTCGGGAATCAATTAGTTAATACATATCAGGCCACCCACATGGACTAGAACAGTACTAGCATTCATTTTTATCATTTTGTATTTTGTGCTTTTGGAAGTCCGATTGCATATCGGACCCCTAAACGCTAATTGATTGACATGTAACCTCCATGTTTTACTGACCTCATGATGACGGTCTCATTTTCTACTGGCTGTTTCGAAATGGGTAGTTACGCTCTTGCCTAATTGATCATATTCCCGCCCTGAACTGCTATGGACGAGTGCATGGTTTACGGTTTCGGCTTTCGACCCGTAACTTGCGGGCTAGTTCAATTGAATAGCACCGGCATTGTAGCAGAGCGCGATCCCACAGCAGGCCCACAGACACTCGGCCTGTATACCCTGAGATGCGGGCTTCTAATTGAATTAAGTCTAGTTTTTCAAAAAAATAAATTGCAAGTATGAGATGGGCCTTTCCTGGAGGTTGGCTGCCAGCAGTGCCGGCGTGTGGCCACTAGGTGACGCGGACAACATTTTCATGTATTTCAGTCGAGATTTTTCCTCAATTTCAGGTTAGGGGTCAAGGTTTAGGGTTAGGTGTTAGGGTTGTAAGTTGACTCAAAATGTCAGCCAGCACTGCTGTTGGCCAACCAACAGAAAATATATATTTTTTATTTATATCCAAACCCTAACAGAATTTGTTGTAATAAATTACCATTACACAGCCACCTACCCCTTCTTTTTGTAAACCTTTTAGTTTAGTTTGTAATTCTCTCTCTACTAAGTGATATAAAAATACATTTACAAGATTTCAGCTCATTCGTTTTACATGGAAGACCAGCAATAATATTTAAATTGTATTTAAAATATATGACAAAAAATATATGACTTTAATTAGCTTCAATATTTTCCTCATCTTTGCTCTTCATATTAACATATTTTTTCTATTCTGATAGATTTTACGATTCCATAATTGAGTTATTTAAAATACCAGAGCTATTATTTTATCTTATTAAGAATCTCTGCTTTTAATGATGTTATAAACCATAATATTATAACATCTGGTCTGGGATGGGAACAATAGAACTCAAATGTCACATTTAGTTGCAATTTGGATCCCAACCAGTGAAATGCCATTATTTTACAATATTTTATATTTGTGTCCACTAGTGTATAGAATATATCTTATCAAACAAAAACCTGATGAGATCCTTAATGAATTCCCATTTCCAGTTGTAATGGAGGTAAATGGGCCATTGCACACTGTGAAATGCGTCTAATATTCATGTGTTAAGCTATTGAAAGCATTCGCTTTATGTTGGCAGGGTATTAGCATTGCATTAGATGGAGCTAAGAGGTGTCAAAAGCCAGGATTGTATCCATTGCATCTAAATACCACATTCAGTGGTTTCTTACGGACATTTAAATGACCACTGTGGTTAAATTTTAGCGCCCTTTTGAAGAACTGCGCTGGGTAACATGCTTTTAGAATGTAAATACAAACAAAAACCCCAAATTGATTCTTTTATATGCAATTATGCTGCTATGGCATCTACCATTTTACAGCCCTATGTAAATCAGGTGCTCTAAGTTTGGGCACTGACGAAAATCAGCTGCAGGAGTTTTTCCCCCATAACTTCAACATTAATGCAAATCTTTCACTCGCGTAAAACCTGCTTTAGAAGAAACAGATTTCTGTGCAGGATGTAGCCAAACCAAGCTTTATGGATGAGACAGGACTCTAGGAGCCAATAGGAAATGTGAATATCATAAATCTTGTAATGGGTGGGAAGTGTAGGAACAAGTGCCATTACTAGCTGCTGCAATGACATATATATATATATATATATATATATATATATATATAGCAATTTTTTCAATTAAAAATAGATTTTGTTATTAAAAAAATTATTGTTATTCTTGATTTTGTATGATAAAACGGCTTAATAATAACATATCAGATTTTTTAATTACACATATGTTAATACCGGGTTGTTAAGTGCCAAGTAATGTTGAAATGTCATCATTGTGTAGGGCTTTGTTGTGCTATACTATCACTTTATATGCTTTTGGGGAACTCAGCAAAGGTTTGAAAACCAATTATGAGTGGTCTCTGATACACGTTGATCTTTCTCCTGCTTTTTGCAGTTACGGCAGTGCCCTGATTTGCGAGTGATCCGTAAAATCTTATTAGCATAGGGCTTGGGTGTCAAAGTGCCAGGGAGTAACTTGTAATTTATTGTCAGGACAAAACTCAATGAAGATTTATGCCTTGCTTTTCAGCTTTGTCGTGAAGTTCACTCCTATCAGCGATCGGTAGCAGTTTTCTTGCAATGTTTTACGGATGGGTGAATAACATAGTTAGGTAGAATTATTTGTGCCACTACAGCACTCGTAATTGATTTTGCAGAGATTAACATAGGGCCCTTAGTTTCTAGTCAACTTCTTCCTGCTGTGAGAGGAATCTTTGGATGTGTGATTTAAGCACTTCCTGATAACTTGTAGACTGAGTTCTATTTCTTATCTACCGAACAGGGGACAATGGATTGAGGAAGGGAGATGGGAAGAGGATTGTTAAATCAATACATATTGTTTTATTTGAAACCAACCCCCTTGCCCTGGACATGGTCAGAATCATGCAGATATGTATTAACTCATTGATACCCTAGACCAATATGACCCCGAAATGACACACATTATTTATTTTTTATTGCCGATTTGCTGGCTTGAGACTGTTGTGCAATTATTTCTAATGTCTATCATCGCTTTCCCATTATTTACAGTGCAGTAGTGATTTTTTATTTGCATTTACAGTGCTACAAATAAGTGTTTAACCCCCTTGCGGGTCCTCTTTAGCACTCGGATATTCTCCTTCTTTTGCCATCCACAGGTGTGAAAACATTTGCGGGCTTGGGGAAATCGAGCAATTGAATAGCGATTTGCGATTTTAGCCTTGGGAAAGTGAAAGGTCCAAGGCTTCTGGAGGCTATAAGGTATGAGTTTAACCATCACCATTTTCTTAAGGCCGTAACTTGGAAGCCGATCGTAGCCCACAAAATGACGCCAATTGAATAGCAAATTAGCTTGCAACCTAACTTACGGGCTACCGTATCTCCCCCAAAACCTCAATTGAATTGGGAACATTAGTATTTATCATAGGATTGTGTGTTAATACACATTTTTATGTACCTAAGCATGCTAGTAAGAAATATTAAGTATTTTGATTGCTTCTATAGTTGTGGTGATCTTTTATGGTTTAATGACCATGATAATTGAAGAAAAATGTAACTTACTTGTGAAGTATGGAACAATATTTTTAAAGAGACACAGAGGAGTTCACCTGATCTTTGTTCCATCACTTCTTGAGAGATGAATCACAAGGGATGTGGAGGAGGAGAGAACAGTGTTAGTTAAGGAAAAAAAACACTTCAGATGACTGGATCATATTAAAATTGACACTATACCTCTTCTATCTTACAGGTCTAAAAGCAATCAATTAATGCAAGCACAGCTCTCCAGAAATGTAAATGGTCTTTTACATATACAACTTGTACCTAAAGAACACGGGTGCTTCCAATATTCAGCAAAACCATCAGGATTATTATAATTTCCTAATAAAAACTAGCTTAAATACTTTCAATGACCTAATTATGTACTTTGTCAGTTTTCAAACATATATATATATATATATATATATATATATAAGTATATATATATATATATATATATATATATATATATATATATATATATATATTTATTGGTCAGTGGTCCCATAACTTTAGCTTGGTTAGAGAAGGCTCAATTTAGTAAGAGCTTTTTTATGTGATACAAAACACAGATTTTTTGTATGTCTGTGGAATGCATTCAAATACATACAAAAAGAATAAAAACATAAACCATACTTTGCAATGGTGCCCTTTCATGTGCTTTCACTGCCAAGGTCTCAGATGGTTCGTCCTTGACACAAACGGTCACTGAGCTATTCCCACACTTACATCTCACGCCAATATATTTGTATTTCTTTTATGTACTACTTTTAGTTATTATGTCTTATGAACAAAGGTTCGCAGGTACTAGTTTTTAAAATGATGATTACCTGACTTGGACATTTGAAATCATGAAGAGTCTTGAAGTAGGAGGATATATTATTATACCATATACAGCCTTCACATTCCAGTTGCTAATGAGATATATGTTTGCTATACATGATTCTCTAATCTTAATAAATGACCATTGTAGTGGTCTAGACTAAGCTAGCTGTTTTAATTCAACATTGGTAATTAATAAAATGAATATGAAATTATTTTAAAAAGGCAATATTCAATATTACACTTCAGACTCTGGTAGCCACCCACCATAATGTAAATGGGTGAGGTGGCTATCGGCCACCACCAACACAATGATCTCCATTGGCTGGAAACATATTGTATGGAAGAGGTTTCCATTGGTTTTGAGCTTGTGCTGTGGGGACAGTCTGTAAGTTAATGCCTTTTCCCTTATTAAGTTTGATTGTTTTTGGCTGGAGACGTATAATCAGTTTTTTGAAAATTAGAATAATATATTATAGTATTAATTATCAACTAGTAATTTTATTAATGATTGATACATAATTATAATTATAAGAACGCGGTCCTCTTGCTATGGCATATGGGTGATGTTTTACATTTGTGACTCTCTACCATAATTACTCCGACTCTCTTCACCTTCCTGTACCTCCAAAATGTTCATGTGACTAAAGAAGAAGTTACATTGTTGAATATGGAAGTACTATTTGGTAATTTTAACTCAATTCACTAATAGTGCCAGCAACATGAGCAGAATTTTAGAAATACAGTAGACTCCAAGTTATCAGGCACTCATGGGAATTTGTAGATGCCGGATAAATAAAGTTTCTGGTTGCTTGAGAGTCACTACTAAAAGAGGCCATAGAATGCTCTGCTAAGTATATTTGTCAGTGAGGGCTGTTCTAGCAGCAGCAGCTTTCACTCCTCACTTACACACAGGTGCGTTCGGCTGGAGGGTGCGGTGCTGAACCCGGGAAACATAACTCCAACACTGCCCTGGCTCAGTCACTCATGCCCGGGGAATGTAACCCCAACACTCCACTGGCTCAGTCACTCATGCCCGGGGAATGTAAACCCAACACTGCCCTGGCTCAGTCACTCATGTCCGGGGAATGTAACCCCAACACTGCCCTGGCTCTGTCACTCATGCCCCGGGGAATGTAACGCCAACACTGCCCTGGCTCAGTCTCTCATGCCCGGGGAATGTAACCCCAACACTGCCCTGGCTGAGTCACACATGCCCGGGGAATGTAACCCCAACACTGCCCTGGCTCAGTCACTCATACCCAGGGAATGTAACCCCAACACTGCCCTGGCTCAGTCACTCATGCCCAGGGAATGTAACGCCAACACTGCACTGGCTCAGTCACTCATGCCCAGGGAATGTAATGCCAACACTGCCCTGGCTCAGTCACTCATGCCCGGGGAATGTAACGCCAACACTGCCTTGGCTCAGTCACTCATGCCCAGGGAATGTAACCCCAACACTGCCATGGCTCAGTCACTCATGCCCGGGGAATGTAACCCCAACACTGCCCTGGCTCTGTCACTCATGCCCCGGGGAATGTAACGCCAACACTGCCCTGGCTCAGTCTCTCATGCCCGGGGAAAGTAACCCCAACACTGCCCTGGCTCAGTCACTCATGCCCGGGGAATGTAACGCCAACACTTCCCTGGCTCAGTCACTCATACCCAGGGAATGTAACGCCAACACTGCCCTGGTTCAGTCACTCATGCCCGGGGAATGTAACGCCAACACTGCCCTGGCTCAGTCACTCATGCCCCGGGGAATGTAACCCCAACACTGCCCTGGCTCAGTCACTCATACCCGGGGAATGTAACCCCAACACTGCCCTGGCTGAGTCACGCATGCCCGGGTAATGTAACCCCAACACTGCCCTGGCTCGGTCACTCATGCCCGGGGAATGTAACGCCAACACTGCCCTTGCTCAGTCACTCATGCCCAGGGAATGTAACACCAACACTGCCCTGGCTCAGTCACTCATGCCGAGGGAATGTAACACCAACACTGCCCTGGCTCAGTCACTCATGCCCAGGGAATGTAACCCCAACACTGCCATGGCTCAGTCACTCATGCCCGGGGAATGTAACCCCAACACTGCCTTGGCTCTATCACTCATGCCCTGGGGAATGTAACGCCAATACTGCCCTGGCTCAGTCTCTCATGCACAGTGAAAGTAACCCCAACACTGCCCTGGCTCAGTCACTCATGCCCGGGGAATGTAACACCAACACTGCCCTGGCTCAGACACTCATACCCAGGAAACGTAACGCCAACACTGCCCTGGCTCAGTCACTCATGCCCGGGGAATGTAATGCCAACACGGCCCTGGCTCCGTCACTCATGCCCAGGGAATGTAACCCCAACACTGCCCTGGCTCAGTCACTCATGCCCGGGGAATGTAACGCCAACACTGCCCTGGCTCAGTCACTCATGCCCATGGAATGTAACGCCAACACTGCCCTGGCTCAGTCACTCATGCCCAGGGAATGTAACGCCAACACTGCCCTGGCTCAGTCACTCATGCCCGGGGAATGTAACAACAACACTGCCCTGGCTCAGTCACTCATGCCCAGGGAATTTAACCCCAACACTGCCATGGCTCAGTAACTCATGCCCAGGGAATGTAACCCCAACACTGCATTGGCTCAGTCACTCATGCCCGGGGAATGTAACCCCAACACTGCCCTGGCTGAGTCACACATGCCCGGGGAATGTAACCCCAACACTGCCCTGGCTCAGTCACTCATGCCCGGGGAATGTAACCCCAACACTGCCCTGGCTCAGTCACTCATGCTCGGGGAATGTAACGCCAACACGGCCCTGGCTCAGTCACTCATGCTCGGGGAATGTAACGCCAACACTGCCCTGGCTCAGTCACTCATGCCCGAGGAATGTAACCCCCAACACTGCCCTGTCTGAGTCACTCATGCCCAGGGAATGTAACCCCAACACTGCCATGGCTCAGTCACTCATGCCCAGGGAATGTAACCCCAACACTGCATTGGCTCAGTCACTCATGCCCGGGGAATGTAACCCCAACACTGTCCTGGCTGAGTCACTCATGCCCAGGGAATGTAACGCCAACACTGCCCGGGTTCAGTCACTCATGCCCAGGGAATGTAACCCCAACTCTGCCATGGCTCAGTCACTCATGCCCAGGGAATGTAACCCCAACACTGCCATGGCTCAGTCACTCATGCCCGGGGAATGTAACCCCAACACTGCCTTGGCTCTATCACTCATGCCCTGGGGAATGTAACGCCAATACTGCCCTGGCTCAGTCTCTCATGCACAGTGAAAGTAACCCCAACACTGCCCTGGCTCAGTCACTCATGCCCGGGGAATGTAACACCAACACTGCCCTGGCTCAGACACTCATACCCAGGAAACGTAACGCCAACACTGCCCTGGCTCAGTCACTCATGCCCGGGGAATGTAATGCCAACACGGCCCTGGCTCCGTCACTCATGCCCAGGGAATGTAACCCCAACACTGCCCTGGCTCAGTCACTCATGCCCAGGGAATGTAACCCCAACACTGCCCTGGCTCAGTCACTCATGCCCATGGAATGTAACGCCAACACTGCCCTGGCTCAGTCACTCATGCCCAGGGAATGTAACGCCAACACTGCCCTGGCTCAGTCACTCATGCCCGGGGAATGTAACAACAACACTGCCCTGGCTCAGTCACTCATGCCCAGGGAATGTAAGCCCAACAGTGCCCTGGCTAAGTCACTCATGCACAGGGAATGTAACGCCAACACTGCAGTGGCTAAGTCACTAGTGCCCGGGGAATGTAACCCCAACACTGCCCTGGCTCAGTCACTCATGCCCGGGGAATGTAACGCCAACACTGCTCTGGCTCAGTCACTAATACCCCGGGAATGTAACCCCAACCTGCCCTGGCTCAGTCACTCATGCTCGGGGAATGTAACGCCAACACGGCCCTGGCTCAGTCACTCATGCTCGGGGAATGTAACGCCAACACTGCCCTGGCTCAGTCACTCATGCCCGAGGAATGTAACCCCCAACACTGCCCTGTCTGAGTCACTCATGCCCAGGGAATGTAACCCCAACACTGCCATGGCTCAGTCACTCATGCCCAGGGAATGTAACCCCAACACTGCATTGGCTCAGTCACTCATGCCCGGGGAATGTAACCCCAACACTGTCCTGGCTGAGTCACTCATGCCCAGGGAATGTAACGCCAACACTGCCCGGGTTCAGTGACTTATGCCCAGGGAATGTAACGCCAACACTGCACTGGCTCAGTCACTCATGCCCAGGGAATGTAACCCCAACTCTGCCATGGCTCAGTCACTCATGCCCAGGGAATGTAACGCCAACACTGCATTGGCTCAGTCAATCATGCCCCATGGAATGTAACGCCAACACTGCCCTGGCTCAGTCACTCATGCCCAGGGAATGTAAGGCCAATGCTGCAGTGGCTCAGTCACTCATGCCCGGGGAATGTAACACCATCACTGCCCTGGCTCAGTCACTCATGCCGAGGGAATGTTACGCCAACACTGCACTGGCTCAGTCACTCATGCCCAGGGAATGCAACCCCATCACTGCCCTGGCTCAGTCACTCATGCCGAGGGAATGTAACGCCAACAATGCCCTGGCTCAGTCACTCATGCCGAGGGAATGTAACGCCAACACTGCACTGGCTCAGTCACTCATGCCTGGGGAATGTAACGCCAAACACTGCCCTGGCTCAGTCACTCATGCCCGAGGAATGTAACCCCCAACACTGCCCTGGCTGAGTCACTCATGCCCGGGGAATGTAACCCCAACACTGCCCTGGCTCAGTCACTCATGCCTGGGGATTGTAACCCCAACACTGCCCTGGCTCAGTCACTCATGCCCCGTGGAATGTAAACCCAACACTGCCCTGGCTCAGTCACTCATGCCCAGGGAATGTAACGCCAACACTGCCCTAGCTCAGTCACTCATGCCCCGTGGAATGTAAACCCAACACTGCCCTGGCTCAGTCACTCATGCCCAGGGAATGTAACCCCAACACTGCCCTGACTCAGTCACTCATGCCTGGGGATTGTAACCCCAACACTGCCCTGGCTCAGTCACTCATGCCCCGTGGAATGTAAACCCAACACTGCCCTGGCTCAGTCACTCATGCCCAGGGATTGTAACCCCAACACTGCCCTGGCTCAGTCACTCATGCCCCGTGGAATGTAAACCCAACACTGCCCTGGCTCAGTCACTCATGCCCAGGGAATGTAACGCCAACACTGCCCTAGCTCAGTCACTCATGCACGGGGAATATAACGCCAACACTGCCCTGGCTCAGTCACTCATGCCCGGGGAATGTAACACCAACACTGCACTGGCTCAGTCACTCATGCCCAGGGAATGTAACGCCAACACGGCCCTGGCTCAGTCACTCATGCCACTGGGAATGTAACCCCAACACTGCCCTGGCTCAGTCATTCATGGCTGGGGAATGTAACACCAACAATGCCCTGGTTCAGTCACTCATGTCCAGGGAATGTAACACCAACACTGCCTTGGCTCAGTCACTCATGCCTGGGGAATGTAACCCCCACACTGCCCTGGCTCTGTCACTCATGCCCAGAGAATGTAACGCCAACACTGCCCTGGCTCAGTCACTCATACCCAGGGAATGTAACCCCAACACTGCCATGGCTCAGTCACTCATGCCCAGGGAATGTAACCCCAACACTGCATTGGCTCAGTCACTCATGCCCGGGGAATGTAACCCCAACACTGCCCTGGCTGAGTCACTCATGCCCAGGGAATGTAACGCCAACACTGCCTGGGTTCAGTGACTTATGCACAGGGAATGTAACACCAACACTGCACTGGCTCAGTCACTCATGCCCAGGGAATGTAACCCCAACACTGCCCGGGCTAAGTCACTCATGCCCGGGGAATGAAACCCCAACACTGCCCGGGCTCAGTCACTCATGCCTGTCTGCTTCCAGGTAAAATTGAATTGCAGAGACGTAAAGTGGATGATATCTAGGGGCCTTTTAAGCATTTTGTGGCATGACAACCAGGTTCCTGGCATTTGCTGAGCCCTGTAAATATTTTTTTTAGTTTAAAGTACAGTACAGTATAAAAAAAAAAATTCTGGTTGCTTGAGTTTTGGTTAGCTGAGAGTCTACTGTTTAAATAGAGGATATAGGGATTGTTCCTTAAAGTACCACTGTTGTGCTCATGCAATAAGGTTCATTGTGTTTACTTAGTAATTGAATAGCAAAAAAAATCAACATTTGAAGAGAAAAACAAATCATTGTAGCTTTTTTAGGTCAGTACTGACCCATGAAGACTATGCATTTTCAAACAAAGGATTCTGTAGATAAATAATTGTTTTGAGTGTTTTCCTTTCATTACCTGTCTGATATAGGAGTGATTTGTCATGCTAACAATAAATGTAAAAAACCCATCCCACACACAAAACTGAGACGGTGGAAAATATTTGGAAGAAAAAACTAGCTACGGACCATTAGTACTGTACTTGCAGAAAGCCATACATTGGCGCTCCACTGGGCCACTTAGCTGCCTAGGGAGACCAATACCCCAGATGGATCTAAAGTGCTCTATTGGGTCAACACATGTCATGGGGTCCAGGGAGACCAGTCATAGTCTGGAGGAAAACTAGCTGAATGGTATGCCCATCAGCTATTCATAAAAAAAGACATAGGAGAAAAGAGTGCAGACTTAGCACTGACCATTGGTATGTCCTTTGAATTTCATCATGAAATGACATGTGTGAGGAAAAAAATGTGGTATTTTATCTGAATGGTCACAAAATGAACTTTAACAAGACAAAAAGGGTTAAAGAAGAGGGCCGAAGGAATGTAAGAAGACACAACACATTGATACAAGGGGGGTTCAGCTGGAACGGCCAATGAATGGATCCCACCGGTTTGGTGCTCTTCTCTGCAGGTTTCTGTGTGTTTCTCAGGCTTGTATCTGTGAGAGCAGGAATGCAGTTATGGAACATAGATGCAGGATTCCTAGCTAGAGGGACTGGACCAAAGTATTAAATAGTGTTTTCTCAGAAATCCAGCTGACACTTTTGTGTACTTTCAAACACACAGGGACTTATATAATTTAGAGACCAAAAGATCCCAGTAATTTCATTAGTCTGGGTGCAGAGTAACAAAAGACACCCAGGGTACCCACTGGAGATGGCAGGCTAGAAAGAACAAATCCCAGGAGTGTCAGGTCCATGTTGTGGACGACTTCCTTGGGGAAGACTTGACTAAGCTCCTTTGGGCAATAAACAGAAGCAGGTACCACAGTACTTTATTATAGGTATTTTCCCCATTAAGGTTTTCACCACACACATATATTGAGGTGGCTAGATATATACAAGATATTTTATCTGAGCTGACCAATATAACTTAAAGAGCAGATCTGATTCTAAATTAATGTATCTAAATCTTAGTAAATACACTTAAAAAAATGTATGTCAATGTCTAGTACCATTTTAAACACAAACAATTTAATAAAATATGCAATAAAGGAAAAATATGTAATTACTGACAAAACATACCATCTATATACTGTACTTACTATAGTTAACAATATATAACTATAGTTAGCAATCTGGTTTTATGTTTATTGGTATCCAAAATATTGAAGAATTTTAAAATTCTCATCTAATTCAAGGTTTTGAAAGCTCTGAAAAATACAGATGAGCTAAAGGTCAGTCATGATTTTTTCACCAGAATGGGATCTCAACCCTCTAAGTTGACTTGGGTTGAAAGAAATTGAGAAGTTGTTTACTTAACTCAGTAAATGATGAGTGATGAAGATGAATACACCTGTAGGTCTTTTGATATCCCCATACTATTCAATGTAATAAGAAAATTAATCAATTGGAAGTGGTTATAGTAAATAAATGCTTATTGTGGTTGCTCTATAATTAGGACAGATTAATAATAGATTGTAAGACCGTCAGAAAAGGTGGAGGACGAGTGGTGTATGGTTAAAGCCCAAGGTCGCAACAAGGATAAAGCAGAGATTTAATTGCACAGAACCACAGGAGGAGCTCAAACACAGCAATTTACCAGCACACCATCAGCACGTTGCCTGGATTCTGCTGTAAACACTCATTCCACCCACGGATACGCACGGATTTAAATCTTCACATAGTTTTACTGCAACTTACACACATCTTTATTTTAACAATTTGCAATTTGAATAGATGTTTATATTAGACACAAAAGCTGCATCTCAATTTTGAGCAGAAAGAATCCACGTAGAGAAATGTTGGGAAAAACCTGTCCTAGCCCTGTATTATTTCCAAGTAAGTGGATGCCACTAATTGACATTTCACAGGTAGTGGGTTTTAATATTTTAAGAAGTGGGGTTGCTAATCTTTATCTTATTGTGGTTATGGATAACATTTTACCAATAAAAAAGTTATGGGGAATGACAGCTATTTATTAATACACATGTAGGCTAGTTTAAAACACCACAATATAAAAATATGTTATTTTTTACATATTGCACATTATATAGACTGTATGCCAAAAAACTTAGAAATGAGAATTATTAAAAAACTTTCTATTTTTTAAAACTTTTTATTTTTATTTCATGTGACTCGATTTGCAGCTCTGATCAAGTACTACATTCCTCCTTTGCTACTTAGTAACTCGCTTTTATGTAAATTATGGGGCATTTACATGGCTGTGCACAGAATTACTTCTAGACTTAGCCATAATGTGAACTAACACAAATCCCACAATTTACATAGAATCCTACTAGAGCGGCCAATGAAATTACATGGGATAAAAATAAAACTTTTTAAATTACTAAAGTTTACTTTCTTTTTAATGAAATGCTCAATTCTCATTTGCTGTCAAATTTACATAAATTTGCCACACCTTATGTGTGATAGGGGGAACCAGACGTGGACTCAATGCTCACTGTGCCTTAGGGAGTACAGCTGCACCTCACTGAGAAAGCCCACAGAGGCCGAAACGCGTCTGTGGTTTGCTGTTTCTCCTGTTCAGGGTAGAATTGCCTGCTTTTTTGGGGCTGACTCTAGTGAGTGAGACCAGACTGATATACTACAGGATATTTCTCCCTGTGAGGGCACAAGGGGCTAAAAGAAACTGCTCTCTGATTAGGTAACCAGACCTATAGAAATAACCCACTGAGGTTTTTTTGTTCTCAGATGAGCACCTCTACTCTATTTTCATACTTTAAAATGACTTTAATTCTGAGATTGTTAAGAAAAAACTTATTTTTTATTAGTGTTGTCTCTTTTAACCAGTTTCCTAGCTATCAAGCAATATCTTCTCTGAGGTTTGACTGTAGCTGGGGAGATTGTCTCAGATTGCCAAAGAATACACATATCATTGCGGAGCCATGTTACCGGCCTCTCTCACATATACGCTCTCTTAGTCATACACTCCAACATACTCATGCTTGCATTTATGTTTAAAGGTATATATAAGTTTCATGGATTATGAACGCATCTGACAGAGGAGAATCAGCAGTTTATAAAAACATTTTCTGCATGACAAATTCCCAAAATAAACATTAATAAACTTACTCTATAGTTTGCAAATTTCTTCAGTTTTCTGGAAGTTTATTTTGAGAAGGAATGCCAATGAAAACCTAGGCTAAATTTGCATAAAATTCATAATTCGCTTTGGCAGCTACAACTTTGTGACAATGTCTGGGAATCAGTCTCTGCAGCAGAGCATCATGGGATGAGTAGACTTTTGTTCCAATCACAATGAAGAAAGGAAGCAGCTTCAGGCAGTGTTGGTCTGGATATCTGCACTGTGCTGCTGTTGGCTTGAAGGTTAGTATAGGTTTAAACAACGTACTTAAATGCATTGTTTCTATTGGTTAGTACCAGGCGCCTATGTTGACAGCTTTGGGGGTGTAGAAACTATTTTTTTGTTTCAATAAAATAAAAATCTTTGTATCTAGAATAGATATAAGCAGCATGTGTTAGGATAGAAAAGTTAAAAACAGAAACTTCATATAACTTTAACCATTCAATCTCACGTAAGCACAAGTACACACTCACACTCTCTCCTCAAATGCTCTGGCTTTCATTCATTTTATGCTGGCAGCCGCACATGCGTTCTAAACTATCTGATACATTCTCATGCACACCTCAGCAAGCAAATGTACATGCTGTCATATTATCATGTATATTATCATGTGTCATGTGTATACACACACATTTATACAGTTTCTGTCTCAGCCTGTTTATAGCATGAGAAATGTGTTTCCTGGTGATCCAGTGGTTAGGATTGAGTGATTTCACCGCTGTGACCTGGGTTTGATTCCAGTCAGGGAACCAAGAGGTCACACCACCCTGAAGCCATGCAGAGTTGGGCCTGGTCAGTACTTGGATAGGAGACCACCTAGGAATACCAGGAGCTGTATGCTGTAGCACTGGAGAAGGACCTGAAAACCCACTCCAGCATCTCTGTCATGAATACCAAGTGGAAACATTATTAAACATAAAGAGAAAAAATACCATATTTTATTTGAGCACATCTAAATGCTGGGAAAGTATACAACTAAGGTAAAAAATAACTTTTATCAATCCTTTTAAAATACTATGTACAAAATGCCCACTCAAATCTTTAAAAACCTTCACTCTGTGGAGTGTGTGCGTGGGGGGGTTAAATAATCACTGTCTCCTGTTACGTGCAAAGTGACATTTACAAAAATTGTAGCATTCAAGTGCTGCCCCCCCCAGTCCATGGATTCGACAATCCACAATAGAAGATTGTCTCTCACCTGAAACACAAGGATGATGATCGCTAGCAGCAATTTATTAATATTATTTGGGAATAGGGGGAAATTAGAAGGTTCAGATAAAGTTACTTTTTATCTTAACTGCATACTTTCCCTGCCTTTGAAAGTGATCAATTAAAATATGGTCTTTTTTCTCTTTATGTTTAATACAGTAGACTCTCAGTTAACGAGAACTCAAGCAACCAGAACTCTCAAGCAACCAGACAATACATTTATCCGACATCTACCAATTCCCGTGGGGGCCGGATAACTGAGCGTCTACTGTAATAATTTCACATGTTATAGACCATAGAGTATCATACTTAATGTTGTTAGGATTAAGGGGTATGGTGTGACAGTAATCTTTAATAATTATGAATACCAAGGGGATCAGCATGGTGTGTTGCGATCCATGAGGTCATGAAGAGTCAGACACGACTGAGCAACACAAACACACGTGAATGTGTCAGAACCATATGCTATTTACAGAAAGTGGATGGGTCTGATTGACATTAAAATAATGCATCTGTGTTAGAAGTAGTCCATAGGATATGCTTAGATAATATAAAGTTAATGGAGTCATTTCTGGGATATACAAAAGGGTTAAAGATTCTAAAGAATTTATATGGCTTTGAGAGTCAGCCATGCATAGATCCCTGTATTGAGTCTGGAAGGGGGAGGAAGGGATGTAGGTGGCTGTGTATAAGGTGACATTTAGTAGAACTGGGGGAAGTTTAGTTTATAACCCTGTACTTCTAAGAGATGCCGGCTTGGCATAGATCCCTGCATTGATCCTGGAAGGGGGAGGAAGGGATGTAGGTGGCTCTGTATAAGATGGCATCTAGCAGAACTGGGGGAAGTTTAGTTTATAACCCTGTAAGTCTAAGAGATGCCGGCTTGGCATAGATCCCTGTATTGAGTCTGGACCGGGGAGGAAGGGATGTAGGTGGCTCTGTATAAGATGGCATCTAGCAGAACTGGGGGAAGTTTAGTTTATAACCCTGTAAGTCTAAGAGATGGGGGCTTGGCATAGACCCCTGTATTGAGTCTGGAAGGGGGAGGAAGGGATGTAGGTGGCTGTGTATAAGATGACATCTAGCAGAACTGGGGGAAGTTTAGTTTATAACCCTGTAAGTCTAAAAAATGGGGGCTTGGCTACAGACGGTGTTTTGCGTTATCTGAAAATGGGTCTTGAAAAATAAAGAAGTGCCAGTCTGATTCTGGACACACTAAACAAAGGTGGTGTCAGAGTCTGCTTGTACTAATCAAAGGTACATGGTGTGTGATTCTGAGACCCTAAGAAAAGGGGTCTGACGGTGCCTGTCTCTGCAGTAATGATGCTGTCATCTGAAGTGTCTGCTGGTGTCGAGATCTGAACAAAAAGTTGCGACCCATAGAGAGAGAATTGGGGTGAGCGTAGTGTCCAAATCTGGCGGGTGTAACAAGGCGTTAAACATGAAAGCCACTAAAAATGTATTTAGAACTATTTGTTGCCTTTTTATATATTCAGCCCTGCCATCACCACATCAAATACTGAGTATGACTGAGAATTTCCTCTCTGCTGTTTATTCTCTTTATTCAAGTCTAAAGCAAAGAGTTAAACAGTTTCCCACTGTGTCTGTAATCCCCCATTATACAAAGGAACATTTTGGAGAGAGGAACACATTGCTAAATGACTTTGCACTGCGGCAGAGGCCAAATTGTACGGGCTTCTGATCATGAAATCTCCAAAGTCTGTTTGCCAGGATGCATAATGCTGTATCTATGAGGATTGCACTGGGAGCTGAAGGGATTACCATGTCTTGTGTCAGTACCTCATGTCTACTCCAATGATATAAAACCCTGTAAATGACAGTAATATGTATGCAGAGAGCCCACACAGTTTGCTATCAAGTCAATTTTGCAACGTCTTGATAACAGCTCTTAAAGGGGCACTGCCATCAGTTCTTATGTTAGTCTTGAATGCAGATTATAAAAATGTATTTCCTTCTAACAGATTTAATGTATGAGGTTGTATTAAAAAAAAAAAATACTTTAATGCCTATTCTAATAAACTCCCAGGATTTAGATGATATCACCCCTATATACACAGATGTATTTGTGTAGAAATATGTATATATTTTAAATTGTTTATGTGTATCTCCTGTGCTTTTCTTATTTCTTCCTCTTAATGTATCCTCCTGTTCTGTCCTTGACACTCTCTTACACTCTTTTTATTTTGTGACATTTTCTTTTGTAATTTCCTTTTTTCTTTGTGTGTCTATTATTTTATTCTCCTAAATGACGCAAGTACAATCATTTTACTCTCCCACTCCCACTTTTTATTATTATTATTATCTATTTTTAGAGTACCAACATAGAGCCCTATTCTATTAGAAGCCCGCAAATGCCTCTAACCCGTAATTTTGGCTGCAGGTTTTTTTCTATAAATGTTTAGATGTATTCTATTGACTCCAGCTCGCAATTTACCTCATTAAGACTAAACTCCTACTCTGCCTTTTTAAGTAGGATTTCAGGGGACGGGATCATATGATCTGACAACATTTAAGCAAGCCCGTAATTTACTTCTTAGACACAACCAATAGTAAATGAGACCATCATCATGACGTCCGTAAAACATGGAAGTTACACGTAATCTGCAATCGGAGTCTACAAATGAATTAGTGCAAAAAGTAATATTTGCCGATCGGGCTAGCACTCTAGCACTCTATAAAATGCATTAGAGCATCTCTTTTAGTCCATGTGGGTTTCAAGATGTATGTATTGATGTATTAACCCCTTAAATCCCGGGATCGATAATACTCAGAAATAACCTAACAAAAAATATATTTTTTAATTGCATATTTGTTGGTTTGAGACTGTTGTGAATTTGATTATAATGTCTTTCCATGACTTCTCATGCTTTTATAGTACAGACTTGTGTGTTTAATTGCTGTTACCGCTCAAATAAGTGTTTGAAAAAGCCTATTTAGTACTCATAATATATTTGACAGAAACTGGATACTTTTTTCAGTTGCGGGTCAGACTTTATTTGCAAGCTAGAGCTATGGGTCTAATAGAACTTTGATTAGTTAGTGCTCGTAATATTTGAACTGTGCTAAAATAAATGGAGTTCTAAGGCTAAATTTGCGTCTTTGGCTGGGCGGGAATCTCGTAATCGGATCGGATATGTGGCAATATTAAGAGTTACTTTAAGTGTGTATAAATGAACAAATTGGGCAACAAAATAGGGCCTTATTCAATTTGAGACAAGTAAACTACTTACAAATGTAATTTTGGCTGTGGGGGCTTTTTACGGTAATGTTACACACATATTTAATGCAATTCAATTGCAATATTAAGTATCTCATCCCACATCTTTAAATCCTATCTTGTCAATAACATACTAGGTGAAGAGTTATATGTTTACTCATAATATTACACCAAACCCAGAATTTTACTTAAATTACTGATGAGACACAGCTCTAGGAACTAATAGGAAATGAGAATATCATGCTATTGTATATATGAGTGCAATGAGTAAGAATAAGTACCTATAAATGTGAGTAAGCATTTTGCAAGTAGTTAAATAAATGTGCCGATAGGCTAGCCCTTCAATGGACAATGCATTAGAGCATCTGTTTCTAGTCCATGTGGATTTCCTGATATCTATTAACATCTTGAGCACTGGTTCTGTTTAACCCTGAATGTTGTATAATGACACAAGCATAATCATAAAAATTTCATATTTTTAAATTCCACATATGTGCCTATGGGAATGTTAAACGTCAAATTCTGATGATTTTTTATAGTTTTTTTTATTGTTTTAGTATCTTTTTAATGGTTGCTGCAGCTCTCAGAAATGGTTTTAAAACCATATGCAGGTGCTATTTACTACCCAAAAAACTAAGAAACAGTCACTGTATTACTACCGGTGTCAAAAATCAATGGGAAAGCTTGCTGTAATTTTCGAATCTGGTTTGTTCGTAGTCATTGCAGGTAGCTCACTCACAATCATGAACAACATGGGGAATAGAATAGCTAGGCAAAGTAGCTGAGCACTTTTAGCTTGTGTAGCTTTACAAAATGGGGAAATGAATGGGGCCCATATTCCTTATTTAAGGGGTGAATACATAAGACAAGCATGAGAAATATATACATACTGTTTGTTGCTGAGACGGCCAAAGGCTAAATCGAGGTCATGGGTGTGCACAAAAAAAATCGGTGTAATTTGTATGTATACATATAAATAAACAGGTACAGTGCATATAATGTATTTGTGTTACTGTGTTTTTATTAATGTGAGTTTTCTGTGCTGTACAATATGTTTTACCCATTATTTATTAAAATGCTCTTTTCATGTTGGGAGATGAATCAGTAGCTCCCCCTGTCATGTTGTAACTAGAACCAGCCGGCTGTGTGGATATCTCCACCACAGTAACATAACCATTGCATATTCTTTTGCAAGCTGCAGTTTGAAATGATGGAGGAGGATAACAGTGAAGGAGAATATGAGGGGCAAAATATTCACCCCAATACTGAGCAATATACGTAACAAAATGAAGCAAGTAAGCACAAAATATTTCACCCAAATTTTTTTTTTTAAGTATAGAAGAGATATATTTGGATTCAACATAAAAAAATGTTTCTAGCATTCCTTTAATTTTTCAAGAGAGAATATCATAAACATAAGACTAATGTGGTCTTTTAAACAACCTTAAAGTCATATCTATTTTTTCTGGATTATGAATGCATCTGAGAATCAGCAGTGTATGAAAACATTTTTGTGCATGAAAAAATATAAAAATAAATATTTACAAACTAACCCTGATGTTTGCTAAATCTCTTGAGTTTGCAAGCAGCAGCTTTTGTGAGTTACCATCCCCTTAAAATCCATGCTTAAATGAGAATAACATTTATCATTCATTTTGGCCATTTTAATACAATGTAACAATCAGTGATGGCAGTTTGTGCAGGAAGGAATCATGGGATGTTTAGTCCCCTTGTAGAAGGGAGTAGGAGGAATCAGACACTGATCTGTAGATCTTTGCATTGGGCTGCTATTGTCTTGAATCTTAGTAAATAGTTCAAATCCATACCCAAATGCAGTTTTTCTATTGGTAGGTACACTGTGCCTATGTAAGCCGCTCTGGGGGTGTGGAAAACAAGTTTTATTTTTTATATAAATTAAATCTGTGTGTGTATAGAATGACTCCATGTAATGTGTGTGTCTGATATAAACATCATGTCTTAGATTAGATAAAAGTAAAAACATGGAAACTTAGATATACATGTAATGTTTTTTTCCCAATCACTTCTTCTGGAAAACATATTTATTACTCTGCCATTGAAGTACTACTTTCACAATTTACTTTTGAACTTATCCCCACCAACTTCAAATTCTGATCTCTTATTAGCTTATTCCAACTTAATTTAAAAAAAAATTCATATAAATTTACATTTCTAATTAAATTATAAAAGAGCAGCCATATTGATCTGATTCGTATAGATGGGGATTCCAACGAGTATTACAAATAAATTATTCTTTATATTATACACTGAAAGGTATTCTCATGAAAAAATATAAATATTGAAGAAAGTCAAATGGCTGCTTCAACCTGACGATTATCTTCATGGGAAACAGGCATAAACTCTTATTACAATAAGGTCATTTCAGTCTACACTAGTAATATACCATACCATACTGCATTAGAGGTACAAATTACAGTAATTCAGATTTTTTGTTTGATTATTTGATACATGTGCTATGTGGGCAGGACTGTAATCTCGCTAAAATGGCAAGTAAGAGAATATAGAAACACCAATCCAAGCAGAACAAATGTTCCCTACTTCTACAGCATTTTCTACAGACCTATTATTCTAATGCAGTGGTGGGCAAAAGGTGGCCTGGGGGCATCATGAGGCCCTCAGAAACTTTACAAAAGCCCTCAGCCTATTCCAAGTGAGAGAACTTGTCCCTCTTCTACAATATACAGTCAATTTTATGTATCTAAAACTAACAAATAATACTCAATGGTAACCACAAATAATTATCATCATTATCTATTACCAAATATTCACCTATTCATCTGTTCTATAGTAGTTTTACTATGGTGCTATAGGTAAAATATTCTAAAGCCCTGCAAGGCCCCTTAAAGGCATATCTAAGTTTCCTGGATTATGAATGCATCCGATAGATATCAGTAGTGTATGCAGACATCTTTTTGCATTAAAAAATCCCAAAATAAAGATTAATTAACTTACCCTGATGTTTTCTAAATCTCTTGAGTTTGCAAGCAGCAGCTTTATTGAAAATACCTGCTAAAATTAGCACTACATGCATAATGTGTTCTGGCCAATCAAAGGCAGCTATACATTTAAATGCAATGTAACAATCAATGATGACAGTTTGTGCAGAAAGGAATCCTGGGATGTGTAGTCTCCCTGTAGGAGGAGCCAGACACTGATCTGTAGAACTCTGCATTGAGCTGCTGTTGGCTTGAAGGTTAGTAAAGGGTTATAACATGTACCCAAATGTGCTGTTTCTATAAGGGGGGTTACTGTGCTTTAGTAAGAATCCATGGGGTGTGGAAAACAAGCTTTATTTTTATATAAAATAACTCTGTATGTGTATAGAATGACTCCATGTAATGTGTGTGTCTGATATGGGCAGCATGTGATGGATTAGAGAAAGGGAAAAGCAGGGAAACTTAGATATACCTTTAAGGATGCCATATAGGAGGCATTTCTTATGAAATAGGATACCCGTCACTTTTCTAATGTATAAACCTTAATATTATATTGAACATGGAAATGTCATGACAGACACTAGGCACTAGCATAAGCTGCTAAAAGTTTGGTTTTGCTACAATTCTACATAGCCTTACATAGTTTCTAATGGTGTTAATTTGTCTAGTCTACAATTGTCATTTAATGTGTTTTCCTTTGATTGGATCACCTTATGTGTAATCAGATATATTTTATTTCAGTAGGTGTGTGGCCCTCCAGGAACGAACGTGCGCACCCCTGATCGTGAGCCTTTTCTAGAGATAAGCAAATCAGATTGCCTGCCCCAGAAATATATTTAAATTATTTTGGGCCCCATGCACAGTACCGAATAGATGGATTTCTAAAGGGTCACCATGGTCATTTTTTTCTATATTTTATTTTGAATTATTAAATGTAATAATAGGCAAAATAAATCAAACTAAATTAAATAAATAATCTCCCTCCTAGATATTAAACTTTATATGCATTATTTTCTACACTAATTCTGTTTTCTAGTTTCTCGAGGTTGTATGTCCTTTTAAAGAAATTAACTTTCTATGTGTCCTGGCCCTTTAAACTGTCACATTCCCAGTGTGCAGAAAGTAACTTCATCTGTATTCAGTCTGCTCTCATCTCAGGAAGTTGATCAGTAGAAACCAAAATGAATGATGTGTTCCATTGCAGCATAAATGTAAATAAAGAATAATAGATTAGAGGCTATTTTTTTATGTTCTAAAAACATTTTGCCTACTTTTAAGTGTAGTATTTCAAGAGTATATTATAACTCCAATGGCTCCTTATAGGACCCCGGCAGATCACAAAATAAGATGTTCGTATTTCAACTAACAATATTTGCAGCTGTGTATTTTATGGACATAAAATTTTTGGGGGAAATCTAAATTTGTGTATACTCTCTTTATTAGTTTTTTATGTTTGTTACATCACATCCTAAGAGCTGGATCCTGAGGGTGTGTGTTTTAGTTATAAGTGAAAAGAGGGTGGGGAAGGAGGAAACATAACGCATTTATTAAGATAAATAAATAACACTGAAACTGACACCACTCCCCTTTCCCCAATTAGCAGACTCCTTGCTTCAGGAAATGCAACCAAATCTCTCCAGAAAGGTAAACTCCCTCTCAAACAATGTATCATGGATTCCCCAAATACCCAGTGGAGGCATCAACATTTTTTTCTAATTAAAAACTAACTGTATGACATATATCTGCTTAATTAATCAAGCCAATAATTTTTTATTGTGTAGTGGTCCTTTAACCTTAGTATCAGGCATTTTGAACTAGTGGGACTCTAGTTGAAGCAGTGTCTGGACTAGCACTAATTATCTGGTCCATAATAATAGATATGACAGTAGTATAACACAGAGAGGAGTTCTGCATACTACTGCTGTCATCATACGACATCTGCCATGTATTAATAGACTATTCCTTGCTCAGAGTATCAGATTTTGAGCTGGTTTCTATATAAGCCGCCCACACGCACCAGAACACGAATGTATGCTGGATCAGACAGGCGCAAGTATGCTCTGACAACCGTCCAGGAATCCCACACATGCAGACTACACTGGAACTTTATCCTAAATGTATAATATACAATAAAATACGTTTTTTTTCAAAAGTATCTCAATAACCAGACTGATTACATGATCAATTTAGATGCACTTGTGGCAAAAAGTAATATTAGTATCTATGTACGTCCATCACCAGAGACAGGAAATTTGTACAATTGACTGTACACCTTGATAACAATCTAGCTGTGGATGGGAAATTAAAATAATATACAGGGGTTAACTAGTTTAGAAGGGAACTTTGATTGTGCTTATGTTTAGGATTTAATTATCAACTCACCCTGTGATGGAATTAACTCCCACATCCACCAGACTGGCCAGTGATGTACTGCAGAAGGCTGATTGAGTTAACTATTTAAGGGCAGGTCATTTAATCCTGTTTGTTGGCTGGATCAAGGTTATATTGTTCTGTTTGCCTATAAATGTTCTATGGAAAATAAACGATACAGGTGTCTGAAATATATATATGGGGATCCAAGGAAAGAAAGGAGACTTTATTATGAGGTCCTGCTGGGAAGAATAGAGAGCTGTAGATCTTGCCTGAGAAGACAAGGGGATCCCTCCCTGCTCAACTTCCTCCAGTTCCAGTGTTCTAGTGTTTCTGCATCTCAGTAGGATAACCCTCCACCTCTGGCTCCAGGCCATCGTACAATCCAAGATAGAAGCACCCATTACAAAAGCAAAGCCTGATATTATTACGATTTTCTGTAAAAATGCTTTTATGCTCTTGTCTTACATAAAGAGATTAACAGACAATGTGGGTAGAAGGTGTCCTTTGGCTTCTTGCAAAAATAAACCCATCTGGATGTAGGAAATACGGTTAAAGATGACTCATCAGACCACATTACTACCTCCACTGCTCAGTGACCCAGGTTTTATGTTCCGTAATCCAGGTAATGTTGGCCTCCCCATATGTCTAACTCTATCCATTATGAACACTTCGGTTGACCACACTCAACGTTCAGTATCTACAGCTCCTCTCTGTCACACCACTGGCTCTCCATAGCCTCCAGAATAAAATGTAAAATCCTGACCCTATTGTATAAAGCAACAGTCCACCGCTTTATATTTCTGTGGTTATCTCAAAACACTCCCCCAACTGCCCTCTTCATACTGCTAATGACCTTCTTTTGTCCTCTTCTCTTATCACCTCCTCTCACTCTGCCTTCAGGACTTTTCTCAAGCTGCCCCTGCTCTATGAAACTCCTTGTCTCGCTCCATTAGACTATCTTTCTGCCTCAAAATCTTCAAAAACTCACTAAAAGTATATTTGTTTAAAGAAGATTATCACCTTCAGGGTGAATATGCACAAATTTATACTCTACCAAACTGCTCTCACATGCAGCCTACGGTACAATACAGCCCACTATTTGGCCTTGTGGGCAAGTGCCGGCTGGTCACCTTCCAAGTTGGTGGGGTGGAAGACAGAGACTTGGCCCCTCCTCTTATATTGACTCCACCCAATATTTTATTATATGCTATGTTAACCTCTATATGCCCCGCCCAATGACCTTATATAGGCGTCGGCCACTGGCACAGACTCCACCAACTGACTCGATTTTTTCCTGTTGATAAATTCTAGATACCTAGGACCATGACAACACTTGAATTAAAATCTCTCTTTTATTTCAACTTCACAATACTCACTGCAACTCAATCACTTAGCAAATGGATAACCATAGGAGCAGTAACAGTAGCCTTGTGCCCATTGTACTTTGATCAGAGATTCCTTTCTGTCAAAGTATACCTGCTTTTGTTTTATTGGAATAAAATGTCCTTATTAAATAAAAAAAAAAGCCATTATCCTCCTCCAGAGTACAAGTAAAAGATGTAAATGGAATTCGATTAAAATATTTCAGAAAAAAATATTATACACTAAACTACAATTTAGGTATTTATGATTGATGCAGATTAATACATGTGCAGATATAAACTCTACTCTACTCCCAGGACAGGAAACAGGAGGGATATAAATGGAGTGATGCATCAGGGCCCTGTTCTGGGTGGCCCCATTGCTGTAGTGCCCACAAAAAATAACTTGTTTTACATTTCTTTGGTTACATTTTGATATTTTTTGTGTCCCCTATTCATTAAATTTGGGGTGGGGTTGTCTCCCCTATCCCTCCAGTTCTTATGCCCCTGGTCTTGCATACTTTAATACCACACCTTGAGTTCTGTAGCACAAATAACTTGCATTATAATCTGATATTATACAGTAAATATACAGTACAGATGCTGTAACTAAATGTTTCTACATTCAAACTATTAAAAAACATTTGTATAAATTATATATTAAATATAATAAATACAATAAATATATTTCTGTAAGTAATGGGCAGGACTTACAGAGACCAGTCTCAATCAATGAAATAGAAATGTAAAAGAAACTTGTAATTCCTAAAAAAAAAGAAGTAAAGACACCTGGAAGTTGCTGTCAACTTAAATAAGTATCATATACATTCTAGATATACCTACTTAATGCAATGAGAAACTTGCAAAAAAACAAACATGTAAAGATCATCCATCCAGTGAAAATGCTGCTTAAATAAACTTTGCTTTATGCAATGATTTTCTGTGCATAGAGCATACAAGATATGTAATGTAATGAAACAGCAAGGGCAAAGGCACCAACACAACAACAAATCTCTTACAGTTGTGTCAACCTCTCCATGACCTCATGGACCATAGCTCACCATGCTGCTCCACTTGGTATTCATGGCAGATATACTGGAGTGGGTTGCCAGTTCCTTCTCCAGTGGGCCACAGCATACAGCTCCTAATATTACTAGGTGGTCTCCCATCTAAGTACTGACCAGGCCCAACCCTGCATGGCTTCAGGGTGCTGTGACCTCTTGGTTCCCTGACTAGATTTGAACCCATGTTGCAGCAGTGAAAGCAGAGAATCCTACCAACTGGACCACCAGGGAACCCTCCCATAACAATGTGCACATACAATACAACTATGCAGAGAGCATATAACTGGATGAAGGTCTCATTGGCAGACTAGTGTGACTCATAAAGTTTATCCCTGCATATTGAACCACATGTCATGGCTGGATTCACCATTTTGGAGCCCCTAGACAGGGAAGTAGAGGAGTCCCTGTGAGTGCATGCACAACGTGCGCACACGTCCATTTTTATCTTTTCTGAGCGTGTATGTCTCTATCTGCTGACTTTAATGGCTGTATGAGCAAATCACAGACTTCCTTTTCTGCCTCTGGGCTAGCAAGGGGGGAGGAGTGTGGTGTCCATTTCAATATTATCCAATCAAGAAATGCATTCTATTCCCTCTTTCCTTAACCTTTGCTTCACTAAAAAACACATCCTCATGATCCATCTTTCAAAAAGTGATGTAACAAAAACAAGATGGATTCCTGTACTCATAAAAAGCGTCTTCTAACATTCAGATTTAGCAAAAAAAAGATTTATGTACATGGCCAATACAGCCACTAGTATTTGGCCTGAGGGAGTTTTCAGCTACACCTCACTGACGAGGCCCATAAAGGCCGAAACGTACATCTGGGTTTTTTTCTGTTTCTTCTGTTCAGGGTAGAATTGCCTGGTATTTCGGGGCTGGACCACTCTAATGAGTGGGACCAGACTGATATACTACAGGAAATTTCTCCCTGTAAAAGGCACAAGTGAGCTAAAAGAGGTTGCTCTCAGAGTGGGTTATCATGTCCAAAGAACTAACCTATTAAGGTTAGTTTGTTCTCTGATTGAGCACCTCTAACTTTGTTTTTTGCTTATGCAAATTACCCTTAGGGATTAGTCTCCCTAAGGGTGATAGGGGACTCCAGACATGGACCCCTTGCTCACTGTGCCTTAGGGAGTCCAGCTGCACCTCACTGACGAGGCCCATAAAGGCAGAAATATATGTCAGGGTTTGCTGTTTCTTCTTTTTCAAGGTAGAATTGCCTGGTATTTCGGGGCTGGACCACTCTAGTGAGTGGGACCAGACTGATATATTACAGGATTTTTCTCCCTGTGAAGGGCACAAGTGACTAAAAGAGGTTGCTCTCGGAGTGGGTTATCATTTCCACAGAACTAACCGATTAATATTAGTTTGTTCTCTGATTGAGCACCTCTAATTTGTTTTTTTGTATATACTTGACAAATAAGTATCTTTTTTTTTCTTGAACTTCAGTGGTCCATTAATGATAAAACTGAACATCATTGCTAATATAAGTGATCAGTGAATGTTTGATCATGATGGGTCTAACCAGCTGCCGGCCCTTCCTTAAAATACATCATATAGGAAAGTCTGTAATTTATATTTATTCCTGTGTACTATTTTTCTTTATTGCAATTAAGTCACACATACAGACACACGCATGCATATAAACATACACACAGAGAATCACACAGCAAGCACACAAATAGACATACACACACAGACGCATATCCATACGCACAGGTATACACAAAATCAGAGAGACACACATAGATACAAACACATAAAGATATACACACACATAGATATGAACACATAAAGACACACACTCACATAGAGGTACACACAGAGCCACACATACAGGGCCACAAACACAGGGCTGGATCCTAATATCTAGAACCCCAGGCACAGTTTAAACAGTAATGTTTTCCCATGCTTTTAAAGTACATTATAGTGTGTTGTATTGCTGCTACAGCTTTAATAAATGTTTAAAAAAGCCCTTGTGAGTCCTATTTATTACTTGTAATATTTTTGACAGAAACATGATACTTTCTTCATTTGCCGGTTAGACTTTAACAGAATATCCATTTTGTGTAACTTTAATTATTTAGAGCTCATAATATTTGAGCTGTGCTAAAACCAATGGAGTTCTAAGACCGATTTTGAGTCTTTTCCTGGCCCGTAGTGATTGCGGGCGGGGAACTCGTAATCGGATTGCGAGTAGCTAATAGAATACGTGGCGATATTAAGAGCGATTTTAAGTGTGTATATATTTACGAATTAGCTAATAGAATAGGGTCCTATGATTCACCTTTTCGGCTCCATTTGTAATTGTGATTTAATTACTTCAAAGTTAAACTTATTTTTCAGTTAGTGTTTCTGTTATTTCGACCACCCTGTGTAATTGATAATGTTATATTCCACAAACATGGGAAGTTTTTTTCTCAAACTACAGAAGACCTCTGAATTACAATAAAGCTTCATAAAACTTTTATTATTACTTATCAACAAGAAAACAAAATGACACTTTTCATGGAGTTTACAAATAAATAAATAAATAAATAAAAAGATCAATTGCGGTTTTATCATGCAAAAATATAATGTTAATTTGGAATATTCAAATAATTATTTAATGTTTGTTTTTCCCTTCTAAGAGGATTGTTTTAATTAAACTGAGAGATTATCAAGCTTTGTTTCTTGCTGATAATATCCACCAAGCACAAGTTAAACTAAGCTGTATGGAATGGTTTATGCTAAGCTGCAAAATAAATAAATATATAAGATCTATTTTATGTCTTCTTGGCTTCTGTCTGCTGGATAATACTCAGATGAAAGAGCCGCTGCATTGAGGGACATGGAGGGTTCATCAATACTGCTTTGCATTATCAAGCAGAGCATTGGAAACCAACTTGAATTAAAAAGCAGATGCATTTGCTTATAAAAACTTTTATATAACCCAGCTATTCCTTCAACTAGTACTATGGAATATGTTGGAGCGTTACAAATAAAGGATAATATTAATAATAACTTGCTTTCTGCATATTGTGTGTGTTTATGCAAGGACCAAAAATCACAAGCACCCTGCAAATAGGTTTATTTTGACATTAGTAACTTGCCCATCGTAAATGGCAGAGTCATATGTGTCTGTCTCTCTCTCTGTGCTCTCTCTCTATGTGCTCTCTCTCGCTCTGTGCCCTCTCTCAGTGCTCTGTGAGCTCTCTGTCTCTCTCTCCTTTCTCTCATTCCCTCCCTCTCTCTCCTTTCCCCTCTCTCTCTCCTTCCCTTTCTTTCTTTCTCTCCCTTCCTTTCTCTCTCTCCCTCCCCCTTTTCTCTCCCTCCCTTTCTCTCTTTCCCTCCCTCTTCCTCCCTCCCTCTCTGCGCAGTTGCACAATTCCCCAAGCTTCGGGGCAATCAGCTTCAATCTCAAACTTTCTATATTTACTTACACAAAAAAATGTAAACTGTTTTAATTGCAAAAATGAGAAGCCTTAGAAGATCTTGTATAATCATCAGGGATAAGGGTAATGAGCCTACAAATAGATGGATAGATAGACAGACAGACAGACAGACAGACAGACAGACAGACAGATAGACAGACAGACAGATAGATAGATAGATAGATAGATAGATAGATAGATAGATAGATAGATAGATGGATGGATGGATGGATGGATGGATGGATGGATGGATGGATGGATGGATGGATATATATATAGATAGATAGGTAGATAGATAGATATAGATAGGTAGATAGATACATATATAGAGATAGATAGATAGATAGATAGATAGATAGATAGATAGATAGATGGATGGATGGATGGATGGATGGATGGATGGATGGATATATATATAGATAGATAGATAGATAGATAGATAGATAGATAGATAGATACAGATATATGCACCACTTCATAAAATGGACATTTTAGAGCTGGAAAAGGTACAGAGGAGGGCAACAAAACTAATAAGGGGAATGGAGGGGCTAAGTTATGAAAAAGGCTAACCAAATTAAACTTATTTTCTCTAGAAAAAAAGGCGTCTAAGAGAAGATATGATTACCTTATTTAAATACATCCAGGGTCAATATAAAGATTTGTCAGGGGAGCTTTTTGTGCCAAGAGGTTTTCAACTGACAAGAGGACATCCCTTGAGGTTAGAAGTAAAAAGATTCCACCTTAAAGAAAGAAAAGGGTTCTTCACAGTAAGGGTGGTTATTGTGTGGAATTCTCCACCAGAGGAGGTGGTGACAGCGGATTCAATAGATAACTTTAAAAAGGATATATTTCTAAATAAAAAGGCTATTAAGGGGTTATCCTGGATAATTAGAGTATTGATCCAGGGAGAAATCCGATCGCCAGTATCTAGGGTCAGGAAGGAATTATTTTTTTCCCTTTTGAGACAATTGGCAAAGTTTCCCAGGAGTTTTTTTTTTTATGTTCGCCTTCCTCTGGATCAATTAACAATTAATAATTATTCTGCATACTGCAGATCCAATGAGATATTGAAAGGTTGAACTTGATAGACTAAAAGTATTTTTCAACCTCAGTTACTATGTAACTATGTAATGATAGATAGACAGATAGATAGATAAATAAATAGATGGATAGATAGACAGACAGACATACAGACAGATAGATAGATAGATAGATAGATAGATAGATAGATAGATAGATAGATAGATAGATAGACAGACAGACAGATAGATAGACGGACAGACAGACGGATAGATAGATGATAGATAGATAAATAGATAGATAGACAGACAGACAGATAGATAGACAGACAGACAGACAGACAGATAGATAGATAGATAGATAGATAGATAGATAGATAGACAGACAGATAGATAGATAGATAGATAGATAGATAGATAGATAGATAGATAGATAGATAGATAGATAGATAGATAGATAGATAGATAGACAGACAGATGGATAGATAGATAGATAGATAGATAGATAGATAGATAGATATAGATAGATAGATGATAGATAGATAGATAAATAGATAGATAGAAAGATAGATAGATAGATAGATAGATAGATAGAAATGTTACTGTGTAAACACATGAGCATATGATTCACTTCATAAACCAGTGAAAATGAGGCAGGCTTCTGCTCCATGAAAGTGTGCTGCCCTAGTCCTGGGCTTTGTAGGGCTACGTATATCACACGTCTGCATTTGGGATTCGTGTGTCTAAAGAAACCAAAGGAAAAAGTGGCCATTCTTTGTTGCAGCATGCAGAGTCCTTCCAGAATAGAGCAGACAAATAATTTATAAAGAGAATACCCAATTTCTATTAGAAGTTTGTTTCCAGGGCTCTGTTTGATGATTTAGGTCATTGCCGTCCAACAGCCTGATTACATTTGGGCTATGTATTAAAACGTAGCCCATAACTCAAAATTTACGGGTTACAGGTATTAAATTAGCCCTGTAACGTAGCTCGCAGGGGACTTGCATGTTATGATGCACAACGGCCGAGAATAGGCTACTTGTTGAGGGAAGTTGAGCATCGCGTCCTTACATTTTTTGATCCGTCAAGCCCGTAACCGCTACTTGTTTAATACAGCTATTAACAAGCTATTAGCAAGATGGTAACACGCAAATGAAGCCCAAAGCCCAATGTGTGCTCGAGAGGACCCGCAAACTCCAATACGTAGCAAGTGTCAATCAAATATTACCACACTACCGTACATTTATTATAAGTGAAAGTGATGTTCGGTCTTAGAATTAATAGCACAACATTCTCAAGCCCGCAAATCTGCCCAGAAAAATACTTTATTTCATGTTTATATTTCGTGTTATATCGATTCCCGCAATCAACGTGTTAATACATATACTGTAACTCACATGTAATAGAATATCATATTTAGGGGTTTATTAATATTGCAATATATCTGGCCTGTGGGTCTGATCACAAACTGTAATTGAAGCCCGTAGGACTTTGAAATCCACCCTCCCCTTTGGCAGTGACGTAACGCTACCGATCTGTTTTTCCATTGGCTCCGTCTGAACCTGTAACTACGGTCTACACTAATTCAACGGCCGCAAATCAACCGTTCTACAAAATAACTATGATTTTTGTCTCAAACCCGTACCTCACAGCCCCTTCCAATTTAATAGCAATGTAACGCATGCAAGTGTCAAGCACGCAGCCGTTACGTGCTTCACGTTGGACTTAAGAGGCTCCAATTTAAGGAGGCTGCAAATTCTTTAGAGTGAGGGGGCCAGAGTTTTATCGTCTAGTGATCGCGTGGGCCAGATTTGTATTGGTTAGTGATCTGGTGGGCAAAATATAAAAAAATAATTAAGAAAGTGATTATGTAAATGTATAAATAAAATATTTTATGCTGCCCTAGGTCATTCAGATTTGTGCGCCCCTCACTTCCCACTTGCGACTTGTCCTTTTCACTACCTCAAATTATAAGTTTATGTGTGTTTACATAAATATATATATATTTATTTATTTAAATATTTATACAGTGGCAGAGCTACTGCTGCTGCAGTATGTGCAAGGCACCGGGGCCCACACAGTACTAGGGGCCTTCTGCTGCTGCCAGTAAATAAGGAATCTTAATTTATTAGATTAAGATGGTAGATAATGACTTTATAGAAAATTGATCTGATCGCCATAGGGGTGAGCTGACCATCTACTTATATTTTTGGCTTTTTAATTGACCCCAAAGTGGTGGATAGAGAATTTTCAAGGGGGGGGGGGCGAATGTATTTTGCACCGTGGCCCTTCTCTCACTAGCTCCACCACTGTATATATACAGCATGCATAAGCTTAAAGGAAGCCATGTTTGATAATGGCTATGGATTGAAGAGCGAGGCAATTGTGGGCACATTTGCATGTCCCAGCTCAGCTTCCCAGAATGCAGTGTAAGAACTGATTCTGAGGTGGAGGCAGGTTTTTTAACTTGTTTTAGACATTCAAATGTGAGCACAGATATACTATTTATTTACTATATATATATATATATATATATATATATATATATATATATATATACATACACGTGGTATGTCAGAAAGTGACATACATACATATAGACATTTCTGTGCAAACATTTTTCAGTGCCCGCTGACAATGTGCTACCCTAGGCCTGGGCCTCTTGGGTCTAGAATGAAACATACCCCTAATATCTATAAGTGTGTAAACCGTCATAAGTGTTTTACTTTAATAATTATGTTTGTGAGGACATTCTCCTGGCATGAGTAGGCCACATAAATCAGATGGAAGGTCACATCCAGCGCACTGGCCGCAAGTTTTATAGCTCTAATGTAGATCCTTATCGATAAGTTCCAAGTCGCTTGGAATAACAAGCAAAATATGTGTATGAAATATTACAGACTTCACATCATCATAAAAACCACTTTAGATGCCCAAGGAGCTGTGCCAGACCAGGTAAAAAGATATGTAAAACCCGAGGCTTAGCTGCACTTGCCTACTGACCCTGCAAAACAATTGGATTGGATTTAATGCAGATGGCAGGGGAATGTATAGGTTTAGGGAACTAGTAATAAAACATAGAGCTACTACCCTTTCAGTAAAATAGCACTTTCACAAATTTTAAATGGCCACTGTAATACCATAACATGAGTTAGATTTTTTAATAAGTTTTGATCTTCAACAAAATCCATATTTGGTGATTTAAAAAAACAATATTCAAAACTAAACGTAGTTCCAAGTTCAGTTGCTGCTGGTATCCACCCACTATAAGGTCAATAGGGGAGGTGGATTTACCTAGCAAATGGACTACTGGGGTCTTATTGTTTATTTAAGGTATTTTGAATAACTAAACTTGATAATGGGTAAACCATTTTTAGAAAGCAGTAAAATAAAGACAGCATTTATTTTTTACAGGCAATTGTTCTTTACCAAGTAGGCTTTTTTTACATCGTGCAGTCATTTCTGACTCTACGTGACCTCATGGATAGTAACACACCATGCACATTTTTATGTTCTTGATCCACTTGGTTTTCATGGCTGAGATACTGGAGTGGGTTACCAGTTCCTTTTCCAGTGGGCCATAGCATACAGTTCCTGGTATTTCAAGGTAGTCTCCCATACAAGTACTAACCAGGCCCAACCCTGCTGACTTCAGGGTGGTGTGACCTCTTGGTTCCCTGAATGGAGTCAAACTCAGGTTGCAGCGATGAAAGCACCGAATCCTAACCACCAGGAAACCCACCAAATAGATACTCACCTAATTGCACAACAGTCTCAAGCTCACAAAGCTGCAATAAAAAAATAGTTTTTAACTTTTATTTTCTTGTAATATTGAACCCGGGAATAAAGGGGTTAATACATATAATGGAACCCGCATGGACTAGAACAGGTGATTTCAAAATGTATGGATTGGGAGTTGTACTTCTCAACACTAATTAATCAAATACTGTATTATAATTGTCATACTGCGATTTGTCGTGACGCTTGCAGAGGGCCGAAGTGAGGCATTGAAGCCTTCCGAGCTTGGAGAACTTACGCAATGAGCCCGCGAGGCATTGAAGTACGCAGGACTTAGGCTGAAATGATCACCAAATGTGACACATAGAGGAGATAGACACAGGGAAGGGGCAGGGGGGAGATGCTGGAAAGAGACACATGGCATTCCCAAGCACAACACTTGCAGGTTAACAAACCCTGCAATGAGCGGCTCGTACAATAGGTGGAAGGAAAGGTTCGCAATGAGCGCCACAGGTGCTCAGCGAAGCAAAAGCCTCACATTGTGTGGCAAACAGCATTGCCTGGCTTACAATTTTATGCCCGTCATTTTTTGACGGCAATTCGCTAGTTGTAGTATTAACTCCATGTTTTACTGATGTCATGATGACAGTCTCATTTACTATTGGCTGTAGTAAATTACGGGCTTCCTAAAATATTGTCAGATCATATGATCATACCCTCTAAAATCCTACTTACAAGTTCATAGTTTGCGTGAGCAGGCTGTGAGCCTGTAGATACAGGTTAGAAACAATTGAATACATCTAAATGTTGCGAAAAAATGTGACCCGCAGCCAAAATGACGCTAAAATTACGGGGTAGCAACTTGCGTTTAGGTGAAACGTATCTTTTATAAATGTTGCATGTTTAGTCCGTAGGTTTTCAAAAATGTTTATATTAAAGACAGAAATGAATAATGCGTTAAATTTACTTTTAGTAATACTGTCAGTAAAAATATGTAAATTTGCTTTTAAATGATACAAACATATTAAAGTCTACAGAAAAATAGTGACACGTGATTTGTTTTTGGATTGTTTGAGCCATGATGATAGAAGAGAGTGGCATGTTTTCTGTAAGCATAAAACAAGATTCAGCTGTTAAATATACACAGCATGAAAACCATTTGAGTAAGAGTCAAATAACACCAAGTGGGGTCTGGTGCCAGCGTGGATTGCCCAGAGAATTTCTGGGCGTACATTCTCTCTTTGGTGTATTCTGAAAATGACTCACCAACGAGCTAAAAATTACACTAAATTTCCAGTCGTTCTCTCTGAATTATACAAGGCCAACTTGTCCCATCTGGAAACATTCCTAGACACACATTTTCCAATTCATTCGTTGGCACTCTCCCTGGGAACGCTACAAGGATTTCTTGATCATTGGCAAAGCTCTTGAGTGCTCTCAGACAAACATTCCCTTTGGCAACTTTGTAGATACTTCTCCGACAGTTTCCATACATGGCGCCTTGGTTACAATACAAGTTAATATTCTGAAAACCGTTTATATTATATTTTCAACTTTAAAAGATTTACAGTTTTAAATTTGAAAAAAAATGTCAAGATATTCCCAACGCTGCCATTATTGTGTTCCGTAATACAAAAATAATTTGTATACAGCCAAAAATGTTGTAAGATTTTAATACCCAAGTCTATTTTTGCTTATTGCTACTTACTGTCAAGGCCATTCGGGCCAGTACCATATATAATGGCTCACCAAGCATCCACTCTGGGCTCCCCCCAAGCTACCCTGCACAGTAAATATATAGGTACAGAACAGATATATCATAGATGCACCATATAGAGGTACACATAGGTGCATTGTTGTTGTTGTTTAGTCCTTCAGACGTGTCCGACTCTTGGTGACCATATGGATGCAGCACGCCAGGCACATCTGTCTGTGTTTCTGGTTGTGCTTATCCATATGGTTTTCTTAGCCAAGATACTGGAGTGGGTTGTCAGTTCCTTCTGCAGTGGCCGCAATTTGTCAGACCTCTCTGCTATGACCTGTCCATTTTGAGTGACCCAATATGGTATAGCTCACGGCTTTATTGAGGTACACAAGCCCCATCACCACAGAAGGGATAGTATTTGTAGTAGTAGCCAGTTCTAAATTCTGTAACACACCTTTTCCCCCTATATTATGTTCATCGTTTAAATTGGTATATACTTAATTTCAGATGTGTGGTGAATAGATTATTAGTGGCTGCAAGGCAATCAGATTAAGGCGTAATGCTCTGCTTGAGCCTGCAAAGCATGTCGCTTTAGCAATCACCTCTGATACAGATTAGTACACAAATAGAAGTGTAAGGCCAAATATTTAAAGGATCACTATAGTTTAGGAAACATTTCACATGTTTGTGAAGCATGCAAAAATTCTAATAACGTCAGCAGCTATAGTATATACAGCTTGCCTACTACAAAGGATATCTTGAGTTTTTAAACATGTATGTATAAAATCCATCTGGTTGGCTGCAAAACTTCCTTTTAGCTTGTTGCATGCTGGATGTATTTATACTATCTTGAAGTGAAGGAAGTATTGAGGGTGGATGATGATCTTTGGACACGTATACCTCCCCCCACTGTATCTTTGTTTTTCAGTAGGTAGTGAATAATTTATATTATATACTATATCATAGATATATGGTATTATAGTATTTTGTCCTGTTGCCGGAGGTAGGGAATTTTATTTTAAATAGTTAATTGTCTTTATTTACATGATTACCGGGTATCAGAGGATTGTTATCTGTATGAGGCTGGCAGATGCTATTGTTTAAAGGGCCACTGCACGTTCATTTTTAGAGTTTGCTTTTTTGAAGAACTTGATTGATAATGGATACAATATAATATATATAATATATTAATAATATATTAATAATATTATAATAATATAGATTATAATAATTCCACAGTTTAACATAAATAATTGTAGCCTTTCATTTTGTACCTTTTGTATTACATTTTGTTTTAATGATGACGGACATTATGTGTTTGTAAAAGGATTAGAAACCAGGAAGGAATGGGAAGGCCAATTGATTCCTATATGATCTGTATTCACTTCTGTTAACAGTGCTCTTCAAATAGTAAAACTACATAGGATAACCCACCCCTCAAACTATGGGCTAGAAGTCTAAGATACAATCAGAGACATCTAAATATATGATTTTATTTAAAATACTTTCAAGTTCCTGTCTTGAATACCTACAAATGATGTTATTTTGTTACATACGTCACAAGAAGTGATTAGTGATGTTTTGAGGTAGGAATATAGTCTGGAGATGTGAGGCAAGGAGTTCCACAGAGTAGGTGCAGCTCCAGAAGAGGGGAGGAAAGAAAAGATATTCTTTAAATAGGCATTAACACCTAAACTGGGCCACTTAGGCCCAGAAAAAAACAAATAAGAAAAAAGTTAGGTTTTTTTTTGTGCAGTCTCGCACTGCCGGATCGTGCTCCATAATGCATGATTATTGTGAGTTTCTTGCAAATGGGGAATTAAGGCAGGTGCCGGTTGCTTGAGAGTCCCTGTTGGTTGAGTGCTGGATAAACAGGGTTTTACTATATATTTACTCTCATGGCAATAAACAAGGGTCTCAAATTGTGGTTCAATAGCGTTGTTATTGGATCTCACTAAACTCTAGCTCCTAGTATATCATGGTTCCTGATTCTGGGGCACCAAGGGCTGAGTTGGTCACTCCATTTGGCTTTATGTATTCAATCCAAGAAGATGACCTGGGTGTGGCCACTGGAGTGTTGATCCCCTTGGTACCTGAGGTCCCTGTGTGATCCTTACACCAGGCATCTCCATTTCTTTATCCCTTTAGAGGTGCTGAGCTTGTACATGTACAAACACTTTAAATCATGCAACTGTCCGGTTAAAGAGCTTGCCCCTCCATATAGATCAACCTGGCAATTGTCAGTGAGGGAAGAATTTCAGCTTTATCATTTGAAAAAATAAATATGCACTGTATATGAAAATGTTTTGTTATTTAACTGAAAGAAATATTATACAAGTAAAACAGTTTTTATTGCTCATTATCTATATTTATTTTTACAACTCATTCTCATTTATTTTTTTCATAAATGTTATTATACTTAACTGTTATTATCTTCTAATGTGATTGTTTATATGAAAGAGTATCTTTTATTTTATCTGCTAATTAACATCAGTACAAATAAAAAATAAGCTTTCTGAAGTTTTATTATCCATTATTTGCAATGCACCAACATATTTTGTAGCCCTATACAGGGATTATGTACAAGGGAAAAAAACAATATTAACACATTGCAAAATAATTGTGGGCCCTGTGTTTGAACTAAAATCAAATATGCATAGTGCTTGTTTTCCAAAAACGAAAACTCGCAAACTTACACTTTTTAATGACAACTAAAAGCAGACTATTTTTTTACTTGGTTCTGAATTTGGTATGTGCCAAAATCATAATTGGTATAATGTGTGTGAAAATGGCTACTGTTTTCATTCCTACCAACCTACTAACTAATTCCTTCACTATACCCATCTTTGAGTGCAGTGGGCATCAGGATGGATTAATGGCCAGGATGAGACAGAATTATTGTCTCTTATTTATATAGGGACAACATACTCCATAGCCCTAAGATCCAATAAAACATGGGTATAACAATACATCATTTGACAAGAATGATACAAAAGGAGTCGATGACTCTGCCCTTGAGCTAACAATCATATACATGACATTTTTATACAAAGTGCTTTGCAAGATGGAGAGCTCTCGAATTTACAGACTAAAAGATTAATGAAACAAAAAGTGAGAAAGAAGGGTTTAGCAGGTAATTGAGAAAATAATATTAAGTCCGTGGGTGTAGCATCTTTGAGAGATGAAGGTGATGGTGCAGAAACCTGCACTATAAAGTAAGACGAAACATAGATGTGTGGGTGTGGACAGGCTTAGGGGGCAGGTCATGATTGATGAGTTCAGAGGCAGAAGAGAAGGTGGTGGTGTGTGAGGGTCTAGGTCTGGAGCTAAAAGGAACTAAGGTGGAAAGAACTGAGAAGTTGTCAGCTGGTGAGTGCGTCTGCTTATTATATGATAGCAGAGGTTTCAGCTCAAAGGTCCGGGTGACTGAAAGAATGTGTTAATTTGTGAACAAAGAAAAGTAATACGGGCAGCAGACAAAATGGTAGAAGGGAATCCAGAATTTAAATACAGAGAATATTTTCTGGTAAGGTAGCACATGCTGCAAAGAAATTAGTTAAAAAATGAAAGATGACATTACAGACAACAGGGTTGTACACAGGGAATGCCAACCGAACACTTTGCAGTCTGATGATCAAATATAAACCCATTTTGATAGGCAATTTGTTTAAACCAGGAAGTAACTATAAATGGATTCAAAATGTTCATGGGTCGGCTTCCATATTGGAGAGGGAGACCAGTATTGGTGGTAAGAGAAAGAAAAAACGGTGGAACACTCTTTTTGGAGGTGTGAACTGCTTAAGTTCTTAAGCCATGACTAAGTATTTTATTAAATGTATTACCTAGAATATACTGTTATAAGTCCACATGTGCTAGTATTGTGTAATTAAATAACTTTTTTACAGTTTGTTCTTAGACAGTCCTTCATTTAATGCATAAAAAAGCTATAGCCTGTGTAAAAGTTTGTATAGTAAGTGGTGTATATTACTTGTTTAGAACAGTACACCAGTATAAACAAATGTAAAAATAATAATCTAGAAATAGTCAAGCGACTGACTGAGTTCAATATTATATCTGCTCAAAAATAAAACTTTTCCATGTATCCTTCCTATCCAACTTAAGAATATATGGAAGATTCCCTGGTTTGAAAAGTTTCTTATCTAACAGACACTGATTAACAGAAAAACATGTATTACATTGAAAAGTTCAATCTATTTACAGATTTATTTGCAGTAAACTGAAATCTTGATTTCCACACCCCCAGATCTGTCTCCATTAACAAGCGGTACTAGCCTATAAAAACACAGCATCCAAGTACGGATTTTAACCAGTTTGTTACTCACCTAACGGCTACACAAGGAAAGAGCGAAAGAGACAGAGAGAGAGAGAGAGAGAGAGAGAGAGAGAGAGAGGCATATAATTGACTTCCACAGGGCTGGTGGGGGAGAGAGAGAGACTGCAGTAGCAAGCTGCAGTAGTTGATACATAGCACTGACTTCCAGCAAAAGTGTAGGGGAGGGAGAGAGTATGCAGCAGCAGATTTAGAATTGACTTCCAGCAGGAATGGTGGTAGAGAGAGAGTCTACAGCAGCAAGAAGCAGTAGTTGCATAGAATTGACTTGACAGACCTGCAGCAAGAGCTGAAAAGTAACTCTACTCACCTGTCTTCCATAGCCTTGCCAAACACCATCAGCCCCTTCTGACCTCAGCACAGAGCATGTCAGGAACCACTGAGTTACAGATTGTTACATTGTTATACCTGCCCCTGATTGGCTACAACTAAATGTTTGCTAATTTAGACTGGATTTTACAGGGTTGTTCACTTTCAAAATTAAGTGCCAGAAAACAGAAGAAATGTTGCTAACTTCAGAGTAAGTTCATTAATGTTTATTTGTGAATTTTCTATTTGGGGATGTTTGCATACACTACTGATTCTCTCAGATGCATTCATAATCCATGGAACTTAAAATGCCTTTAACTCCTTAATTTTGCCCCATATCTGTTCTACTCTATACTCTATACTATAATATGTAATTATATTGTACTAAATTCTGTCCCACCAGATTCCAAGCAATATCATAGACAGCTATGACAATGAAACCTGTAGCTACAAAAACTTACAAAAAAATATTTCCCTCCTCATTAAGCTATTTTTATGCTATTCCTTTTGTATGCATTTTTTTTGTTTTGTTTGACATATTAATGAATTATCTCTATGATACCATGATTTTATTAGACTATTTATATTTAAATTCTATGTTATTCAACTTCAAAAATAAAAGGCACCAATAAAAGTGACAAGAAAGTGACAAAATATTTGTTTCAGGAAAATAGACAAGTGTCTTAAAAGAGATTCATCATTTCTGAGTTTCAACAATAGGGGAATTAAATGTGTTAAATTAACCGACTGACTACTAATTCACATTTATTATACATAATGAGAGTCTCAAATAAGGACACAGTATTGCTCAGGGACCTGCAAGAGATTAATAAAGAGTCAGTGACTCAGTATCTACAGGAGATCATTTGCATAAATGAAAATATGGGTATTAAAGAACCAGTTTAGTTTAGGAAAAACTGTCCATGTTTTTGAAGAATGTATCAAATTAATCAGATGTGTAAACCATGAGTAAAAAAACATTTTATAGAAAATCACATACAATTGTTGATTCTTTTTATCGTTTTCTACAATCAAAAGGTGAACTTGAATTCAGAAAAAAAATCTGCTTCTACTATAAAAATGAGGCATTTATTAAATGCTCAAAATATACAACAAGAAACCGTCAAAGTTGAAGGCAGCATCATGGGCATAGGAGCTGAAAAAAACAGGACAGTTAGCAGGGGTGGATCTAATATATATATATATATATATATATATATATATATATATTCATATATTTTATAAATTATGTGTCAAAGCTTTCTTGGGAAAGACATACTGCTCCATAGCGCTGGCAAAATCTGGTAATGCATAATTAAGTTTAAGTTTGCTATTTTTTATGTCCCCTTTTCATTTAATCTGGGGGGATTTGTCCCCCCCCCCCCTCCCCCCCAGTTCCTTTGCCCCTGGGCAGCATATATTCTGTGCTTTTCTATAGCACATATTCACTTTAACCTTGAAAAAGCTTTTCTCTGTTTTATATGCTGATGATGACTAAGGATTTAAAATAAAAAATGCTTTAACTTATTCCTATACTTATTTAATCATTTAATTGTAAATTTATATTTCTAGCTATAATCATTGCAGTTTTAAGGGAGAATGCTGTTCTTCACCAAATCTAAAACTTCTTCCTAAATTTCCTACCTCCCAGGATCCCACATCAGCTGAATCTGACCCTGGTAACAATGAACTGTTTAATTTAAATCAAGTTATTGCCCTTCCATATATATCAGTTGGGACATGGTTCATTATTTATTGCATTATAATGATGCCGTGAGACATATGATAAGGTGCAATGCATATTTTTCATTTGACAAATCGATCCTAATTATATGAAAGCCATCATCCAAAGTGGTAATGTAGTAAGAGGAATACAACTTCTTGAGATTGTTATAACACTATCTTGAATATGGAGAAATATTACCAATCAAAAAAAGTTTTCTTGGGCATCTTCCATTAAAATAATCATTATTTTTCCTTAGGTTAGTCAGTGGATAATTGTCAGCAGCTTGATTGCAATCTTTTAGTTTACTGTAGAAATAAGTACCATGAGCAACCAAGAGACATTATTTATTTGGCAATGTATTGTGAGGCAAAGCATGAATCAGACTGTAACAAGCAGAGCCTAAGAGTATAAGATTAGTTCGCATTGGCGCATTACAAATAAAGGATAATAATAGACTTCATCACTGGAACCATGTCCACCACACCCGGCTTGAATAATAGGAAACTCTCAAACCAAAATACTAAAGTTCTGGTAAGAGCTACCAACACGTCACAACAAATAAATACATCATAAGGCATGTATCCTAGTCAACCAACAAAAAATTATTGTACCACAACACATATACAATTCATAAAAATGATATCAGTCAGTTTTTTTCATGGTGAGAGTATACAAGCTCGTAACACTTCTTCAGGGCAGCAAATAGCGACAAATTCACAGTGACCGTGTAACTCTAGAGGCTACCAAGATGGACAACCAGCTATTTTAACTTTATTAGACTTACTCTGGACTTCCCAAGCTCAGTCATTACTTATTTAAGTTCCCTGGATTATGAATGAATCTGATCAGTGGAATCAGTGATGTATGCAAACATTGTTTTGCATGAAAAAAAAAAAAAAAAAAAAAATTAACTAAAATTAGCATAAAATTCATAATTTGTTTTGGCCAAACACAGGCAGCTAATACATGTCAATACATTGTAACAATCAGTGATGGCCATTTGTGCAGGAAGGAATCATGGGATGTGTAGTCCCCTTGTAGAAGGAAGGTTAGTAAAGGGTTAAAATCCATACAGAAGTGCAGTGTTTCTAATGGTAGGTACACTGTGACTCTGTAAGCAGCTCTGGGGGTGTGGAAAAAAAGTTTTATTTTTTAATGCAATAAATCTGTATGTGTATAGAATGACTCCGTGTAATGTGTGTGTCTGATATAAGCAGCTTGTGATAGATTAGAAAAAGGGGAAAACAGGGAAACTTAGATATGCCTTTAAAACAATGTTATTCACTACGGATAGAGTGATAATAAATGTTCCTTCATGAGTGTTGTATAATCAATTTTATCTTGAATGGCTGGGGTTAAAAGTTTCTCTGTGGTATCTTCAAACAGACTGACCTCAGCTTTTATTAAAAAAATAAAGTGACTGTAGCTCACTAGCACAATAATTTACTTACGTCAGAGACTCTGAACTCTTTGAATACCTCTGTACAGCACAGAAAGCATCGCTAAAATAACTATTTTTGGCAAAATCCACCCAGAGCTTAAAAATGTTCTTTACAGAGATCGACAAGTTTATAATTTAAGGTAATCAAACACTAAAGATTAATACGATTAATGATACTCTGGCCAAGCTAAATAATGTTTCATGCTAGATTAATGTTTATGGAATGATTGGCAGATTGGCCTAGTAGGTCTTGAATTGAATATAGTGTAATGCTTTGAGACAATACTTTTAATGAGCTGATCTTAAATTGTACCATAAGTGCAGTTTGTTTCTGAGCTTTTCTGAGCATTAAGTCTCTCTTTTCAAATTTATTAACTAAAACAATAAAAGCCATTGGGTCCTTGAGGTCATTTTGGGAAAGGCCTCAATGGATTGTACTATAGGAGTCGAAGCCCAAAACATCTGGGGGTGATAATTCAACTCCCAGGACAGGAAGCAAGGGTGGTTCTGGTGGGGGGGGGGGTGCATTGGTGGAGGGGTGCATTGCTGCAGTGCTCCTCAAAAAACTCAATGTTCCAGCCCCCCCACCCAATATAATCTGGTAACGTATGATTAAGTTTAATTTTGCTATTTTTTGTGTCCCCATTTCATTTTATCCTTGAGGGGTTTGACACCCCCCCCCCCCCCCCACACACACCAAGTTCCTACACCACTGGATTTTATAATAAGTGGATGTAAGAGCAGAATTTGAATGTCCCAGTCCCATACTTTTTGGCAGATTAGACTCACCTGCAGATAAAATGCCTCAAGCTATTGAAATGAAAGGTCCTTGAAAAACATTTTGGTTTACATTGAGTTATCCATACTAAATAACACTAAAAAATAAAATGATTAAAATATATATTAAAATGTAAAATATAGACTGATTCCAGACACAGCATGTAAAAGTAGTGGAAGTATATACCTACCATTTGTTAATAGAGTGAATATAGGTACCTTGAAGTAATCATACTAAAGGAAATGCAGCTGTTTATTATACTACAGCTTTTTTAGATAATTTGTGTGTTTACACTGACTTCTTTTCATATAACTTGTACATATATTCAGTACATTTTATTATTATTTTTACATAGCTGACAAGTGTATAGATTTAAATCACATATGTCATGTATGTTTAACCTACACAAAAACAGGCGGTCCCCAGGTTAATGGCTCATATTTGGTAATAATAATACAGTGTTATACTGTAATAACAATAACAACCCTGCACTGTAATAAGGTTCCCGGCTGGTCCAGTGGTTAGGATTTGGTGCTTTCACTGCTTCAACCTGGGTCCAGTTCCAGTAAGTGATCCTAGAGGTCACACCACCCTGAAGCCAAGCAGGGGAAGAGACACAGAGGAGGGAGATGGGGAAGAGACACAGGAGGAGGGAGAGGGGGAAGAGACACAGAGGAGGGAGATGGGGGAAGAGACAGATAGGATGGGAGAGACACATGGAACAGAGATGGGGGGAGACAAAAAGGGGGGAGACACAGGGGAGGGAGAGAAGGGAAAAGACACAGGGAGGGAGAGGGCGGGTAAGAGACACAGGGGTGGGAGAGGGGGAAGAGATACAGAGGAGGGAGATGGGGAAGAGACAAAGAGGATGGGAGAGACACAGGGAACGGAGATAAGGGGGAAACAAAAAGGGGGGAGACACAGGGGAGGGAGAGAAGGCAAGAGACACAGGGAGGGAGAGGGCGGGTAAGAGACACAGGGGAGGGAGAGGGGGAAGAGACACAGAGGAGGGAGATGGGGGAAGAGACAAAGAGGATGGGAGAGACACAGGGAACGGAGATGGGGCGGAGACAAAGAGGGGGGAGACACAAGGGAGGGAGAGAAGGGAAGAGACACAGGAGAGGGAGAGGGCGGGTAAGAGACACACCGGAGGGAGGGGGGAGGCACATCTAATATTATACCATCATTTATGACTGCCAAACGATTAGTAAGGAGATAATTAAATGTACCAAACATGGGGAGGGACATGCAGTTTCAAGCAACATTCATAAGCAACATTTACCAATGTTTACAGCATTATTTCTATACAAAAATGCATTTTATAGGCCAACAAATATGGTAGTGCTAAATCTGCCAGATCCATAATTTTAGCCCATAATTTTGTTGGCATTGAGAGAAGTCACTGGACAAAAATCAAAATCCACAGATGTTTTCCATGAAATTTCAAAAGCTACTCAGATTCCATCAGTCACTGTGTCATGTTATATGGTTACTCATTTATACATCACTCAGAAAATAGTCTAGTCCCATGCTAAAAGTAACAAAATTAGTAATTTCCTCCTAATGTGTTCAATTTATTTACATTTATATTTGTATGCTTTTGGAAATTCATCTGCAGTTGCTGCCAATTGGTGCTCATATTACAGAGAAATCTCATTAAATTATAAGCTGAAAACAAATATCTCAGTTGAATGCAACTTCACCCAGAGAGATCACTCAATGCAAAATATTGAAATCAGAGGTAGAAATCCAAGGAGAGCCAGAAGGAGAAAAAAATAAATAAAGATGCAAACTTTTTTTCAATGCCAAAATGTGCATTTTCTCTGTTTTTTTTTGCACATTCAGAAAACTGTGTTTCTATATATAGAAAAAAGATGACGGAACTAATATTTGATGAGTTATGTGGGAGCTCAATGTGTTGTTGTTTTGCGCAACCCACGCCCCCCATACACACACACACTTTTAATTGGCTCCCATAGTCCAAAACTTTTTGTCATGCATTTAAAAAAAATAACACTAAAACAACAAACAGGCAGATAAAACCAATGAGCCTCATTCAATTAGAAGCCCGCATCTCGTGGTATGCAGGCTGTATGTCTGCGGACTTGCTGAGGGCTTGAACTCTGCTACAATTCCAGTGCTGTTCAATTGAACAAGCCCACAAGTTAGGGGCCGAAAGCCGAAACAGTAAATTAGGCACAAGTATGTAGCAGTTCAGGGCGGGAACATGATCAATTAAGCAAGGACGTAACCACCCATAGAACCACAATAGAAAATGAGACAGCCATCATTACAGCAGTATCGCAAAACCGCAAAATACAAAATAATAAAAATGAATGCCGATACTGTTGTAGTCCATGTGGGTGGCCTGATATGTATTAAGTCATTGATTCCTGAGATCGATATAACCCCGAAATGTAACATAAAAATAATACATTTTTTATTGCCGATTTGCGAGCTTGAGACTGTTGTGCAATTATATCTAATGTCTGTCATCGCTTTCCCCGTCATTTACAGTGCAGTATTGATTTGTTATTTGCTTTTACAGTGCTACGGACATGTTTTTTACCCCTTTGAGGGTCCTATCTGGTACCTGTAGGATTTTCTTCTACATTTGCAGTTTACGGGTGTAAAAACATTTGCGAGTTTGCAGAATTGTAGCAATTGAATAGCAATTGGCGATTTTAGAGATCGTAACTCTTGCAGACGGGAAAGATCAATCACGTAGATGGGGCGTAAGTTACGGTTGTAACAACCGTAAGGATTTCAAGCCAGTAACCGGTAAATCGTCTGCGGCTCACAAAAAGACGCCAATTAAAGAGCAAATTAGCTTACGGGCTCCACTACGCTCTTAACTTACAATTGCTCAATTGAATGAGGCCCAATGTGTTTAATTCACCTTTATCTTACCAGTGAGTTAAGAGGTAGTATAAACAAGAATCATTGAGATCCTGTTAATTGTGTGACTCACTGCCAGTCTTTTCCTGTAATTTATAAAGACAGAGGAGGAAAAAACAATCCCACACTTTTTTTTTAACCTGTGATGTTTTAATTGCACAAATGAGAAGCATTAGAAGATCTTATATAATCAGATAATGGTAATGAACATTAGAAAGTGAATTTAATATTTAACAAGATAAATACAATTAGATAGATTTAGATAGATGGATAGATAACAGACAGGCTGATAGATAGATAGATAGATAGATAGATAGATAGATAGATAGATAGATAGATAGATAGATAGATAGATAGATAGATTGACAGATAGATAGACAGATAGATAGATAAATAGATATAAAGATAGAGAGATAGATAGATAGAGAGATAGATAGATAGATAGATAGATAGATAGATAGATAGATAGAGGGATAGATAGATACAAAGATAGATAGATAGATAGATAGATAGATAGATAGATAGATAGAATGATAGATAGACAGCGAAAAAGAGTGAAATAGAGAGAGATCATTGGCATATTCAATAGGGACATTAGGGGAAAGGGATGCTACCCTGGGCATGTACATTTTTTCCTCTAGCTCTCCTTTCACCTTGTTCCACTCTTTCCTCTCTCCTCTCTCCTAAACTTAAAAATTCCTAATCTCTCCTTATACCTAATTTCCATTTGACTACAAGTTTCTCATTTGAAGCCCTGCTACCCGTTCCCATAATCTGTTTACCCCTGTCTGGCCATTATCCATGTCTATATAAACTGATAAGAGTTTTTTAAGTAACCCCCACTGAAAGTGCTTAACACTACTACTCCTTTGAATAAATAAAGGGGAACAAAAGTGGGGGAGAAGGTATGTACTATTTACACTTTATTTACATAGATTTGGAACAACGGCGCACATAAGAAAAACATTTAAAAAGAGAGAAGAACGCCCTTTGTAGTATTTAGATAATAGTAAAGAACTTATCATTTTAATGACTCAAGGCCTATTTGCCTTAAATTAGGGATAAAGTTCTAAACAATACTATCATTCAATTTCAGGAGAGACTATGTCGAACTCATAAGGGGAGGTAGTCATAGATGCTTAATAAGATATATTGTGGGTCTGAACTTATAATGAGGCAAAAAGCTCCTTACTATCCTGGCAAGGTGGCATAGCGTCTTACTCCATACCTCTCCAGATCTTTAATCTGCGGCAATAACTAGTTTAGACTCTGATGCCATGAAATCTGCCTTGCAGTATTGCGGATTCCAGTTGGGTTGTCAGTGCCATTATGATTTGTGATTATATTAGCAATACCACAGTTCCTTCAGTATAATTGTCAGCAGGACTTTCATAATGTACCATACAATGTTTCAGACTCTCACAATTCTAGACTAGCCTCCTAGTCTAAACAACAACCCCTAGGTTTGAGGTTCACTTTTGAAATGGATGAGGAAAAAAATAAAATTTTTAGACCTAATCATTAGGAAAGATCTTCACGGAGTTATCAGTACAACAACAAAAGTACTGCCACCAACAGTCTCCCACATTGGACTAGTCAGCATTATGAACCTCAAAAAAGAGGCATCCCTAAAGGACAATACTTAAGAATGTAATTACTTACATTGGATAAAGACCTTCAAATGTAAATATAACCTACCGGAGAAATACTAATCTCAAAGACAGACTTGTACATAGTCACTTTGATGAAAAAGAACCTAAAAAATCATGGCTTAAACCATTGAATGGCTGTTATAGTTCTGTAAATTTATGAAACCCTCCAAATGCTTTGTACACCCCAGCACAGTCGAAGAATTCCCCATTAAGGGATTCTACAACTGTTGTACAATAGAGGTCATGTATGTGGCACAATGTGTTTGTGACAAGATTTACGTGGGAAAAACCCGAAGACAGATAAGACGCAGGATACGAGAAAACATATATGCGATCAAAAAAGAACTTGATACACGCCTTGCTAGACATATGAAGTACCAGCATAATAACAATATCAATTTAGTCACGTTCTATGTCATTGATGGAGCCACACTTGGTCCCAGAAAGGGAGACATTGACAAAATACTTAAAAAAAAAGATTGAAAATGGATAAATAAGTTAAATGCCCAGAAACCAGAAGAGCTCAATGAGGTCTTTAGCTTTAGTGCCTATCTTTGAGCTTTCAACTCTCCAACTGATGGCACTTATGGACCCCCTAATATTTGTATATACCTTTTATTGGACCCACTTTAACACTTACCTGGTGGTGGAGGTGTCCGTTTGGTGTCTTGGGTGGCTGTCGGGCGTGCTGGGTCTCCTGTCCTCTGTGTGGCCTTCTCTTGGGGTAGATCTGTGGACAAAAAGAGAGATTATTTAAAATTTGAGAATAATATGGGTCATAATTTCATGAATCTATTAGAATGAGAATAAAGAGTAAGCTCTCAATGCTCAACTGATGAAGGTGGTATTTTTACATCATCAATCTGAATACAAAGACAAAGAGGCTTATATATGGCGATTTTTATAGTTTGCACAATTCAAACACGATCAAAAGGAAAATACACAACACCATATGTAAAAACATATGTCACTATGGAGAGAAGCACTAATATATACACATGATGAACACATGGCATTATGGATAAAAGAGAATTCTCCCTTAGATATAATATAGAAAAGTAATTTATAGTCCCCATCAAAAGTGGATAAAGTAGTCACATTTAAAGCACTTATTGCCACACTTCATAATATATATTATAATTCATGTTTACAGCATCATAAGTTTAAGTTCATCATTTAATTCACTTGGTCCTCCCCTCAGATCATCTTCATTGTATACCCTTTTGACATTGATCATTCTAGTCATAGCTCCATGACTATTAATGGACTCATGGTTTAATTATTATAGATCTACTATCTTAATCTAACTCTATATTCCATCCAAAAGATTTGGTCCCCTTTCTATTTTTGACCTCTCATATAGAAACTCATCATTGGGACTATACATAATTTACCAAAATTACTCCCAAATATTACATGTCAAAAGATGACATTGACATATAATATGTTGGAATATAACAAAATAAACATTGATACATTTTTACTGTCACATTCCTCTTATGTAGGTGTTGGACCATAACATCATATAAAACAAGACAGTATTTACTTAAACTGTCAATTTACACATAAAACAAAAGATAGCAACTGTTATTTTTTTAGGAATTGGATCATTTTTGATAATAGACATTAAGAAGTCCTTACAAGTCAGTCTTATCATCTTAATATGTAAATGAAGTCCCTCCAGATTCATATAAGAGTATAGAATCATTGAGAGCTAACTAACGTTGGTATTATAATTTACCATAGAAACTGTGTGTCTCTATAAATAGGACATCATGCAATTACTTTCGCCTTCCCCTTTGACAAAGACGCAGTAGCGTAGAAACGTACGTTAGTGTAGAGACGTACTGCTTGACGTCACACGCCGACTTAGCAAGAGACAGAGCCGGAAGCGGAAAGCTAATCTAGAATTGTGAGAGTCTGAAACATTGTATGGTACATTACGAAAGTCCTGCTCACAATTATACTGAAGGAAATGTGGTATTGCTAATATAATCACAAATCATAATGGCACTGACAATCCAACTGGAATCCGCAATACTGGAAGGCAGATTTCAGGGCATCAAAGTCTAAACTAGTTATTGCCCCAGATTATAGATCTGGAGAGGTATGGAGTAAGACGCTATGCCACCTTGTTACATTATACAGGTTAGTAAGGAGCTTTTTACCTCATTATAAGTTCAGACCCACTATATATCTTATTAAGCATCTATGACTACCTCCCCTTATGAGCTCGACGTAGTCTCTCCTAAAATGTAATGATAGTATTGTTTAGAACTTTATCCCTAATTTAAGGCAAATAGGCCTTGAGTCATTGAAATTATATGTTCTTTACTATTATCTAAATACTACAAAGGGCGTTCCTCTCTCTTTTTAAATGATTTTATTATGTATGTGCTCCAAATTTATGTAAATAAAATGTAAATAGTATATACCTTCCCCCTATTTTTGTTCCCCTTTATTTGTTCATTATCCATGTCTACCTGACTAACACTTGTATTCCAGTCCCCCAGACCCGTTTGATAAACCCATGTGTCACAATCCCCCGGGTCTTTTTGATAACGCCACTGGTGGCAGTCCCCCAGATTTGTTTGATAAACCCAAGTGTAGCAGTCTTCTAGGTTTGTTGGATAAAGACACGTGTGCCCCAGAACTGTTTGCTAACTCACGTGTCACAGTGTCCCCGGGTCTGTTTGATAAATCCACACGTGGCAGCCCCCAAGGTCTGAATGAGAAATCCACATTCAGCAGTCTCCCAGGTATATTTTTATATAAACCCATGTGCTGCAGCCCCCAGGTATGTTTGATAAACCCACGTGTGGCAGTCTGTCAGGATTTTTTGTTAAACCGATATGTAGCAGTTCTCCAGGTATGCTTGATAAACCCCTCATGTGGCAGTCCCCAGGTCTGTTTGATAAGTACACATGTGGCTGTTCCCCAGGTCTGTTTGATAAGCCCACATGTGTCTGTCCCCCAGGTCTTTTTAAAAAGCCCACATGTGGCTGTCCTCCAGGTCTCTTTGATAAGCCCACATGTGGCTGTCCTCCAGGTCTGTTTGATAAGCCCACATGTAGCTGTCCCCCAGGTCTGTTTGATAAGCCCACATGTGGCTGTCCCCCAGGTCTGTTTGATAAGCCCACATGTGACTGTCCTCCAGGTCTGTTTGATAAGCCCACATGTGGCTGTCCCCCAGGTCTGTTTGATAAATCCACATGTGGCTGTCCCCCAGGTCTGTTTAATACACCCACACGTGGCTGTCCCCCAGGTCTGTTTGATAAGTTCACATGCGGCTGTCCACCAGGTCTGTTTGATAAACCCACATGTAGCTGTCCTCCAGGTCTGTTTGATAAGCCCACATGTGGCTGTCCCCAGGTCTGTTTGATAAACCCCATGTGGCTGTCCCCCAGGTCTGTTTGATAAGCCCACATATGGCTGTCCCCCAGGTCTGTTTGATAAGCCCACATGTGGCTGTCCCCCAGGTCTGTTTGATAAGCCCACATGTGGCTGTCCCCCAGGTCTGTTTGATAAGCCCACATGTGGCTGTCCTCCAGGTCTCTTTGATAAGCTCACATGTGGCAGTCCCCAGGTCTGTTTGATAAGCCCACGTGTAGCTGTCCCCCAGGTCTGTTTGATAAGCCCACATGTGGCTGTCCTCCAGGTCTCTTTGATAAGCCCACATGTGGCAGTCCCCAGGTCTGTTTGATAAGCCCACATGTGGCTGTCCTCCAGGTCTCTTTGATAAGCCCACATGTGGCAGTCCCCAGGTCTGTTTGATAAGCCTGCATGTAGCTGTCCCCCAGGTCTGTTTGATAAGCCCACATGTGGCTGTCCCCCAGGTCTGTTTGATAAGCCCACATGTAGCTGTCCCCCAGGTCTGTTTGATAAGCCCACATGTGGCTATCCCCCAGGTCTGTTTGATAAGCCCACATGTGGCTGTCCTCCAGGTCTCTTTGATAAGCCCACATGTGGCTGTCCCCAGGTCTGTTTGATAAACCCACATGTGGCTGTCCCCCAGGTCTCTTTGATGTCCCCACGTCTGTTTGATAAGCCCACATGTGGCAGTCCCCAGGTCTGTTTGATAAACCCACATGTGGCTGTCCCCCAGGTCTGTTTGATAAGCCCACATGTGGCTGTCCTCCAGGTCTCTTTGATAAGCCCACATGTGGCAGTCCCCAGGTCTGTTTGATAAACCCACATGTGGCTGTCCCCCAGGTCTGTTTGATAAGCCCACATGTGGCTGTCCCCACGTCTGTTTGATAAGCCCACATGTGGCAGTCCCCAGGTCTGTTTGATAAACCCACATGTGGCTGTCCCCCAGGTCTGTTTGATAAGCCCACATGTGGCTGTCCCCACGTCTGTTTGATAAGCCCACATGTAGCTGTCCCCCAGGTCTCTTTGATAAGCCCACATGTAGCTGTCCCCCAGGTCTGTTTGATAAACCCACGTGTAGCTGTCCCCCAGGTCTCTTTGATAAGCCCACGTGTAGCTGTCCTCCAGGTCTCTTTGATAAGCCCACATGTGGCAGTCCCCAGGTCTGTTTGATAAGCCCACATGTAGCTGTCCCCCAGGTCTTTTTGATAAGCCCACATGTGGCAGTCCCCAGGTCTGTTTGATAAGCCCACATATGGCTGTCCCCCAGGTCTGTTTGATAAGCCCACATATGGCTGTCCCCCAGGTCTGTTTGATAAGCCCACTTGTGGCTGTCCCCTAGGTCTGTTTGATAAGCCCACGTGTAGCTGTCCCCCAGGTCTGTTTGATAAGCCCACATGTGGCTGTCCTCCAGGTCTCTTTGATAAGCCCACATGTGGCAGTCCCCAGGTCTGTTTGATAAGCCCACATGTGGCTGTCCTCCAGGTCTCTTTGATAAGCCCACATGTGGCAGTCCCCAGGTCTGTTTGATAAGCCTGCATGTAGCTGTCCCCCAGGTCTGTTTGATAAGCCCACATGTGGCTGTCCCCCAGGTCTGTTTGATAAGCCCACATGTAGCTGTCCCCCAGGTCTGTTTGATAAGCCCACATGTGGCTATCCCCCAGGTCTGTTTGATAAGCCCACATGTGGCTGTCCTCCAGGTCTCTTTGATAAGCCCACATGTGGCAGTCCCCAGGTCTGTTTGATAAACCCACATGTGGCTGTCCCCCAGGTCTGTTTGATAAGCCCACATGTGGCTGTCCCCACGTCTGTTTGATAAGCCCACATGTGGCAGTCCCCAGGTCTGTTTGATAAACCCACATGTGGCTGTCCCCCAGGTCTGTTTGATAAGCCCACATGTGGCTGTCCTCCAGGTCTCTTTGATAAGCCCACATGTGGCAGTCCCCAGGTCTGTTTGATAAACCCACATGTGGCTGTCCCCCAGGTCTGTTTGATAAGCCCACATGTGGCTGTCCCCACGTCTGTTTGATAAGCCCACATGTGGCAGTCCCCAGGTCTGTTTGATAAACCCACATGTGGCTGTCCCCCAGGTCTGTTTGATAAGCCCACATGTGGCTGTCCCCACGTCTGTTTGATAAGCCCACATGTAGCTGTCCCCCAGGTCTCTTTGATAAGCCCACATGTAGCTGTCCCCCAGGTCTGTTTGATAAACCCACGTGTAGCTGTCCCCCAGGTCTCTTTGATAAGCCCACGTGTAGCTGTCCTCCAGGTCTCTTTGATAAGCCCACATGTGGCAGTCCCCAGGTCTGTTTGATAAGCCCACATGTAGCTGTCCCCCAGGTCTTTTTGATAAGCCCACATGTGGCAGTCCCCAGGTCTGTTTGATAAGCCCACATATGGCTGTCCCCCAGGTCTGTTTGATAAGCCCACATATGGCTGTCCCCCAGGTCTGTTTGATAAGCCCACTTGTGGCTGTCCCCTAGGTCTGTTTGATAAGCCCACATGTGGCTGTCCCCCAGGTCTGTTTGATAAGCCCACATGTGGCTGTCCTCCAGGTCTCTTTGATAAGCTCACATGTAGCTGTCCCCCAGGTCTGTTTGATAAGCCCACATGTGGATGTCCTCCAGGTCTCTTTGATAAGCCCACATGTGGCTGTCCTCCAGGTCTGTTTGATAAGCCCACATGTGGCTGTCCCCCAGGTCTGTTTGATAAGCCCACATGTGGCTTTCCCCAGGTCTGTTTGTTCTTTAAATATCTTAGTTTACCCACTGTCTCTTTCCAAGTCTTGCACTACTATCAGGCCTATAGCCATGTCTGGTTATATACAATTCTCATTTTGTGTATATATATATATATATATATATATATATATATATTCTTTAACAGGTATTTTATTCTTTATACAGCTCTCTTACACTGAGTCAACATATCTCTAACATTAATAAGATATTGAACATTGTTTTGCTAGTAAAGCAGTAACTGTATATTTTATATTTTATCATTTGTTCCCAGATACTGCATCTCAAAAGATTTAAAGCCCATTAAAATCTAATGTGTTTGTTACTTTTACAAGATTACCAACGAAGGCTAATATGTAATGAATTTCCCAAACTATTGATTTGCAATTGATTATATATTAAATTACCGGTTCCTGTGCTTTCGTTTTCCAGGGAGGATTTCAGAGTCTTTGAGGGGTTTCCATTGATTGTATTAAATGTTAGAAAACATATAATTGTGTCCATATTATATTTAGATGTTTAAAGGGACACTGACATTACACATTTGCTATCACGTAGTTAAAGAGACTTGGAAGATTTCTGGGTTTCGCTAAGAATATAATATACCTGTGTATCTATTTACTTTATGTACTTTATTTAATTAAGAAGTGCCTAAAATCCTAACATTTTTCACCCGTTTGGATCTGCCCTCGGTAGCTCATCCAGCTCATGATTACACAAACGGTGAAGTGCAGTGTTTTAAATTAGCCTGTTAAGTGACCTCTCTCAAGTAGCATGTTGCAGTATGTTGCCACTGATCGGTTACTACGTGACAATGCACAACCTGCACCCCGACTTTAGGGTGCAGGGCAAATGCAGGCTGACAATTCAGCCCCTATTGAAGAGCCGCGACAGTAGCGCACAGTTGGCAAATGTGCGCGGAGAAAAAAGCGCAAGTTATATAATGTATCCCCTAACGGTCCAAACCCCCTGTACCCCTCAGACCGTATGCCTAACCCTAACACTCAGACCCCATGCCTAACCCTAACCCCTCAGACTCCATGCATACCCCTAACCACTCTGACCCCATGCCTAACCCTAAGACTCCTTAATCTTACACCTAACATCCCAAAGTCCACCCAAAGACCCCTAACCCAAAGACCCCTAAACCTTAAAGCTAACACCCCTAAGTGCACGCTTAAGTCCCTATCTTAACTTCTGCGCGCAGATGTTTGTTGAGCTATTGTCGGGCGCGTTGTCAGTTTGCTCATGCGTTGGCGCACATTTGTCAGCGCGCATTTCTCTAGCGTGCAAAAGCCGAGCTATTCTGCACACCCTGTATTTAGAAGTACACTGTCTTCTTAAGTTGCAGAATGTAAAACCAGTTAGAAACTATTTTTAAGATTGTAGGCTGAAAAATCAGAGCTTTGTATCTCTATTAAATCCAGAAACCTTCCATGACCCTTTAAAAGAGGAAATCATTATTTGTGTGGAAATGAGAGACTGAAATATTAAAAATATACTTTTGATCCCTACAAAGTCTACTTTTGTAAGAAAAGGGTATCTTCACTAAGAATGGTTATGATGAATTTAGTCTAAGACACTTTACCGTACCAGATACCTTCACTCTATTCACTAACAATATGTATTTAAATGAGGTCCATGAGGTACTCAATACATTTCCATCCATTTTTCTACTTTGCATCATTCTCATTGCAAATGTGCATGTGCCAGATCAGCGTTAAGACCAATTTAGTAGTGCACAGGTGCAATTTAAAGGGTCACTGAAGTCACTATATGTGCACTGCATCATTGGGTAGAGTTGGAAACTATGTGGAAACGATGTGGAAAAAAGTGTGTTTTTCGTAGTTATGACTGAGGAGTAACTGACTTCTTCACAAAGACCATTATCTGGATTGTTGCATTGTCCTAACATGTTCTAGCATTATTGTTATGTTCTTAAAGGGCAACAGTTGTCAGCTTTTCTCTATATATGTCTTTTGAATAACCTGATAAAGGGAAAATATTTTCTGAAATAAAAAAATACAATAAAATAAACATAACCTTAATAATCAAAATGAAACAAATGTACAGTATGTGTATTAGAGATAGAAAAACTGCTATAAATGCTTGCTGACAAACTGCATAGCACTGCTCAATGTCAGGTAGCAGCAGCAAAGGCAAATTAAATGTTAGCATGCATTAAGAATGGTATAGAGCCAACAGACCTACAAAACAATCTATAAACATGGGGGTCCTCATGGATCCCCATGCCACCTAACCTTAACTTCTGTGCCATCGGTGTCCTCATGGACGCCCATGGCACCTAACATTACTCTCTGTGACATGGGGGTCCTCAAGGACCCCATGATAACTTTCTACCACCACATGGGTCCATATTGGAAAGCCTTGTAATCTATAAGGACCCCCATAGTCCCATAGAGTTCCCGTGCAGACTAATGGATTTTGGTGAACTTTCCTGCCCTAAAATTTAAGGATTCTGATTCACTGAAATATGTGACACTCTGATTTCTGTATGAGGTTAATTTGTTTGTTGATGCCAAAGGGGTCCGTAATGCTTATAATTTACTTGGGTGATTCTAGAAGCTTGGGCTTCCTAGAAGCTAGCGCATGGGTAGGGGTAATTCTGTCTCATATTGGCATAGGCAAGTTGAGTCCAAGGAGATGCCCTGGCTCATATTTTGTCAGTAGGGGGAATCCCAGGGGATCCTCAAGCTCATAGTTCTTATTGGGGTGAATTCTGGGGATCCCCAGGCTCATAGGGGATAAACCCCCTGCATTAGTTCTTATTCTTATTTATACAATGTCTGTGTATACATTGTCCTCTCTCACCTTCAGAAGTTGATCAGTTAAAACTATAATGGTAAATGTCATACTTTATATCTGTTGTTGTTCAGTCCTACAATCGTGTCCAACTCTTGGTGACCATATGGACCACAGAACCCCAGGCACATCTGTCTGTGTTTCTGGTTGTGCTTAACCATATGGTTTTCTTGGCAAAGACACTGGAGTGGACCACAATTTGCCTGACAACTCTGCTATGACCTGCATCTTCAGTCACCCTACATGTTATAGCTCACAGCTTCATTGAGGTACACAAGCCTCTTCACCACGACAAGGTAGCGATCCAGAAGGGAATAATTTCTATAAAAGGTAATAAATTAGATCTCAGTGCTTCTTCAGAACAATACATTTTAAATACAGGACTACAGTTTCTATGTGTATATTATATTTTTCTTTTAGATTTTCTTTTAGTTTTTAGTTTTCAAAGTAGGCTTTTTTAATTTTTAGCGTTCTTTGTACTTTGAATTTTTCTTCTAATGATCCCAATATTGAGAAGCAATTTATTTTACTCTGTGCAGGACCTTGATGCCGGGGGAAGGTTTATTCATCTTACAGATCTCATCAGAATCAAATGGAGTAAAATAAACAACCTGGAGAGAGGAATTGATTTGCTTGCATTCTCCTCATTATTGTCTCATTTAGTGAATGCATATTATTAATAAAATGTATGTAGCAGACATGTTGCTATTGATTAGCAACCTTGTTATTTATTTCAGATGGACTGGCGCAGAAAGAAAGGACAGCAGACTTGTAAATACACAATTAAAATTGCATTTTTTATCTTACAATCTAGTAAACACAAAACCGTTGGAGTACATAAAAATGTCAAATAACATGGCGAGGGAATGAAATTTACTTTGCTCTGTACTGATAAAAGCTTTTTGTTATAATTTTATTTTTTTTTTCTTTCATTGCAGCCACAGAGTTGTTTATCCGTAGAAAATATCTGGATAGTCAGTCTTCAGACAAAAATACATTGGGCCTCATTCAAATGCGATTTGGCCAATTGAATAGGGCTCTATATAAGCACTTAGCACGATTTTTACAGAAGTTTTTAGTTAGTGAAGACCTTGCTTTTGGATAGAAATTCACAAACTAAAAACTTCTGTAAAAAAATATGCTCTGTGCTTATATAGAGCCCTATTCAATTGGCCAAATCACAATTGAATGAGGCCCATTGTGTCAACAATACCTGATTGTGTAAAGACTTATGGTGTGTTTATTTCTCAATAAGTGGAAGAAGTGTTGGGTTAGATTGAATGAGGGGCAAAGGTCTTTGTTAAATCATTGGAGTTTTTCGTTTTTGATGCTTTCCCTTGCACATGCTAAGAAGTAAGCAGTCGATTATTGCAAGCCCTGCTCCTGCAGAGTTGTAAATGCTCTGCTCACACACAGGTACAATGCTCCTCAAAGTTCATGGATGCCTTCAGGGACCAGCACAGGCAACAAAATGTATTGTTTAACTAAAAAACAATATATGAGTGTGTATGGTATGTTTTTGTATATATACTTTTATCAGCTATCATATGCAATTAATTGTTATTGTGATTAATCATCACCTTGTTAACTAATCAAGATACATTTTTGGCAAGTAGGGGTTAGACTGATGGCCTACTAATTTCCACATTTCATTTAAAGCAGGTGCAACCCTTCTATACATTCAAGGCATAGTTCCACCTAGTGTAAGCTCTCCTGCGGGCAGGGCCCCGTCTTCTCATGCACCATGTGTAAGTACAAATGTTCTGCTTATCTTGTCTTATCTGCCTTCTAATGTATATAAATGGCAATTAGAAAAGCCATTGGTGATCGTATACTATGTAGAGCTATGGAATCCGCTTGGGGCTCTAAAGCTAAAATATAATAATAATAATAATTTAGAAAACATAATTGAATCTAAAAGTTAATACATTAATAGCTTATATATTTTTTTTGCCCAAGTTACAGAATATTGTAAATATCAGATTACAGTGGATTTCTTTAGTCAAATAATAAAAGGTAGCAGGGTCTGTTGCATACTGATTAATATTAAATAACAACATACATTATCCCAATACCTCTTTTTAGGTCAAAAGATACAATTAGTATGTATTGGTGCTGCCAGGATTGCTAAGGCGTAACAATTTTAATTTTCTTAGAGAGAAAACAATTTGATTATGGCGAACTCTTGACCTGGATAGTAGCTATTTGCATATTAAAGCTTATGTTTTAATGGTTTAAAAAAAAAAAAAAAATCATCATTAAACAGTGCCCGATAAAAAACTATAAAATATTCTGGTAGTAATTGCTTCTTATCTTTGGCTTATTTCCTTCTTATATTCTAAATTTTTAGGATTCTAAGGTCCGCAGCTACCTGGCCGAAAGCCTAAACCGTAAACCATGCACCCGTAAGTAGCATTTCAGAGCGTGATCATGATCAATCAAGCAAGGCCGTAACTACAGATTTAAAAAGAGCCAAAAGTAAATGAGACCGTCATCATGACGTCAGTAAAACATGGAGGTTGAATGTCAATCAATTAGCGTTTAGAAATCCTATATGCGATCAGAATTGCAATCTATCAATATATAAAATTATAAAAATGATTGACGATACTGTTCTAGTTCATGTAGGTGGCCTGATATGTATTAACTCCTTGATTCCCAAGACTGATGAAACACAGAAATTAAACGTAAAAAAATTATATTTTTTCACTGCAGATTTGCGAGCTTGAGACTGTTGTGCAATTAATTTGAATGGCTTTCATTACTTTCCCCATCTTTTAAAGTGCAGTATTGATATTTTATTTGTTTTTACAGCGCTACTATCAGGTACTTAATTCCCTTGCTTGTCCTGTCTGGTACTTGTAGGATTTTTGGCTACATTTGCCATTTACAGGTGTGAGAACATTTGCGGGCTTGAGGAATTATAGCAATTGAATAGCGATTTGCGATTTTAGCGATTGCGGGCTTGACAGATCAAAGGCTTAGCTGGGTCAGAGTTAGGATTTTGACAACCATAGGGATTTTCAGCTTGTAACCTGCAGATCGATTGCGAATAGCTAAAAGAGGCCACTTTAATAGCAGTAACTCTTGCGGGCTAAATTACGGGCTTCAGTAACTACAATTTGAACATTTTAATAGGGGCGTAAGTCTGGCTATTACAACCCCTGTCCCAATATTCTCACAGTATATTATTGGTGTTCTCTAACTTCTCTACAGATTCTTCCAAGATTTATTTTGGTCCTGTCCACACCAAGAATATGTCATCTATATATCTGTGCCACCCTTAATTCTTTCTTCCCACTGGCCTAGGAACATGTTGTCATATGTGGGGGCATCTGGATCTGGAAAAAGAAGGTGTTACCAAAAATTAGATAAATATGTGTTAATACAAATTTGACCAGACTGATTAGGAATTTGATTGGTCTTAATTAATTGTTTATTTTGTTTGTGAGAAAATATCTCAAAGCTCCTCAGCCCTTTTTGTGGGTGATGCTGGTATATAAGGACTCTACATCCAGGAACACTAAGATAGCATATATTTGTTTTTTGTTTAAGATATGCATCCTGTACCTATGGTGCATGTTAGGGCAAGTACTAGTTTTCTGAGCCTGTGATCAATCTATTGACTGGAATTCCCATATAGTGAGCTATGCCTGAAACAATTGGCAGCCTGGTGATTTCTCTGACTTTTTCTGTACTTTTGGTACAATATAAATGGTTGCCACCCATGGGTGTTCTACTGTTAGGAATGTATGTTGTTTATATTTAGAAGCTCCAGTTAGTGCACTTTACTTATCATACTAGTATAATGGGATAGGGATTTCTCTGTTGGGTTCCTAAAAAAAATCCAGTAACAATTGTTACTGAGTAATTGTCACGGTGCTTTCTCTTTATACGTTATACCTGTTTTTATGGGATTTTAAGACGTGTATAGTCTCCACATCCTCCTGCTCCAAATTGGACAATTGTAATTATTTGTTTTCTTTCTAATTCAATTTTTTTTCAGTAGCAGTTTCTTTACAATTAAGTGCATGTCTTATAGTCTCAAAATGATTTAGTAGGGATGCTGCGATGGACATTATCCCTCTACTTAATATTGCAAGTTTGGGTTCTGTGAGGACCCCCTCATATATATTAATGATTGTTAATTTTGTGTGAAAGTATTGGACTGGTATTTGATGGGTTTGTGGTCTTTGTGGTCTTAACGACCTTCCCCTTGCCTCTCCTGGTGACCCGCCTATGTTTTTTTAAAGCAGTTGTTGGGACCCTGTCTAAAGGGAAGGTATTTATTTATGTGTCTGGCATATCCATATAACTAGTTTCCGGTTCACTATGATGTTCTGGTTAGATGTGACGTTTTATTGTTTGGCTTCCTCATATCTCACCATCTATATACCATTCAATTTTCAAAATGTGTTGTGACCCTCTCAATGTTACTCATTTTTATTTTTTTATCTCCCCTAGATCTTTATACTGTTTCAATTTATTACTAATTTGCTCTATTTGTATCTCCTATATTCTTCTTTATTTCTTATTTTCATGTGTTGTTGGCAAACTCATCAATTTAAAGGGAACATTCTGTTAGTATATGTTGCCACTCTGTTCTAAGGTTAGCCCTAATATTAATATCTCTAAAGTATGATTTTATTTTCTATATAGTACTCTTACATTGAAACATTACATTGTTTTTTTTTTTGTTTTTATCATTTTTTTTTGCTTTACTTCTAACCTAAGCTTATGCCAGTCCATAGGTTGGCTAATGTCATGGGCTTTATTTTGTTTGAGTTATTTTAATTTAACTAGATTGAAAGTCATTTTGAGTCTTAAGGTCTCCCGAGAGGTTAAAAGTAGTCATAAGGACCCCTATTCAATTGAGCAATTGTTAGTTACTGGAGCCTGTAATGTAGCCTGTAAACCAATTTGTAATTCAATTGGCGTCTTTTAGCTTCCCGCAAACGATTTGCGGTTTACAGGCTGAAAATCCCTGTGGTTGTCAAAATCGTAACTCCAATTCATCTAAGCCTTTGATCTTTTAAGCCCGTAAATGTTACAATCGCAAATCGCTATTACATTACTACAATTCCTCAAGCCCACAAATGTTCTCACACCTTTAAGTGGCAAATGTAGGTACCAGATAGTACTTGCAAGGGGGTTAAACACCTCTTCATAGCACTGTAAATTAAAATAAAAAATCATTACTGCACAAAAAGATGCGGAAAGCAATGAAAGACATTAGAATTCATTGCACAACAGTATCAAGCTCACAAATCTGCAATCAAAATTGATATTTTTTGTACGTTTTATTTCCGTGTTATTTCAATCTTGGTAATCAAGGAGTTAATACATATCAGGTCACCCACATAGACTTGAACAGTATCGCCATTCATTTTTATTATTTTGTACATTGCCGAATTGCGAATGCAATCGCATATCAGACTTCTAAATGCTAATTGATTCACGGTAAACCTCCATGTTTTACTGATGACATGATGACGGTCTCATTTACTATTGGCTGTTTCTAAACAATTAGGCAGGACAATGCAATAAATATGTGATGCCTTTGTTGTTTCTGGAGGCATTACTGTTACTTTTGTTACTAGGTTGGATATATGAGGAGATTTGCATTTATATAAGAGTAGAGTTTGCAGTTCACCTTAAAACTTGCCAACTTCTGACCACATGCAGAGGTAGGGGATAGATATCAAATACTAAAAAGTACATTGATACAACAAATCCGCCTTCACTCTTCCTCCAATTCCATCCATTCCTTAGCTGATAGATAATATTGTTTCCTTCTCAGGCACAAAGAAGGATGTGATGAAGTCAGACAAGGCAGAAATGTCTATACACAGAGTCTTTAAAGATTAAGATTGTTTTCTAAACATGTCTATCCTCATGGCTTTCATAATTTTTCTAAATATTCAAGTAGGTATGCAGGAAGTCTGAATAGTTGCAAACATATATTAATATTATTAATATTACTATTATCATAATAGTTGTGAGCAATACGGGTTGTTGCTAACGCTTGTGGGCTCGCTTAGAGAGCTCGCCATAAATGCGGCCCTCCTAAAGCGAGGGACGCAGTTGCTGGCAAGGAGCACCAAAGGCGCTCCTTTCGCTGGTGTACTCGCTCATCCCTACAACCCGCGCAACATTTAGGCAGGGAGCGCTCGAAGGTGCTCACTGTGCTGGTGGAGATGAGCGCCATAGGCGCTCATGCCTACAATCCGCAGAAGTACACATCAACACAAAACTCAATTACACAATTCAGAATGCAAGACCCGTAGCAGTTTGAAAAAAAATCGCATAAAAAAATTACGCCCCGTAACACTTGCAACAAGGAAAGCGACACAAAAAAAATACAACCCACGGCACTTAGAAAAAAAATACAAATACAAGGTCCAAAAAATACGAACCTAACGGCCGAACCACGCACATACAAAAACGACAATAACACCACCAAAATTAACAAAAATACAAAAAAAAAATCATCACTCACAGCATGAGGGGACAGCCACGACATCTGGGAGTCAGGTTGCACGACAATTGAACCACAATTTGCAGAGTTTAATCGCATAAGCGACAAAAAAAATTGCAGCCGAAAAAAAACGTCAGATACATAAGACTTCTACTACCCGTACGCGGGTATAAAATACACTATTAGTGAGGACGCTAAATGCTCCACAACCGCCTAACACATAGACAATCTCCGCCATTTAACAACACTAACTTGCAAAAAATAACATTACCAACCCAAAATGCAGAATTACACACCTAAACAAACGCTTTGGACTCGCGCACGCAGCCTACTTATCCTACACAGGCTACACGACCAATACACGTGCAAAAAAACGCCAGACACATAAGACTTTTATGTGTCTAGGGTGGACGCAAAATGATCCACACATGCGTGACCCATAGACAATCGCCGCCATTTTACAACACTAACTTACAACTAATAACATTACCATTACAAAATGCCCAATTACACAGCTAAATAAACGGTTTCCCCTCGCGCACGCAGCCTATTTACACTACACACTTCACACATTGCTTACACTTACAACTCAGCTCAGCAAGAGTGCAAATGTACATTGTATGCTGCAGGAACATCGAAACAGATTGTTAGCGCTTTAGGATATTGCTTGCTGCATATATTAATTACAAATAGGTAAAGTATATTCATTTATGATTTTAATAATTAATTTGTTATCATTACAAAATACATATAGAGAAAAATAAAAAAGGACCAGACGACAGGATCGCCATAAACGCTGAAGGCGTTCAGCGCGCGGCTCACTATGAGCGCCAAGGGTAGAGACTCGCAATGAGCGCCAAAAGGCGATCAGCTCAGACCTCACACCAACTGAGAGGCTTGCAATGAGCGCCGAAGGTACACAGATGACTACCTGCTTTACAATTTTATTGCCGTCATTTTTTTTATTGCCGTCATTTTTTGGCCAAGTCGATAGTTATTATATAAAGATATACAAAATAATAAAAATGTAAGCTTTCTAAATGGTTTAAACTAGTGCTGCACTATCCCTCTTACATTACACTCTCTAGCAACTCTCTAACTCTACTGGACAGGGTAATTTCTGTCCATCTTCAATAGAGATTTCAATAGATTTTCTATGTACAGTAAGATTGTTGCAGACTGGGTTTCATTAAAGGGGTTAAAGGTATATTCTGTCCCATCACTGCTTAAAATGAGCTTCTTGCACAAATGAAACATTCAGAAAAACAAATCTGTGCTTCCTATTATTCCCTTGTATTGTTTCTAGCACATTTGGACCACATACAGAGTCATTTATTAGTATAATTATGCAGCAATCACACATAAGACAACTGTGCAGTAAGTCAGTCCTGCTGTCCGCCCACTTGCAGGCAGGAGAATACCAGCTTCACGAATGAGAAATAGGAGCAGACATCCTCATTTAGTATCTGACCGTACCCTGGACACAAAGTTCTATTTTAATGCCCATTGTATGTTGTACAGCCTTATAATGAGATTGCCAAATAATGTAGGGAGAGGTTAGCAACTGTTTTCAGCTATCTACAGAATGGAAAAATACAGCAAATTCTCTGTAATTCTGGCGCGTTCTGTCTAGGGTTGGGACACATGTGTTGGGACACTGATAGTATATATTTCAAAGCAAATATATTTATAAAGAACTTTCTTATAGATGTATATTCTGCAGGCTCTCAGCCTTCCTTATGAACACGTGTCCTTCACTCTCAGTCCGGTGAATGGCATCTAGGGAGAGACTATCCCGGGCCACAGATTTGTTTTAATGCCCATATTATGTTGTACTGTAGAATGTAGAATTTATGGAGATATTAGCAACTTTTTCCAAGTATGTAACCTGTTTTGGCAAATTTCTTGCAAGCTTGTCCCATCTAAGGAAAGGCCATATGTGTTGGGACACAGATAGTAGTGGCCAATCAATTAACATAGCAAAACACAAAGTACAAGATGAGCGGGTCACAGCGGCATAGCGAGGAGGGGCAGACCGCACCAGGTCAAACGTTTTGGGGACAACATTTTGTTTAGCTTCCACATCTACCACCCGCATACCATCTTTCTACCATGCTCCCTCCTCCAAACTCTTACCTATGCACCTTACCCCTACCCTATCCCTCTTACCTTCCTTTTTGACATTTCCCTCTTACCTTTCAGTGTCACCTTGTGCGTTTACCTTTTCCAAATACCACACATTCCTACCTTTGCTTTTCCAAATGCTATATGTTATTTCCAAGATCCCACCTTTTCCAATTACCAAATGACCAACTATCCCCTACCATCTCTCTACCTTAACCTTTCCACCATGATTTTCCACTTCCCCTTCCCCTCCTATATTTCCTCCACACCCATCACTCTTTTAAATACATTTCCACTCCTCCATTTTTGCAATGATCTCTTTCTTCCATCCCTTATAAAACCTTCCTCCACCACTGTCAACTTTTCTCTCCACGCACATTTTCTACTGCCAACATTTATTTCAGTTCCTTATTAACCCTTCCTCCCTCACAACTCCATTCACTTTCCCTGTACCACTCAAATGCACCGTTCACCCTTATCCATCACTCTAACCTTGCTCCACTCTTCTTCCCCCATTGTGAGGTCTGAAGGGAGACGGGGAAGGAGGGAGAGTCACGCAACAATGTGAGTTTGTGCATGAGGCCCACAATGAGCTGCAATAGGCTCTCAATAGGCCCACAAGGTAGAGGGGGGAGAGGCCGAGGGGAGGGAAATTGGGACAAAGAGGCACAGGGGAGGGAGAAGGGGGGGAAAGAGACACAGGAAAGGAAGAGGGGGAAAAGAGACATAGGGGAGGGAGAGGGTGGGGAAGAGACACAGGGGAGGGAGAGGGGCGAAAGAGACACAGGGGAGGGAGGGAGAAAGAGACACAGGGAAGGGAGAGAAAGGGGAGAGACAAAGGGGATGGGGGAAAAAGACACAGGGGAGGGTGAGGGAGGGAAGAGACACAGGGGAGGGATAGTGGGTAAAGAGACACAGGGGAGGGAGAGGGGGGAAAGAGACACAGGGGTGGGGGAAGAGACACAGGGGTGGGAGAGAGAGGGAAGAGACACAGGGGAGGGAGTGGGGGAAGAGACACATGGGGGGAGAGCAAAGTCAAATATTATCCCTTCATTTGTGATGGCGCTCATTGTAAAGCCTCCAATGAGTGCCGTAGGAAGAGAGGAGAGAGAAGGAGAGAAGAAGTAAGGAGAGGACACAGAAGGAGGGAAGGAGAGAGAGGAGGTCCATAGCGAGGCTTGCAAATATTATGTCATCATTTTTGACGGGCAAGTGGCTAGTAATGATAAAAATTCTTGCAAACGTCTGATGACTTATTTTACAGCTATCTTACTCTGTTTTATAGTTTTTTTTTCCTCCCCTAGTTCATTATTTTTGAACATTCACAGTTGCTTTTCCTTGATGGAGCAATAGGGGCATAAATGGGAAACACACCCCGTGATGTCTTCTGTGATTGCCTTAAATGGTTGAGAAGCTGATGAAATATTCCGGAATAATTCTAGTTAATTGATTGGGAGAACAGAGAAGGCTGGGGGTCCATAACACCATGTAAGACAAATGTATAGTAAGTTATGAACCTTTCAAACACCATTTTTTCTATTATGCTGTATGCAGTGATCCTTCTATTTTTAAACATTATCTTTAAGTGGCTATAAAGAGTGAGAGGCTTTCCTCCCAACCACAATGTATCTTGCAGTGCAGCCAGCAAGCGGGGGTTAAGCAAAGGCGTGCAGTCCTTCACCGATTCCAGCAAATGCAATTAATCTTGACCAGAAATAATCCATTTATTTGCTATTTCTGTTGTGTTTCATTTCATTGATTTGTGACAGGGTCAGGTCGTTTTTTTTCTAAGTCTCAGATCCTGTTCTGTTGTGTAAAATACTGAGACATTTCTGATCCACCCAGCGGGTCAATTTCCATTATGATGTCTCAAAGTACAGGTTAACTTTGTTTATTCTCAAGACAGGTCTGTCTCGAGAGTGCCTCAATGTCTCACATTTGTATCATGTATGTAAATAACCCAAGCAGTACTCATACAATTGTTTAATTTGTTTAGTTGGTAACTGACCAATAAATCCATATTTGAAGAAAAAGGACAATTAATGTAGCTTCTCTAACTAAAGTTTGAAGTTTTCATGATTTAGCAATGCTGCTACTTTCCAGGGTGTCTAGCGGTGGAAGAAGAGCTGTCCAGGAGGGTGTCTATAAATTACTATTAGACGGATTTGTTTGCCTGACATTGAAGTGAAAGAGACAGATAGAGGACTTCAACCATTTAGCTTCTAGGGTGAAATATTTAAGGCAAGAACAAATGCTACACACACCTTTCCCAAACCTAACATTGCACTTGGTTCTCCCTCTTAAAGAAATATCTACATTTTTCCATTTTCCCTTTCTCTAATCTTACACCTACTGCTTATATCCAACACACACATTACATGCAGTCAATCCATACACAAACATATTTATTTTATTTAAAAATAGATCTTGGTTTCCACACCCCCAGAGCTGCTTACATAGGCACAGTGTACCTACCAATAGAAACACTGCATTTAAGTATGGATTTTAATCCTTTACTAAACTTCAAACCAGCAGCATATCAATGCAGAGATCTTACACGGCAGTGGCTCCTCCTACTGCAGATGACTACATATCCCACAATTCCTTCCTGCAAAAACTGCTATTACAGATTGCTACAATACATTAATATGTATAATTGCCTGTGATTGGCCAAAATAAATTATGAATGTTATGCTAATTTTTGCTTGGATATGCAGGGGTATTGACTCTGAAAAGCAAACTCGAGATTTAACAAACATCAGGATGAGCTTACTAATTCTCCACTATCAGATGCATTCATAAATAATCCAGGAAATGTAATTAAGCCTTTAACAGGATATATCTTAACTACGGTAGATATTCTAGGCAAAACTCCATTATAAAATGATCAAAGTTATGAGAGTCAGGCTCAGCGCTTGCTAAGGCAAAAATCTTGGTGATAAACCCAAATTAAAAAATAAAATTGTGCTTTGCATGTTTGGATTCTGGAATCCAAATGTGAGTATGAAACGTGTTATCACTGGAGAAGGGGACTGCATCTTCCCTGGCATAGAATTTGTGGAATAATTAAATATACTCATATTAAATATATGCTTTTAATCTTTGAGGTGTGGTCACATCCAACTGAGATAATTTAGTATAAAAGTTGCAAAATATAAAGATGGTGTAACGGAGTTGGAACACGAATCCAATATCTCCGCTGGTATACGGTAAAATATCCAAGAAGCACTACAGTCTCACCATCCCCAACCTCCCATATTGGACGACACTCAATAGGGAGTCAAAGAATACTGTCTTTATTTTGTTGTGCAGAGATATATATACACATCTCTTCCCACAGGCAATACACATCCCCCATAGTTGGCCACACAATACACATAGAGGGACAATAGGTGGGTCACACCTCCCTGAGGCTACCTGGCAACTTTGATACAATCAGACATTGATTAGATCATCCTTCCCTTTGTTCTTATGTCTCACAATGAAAACACGTTATACAATAGACTTCCTTATCTTATGAGGAGTCTCTGTAATAGGATTATCTATTATGCTATAATATTCTGCAGAGCATAAACCAACATACATACAGTATAACAGTAGGATCATATTTTAACCATAACCATAAAACAGGGTAAAACAGTGATGGGTTCCGTTACAGATGGTAAATCTTTATATATGTATATATATATATATATATATATATATATATATATATATATATATATATATATATATATATATATATATAAACATTTCATCCATTATCCAGCCCCAACTATTGATTCGTCTCTGCTTTTATACTTGATAATTCAATATTTCTGAATCGTTTTTTTTTTTCTGTGGACTGTTCAGCTGAATAATACACTCCTTATAGAGAAAACATAAGAAAAAAATGCTTCAGTTAGTTTGCCTATTTAATATATTCTGTGAGTCTCTGATCAAATTACTTTAATATTTTTACTATTTATGATTATTTCATGATCATCTCTCTACTTGTTGGAAGATAAGACACCCATGAGTTTCCCTTATCTATTTGTTTCCAGTTTATACCTGATTTCTGTTTCATTCTGTAACCTAAATAAAAACAATATTTAAAAAAATCTGGTGAGATTTGGACTCACAACCTTCCATATCTCAGTAAATTGTAATGGGTGACAAATAACAATGAGCCCTATTCTATTAGAAGCCCGCAACTGCCTATTGACTCAAGCTCGCTTTTTACCTCCTTAAGCCTAAATCCTGCCTTTTTAAGTAGTATTTCAGGTGGCGTGATCATGTGATTTGACAATATTTAAGCAATCCCGTAAATTACTTCTTCATAGTAAATGAAACGGTCATCATGATGTCAGTAACACATGGAAGCTACAAATTAATAATTACCAATAAGTAATAAATGCCAATTGGGCTCACAATCAATAAATCTAGTACTCTATAAAATGCAGTAGATCATCTGTTCTAGTTCATGTGGGTTTCATGATGTGTATTAACCCCTTGAGTCCCGGGATCGATATTACTCAGAAATAACATTTAATAATAATATTTTTTAATTTCATATTTGAGGGTTTGACACTGTTGTGCAATTAATTCTAATGTATTTCCATGACTTCTCATGCTTTTAAAGTACATTATTATGTGTTTACAACTATAATTAGTGTTTGAAAAAGCTCTTGTGAGCCCTATTCAGTACTCGTAATATTTTTGACAGAAACTTGATACTTTTTTCAGTTGCGTTTTAGTCTTAATTAGAGAGCTAGAGCTACGGGTCTAATAGAATATCGATTTTGTATAGTTTTCATTATATATAGCTTCTAATATTCAAGCTGTGCTAAAACCAATAGAGTTCTAAGCTGAATTTTGCGTCTTTGGTTGGCCCGTATTATATGTGGGTGGGAAACTCGTAATCAGATTGCAAGCAGCTAAAAGAATATGTGACAATATTAAGAGTGATTTTAAGCGAGTATAAATTTACGAATTTGGGAATAAAATAGGTCCCAATATAATTAACATGGCAAATGCAAGAATTTCCTCATTCAGCCTGCACTATAATTAGTGATACAGGAGTGGATAAAAGCACTGTAAGTTTGTCACCACTTTGCTAATAACTCAATTTAGCAGCAAATTCAAAAATGAAAACACTTTTTCAATAAGCATTTCATTATCTTATGGTGAGCAGCACATCTGATCTGTTTTGGCTGTTAAAATTTGTATTTTTTTACAATGATACTTTTTCACCAACACCAGATTCTGCATATCTAATTTCAACGAGTTTCCCATTTCCCCAACATGAGGACCGTACAGGACGTCTGCCTGCTATTAGCTGGCTTCATTATAGACGAGTTACTGTAAAAAGCAAGAAAGAAAAAAGTTGATAAACACTTTGAGAGAGGATTTATCATCTTTAGTTTCCATGCCTACTGATTTACTTCTCGCCTCTTATTGTCCTGATGTGAAGAAAGCTTTTCCATGGAAATCTTTTGACATGACTTAAACTGGCAATTAGCCTGCCACTTGGGAGAAGCTTGTGTGAGGTTTATGATGAGCAAGGGCAATGTCTGCAGAAACACCACTAGATTAGAGGAATAGTCCCTGAGGACGGGAATTACAAAGCATAATATGGTATCTGACCACAGCATTATAAATACAATTATATACAAATGAAAAAGACTCACTAAATAGTTTAATAACCAACGTCATAATTCATCAATACATAAAGGATATTATATATGGCTGGTTGTAGAACAATATATATAGATAGATAGATAGATAGTACATTTGTTTTTACATTTGAACATCTAAAATAAGTTGAAAAAAAAACATATTTTAAAGCTTTTGCACTGCATTCTGGGTAACGGGGCAGGGAAACGCAAATGAGCCCACAAAGGTTTCATTCTTTAATCCAAAACCATTTCAAACATGGCTCCTTTTAGGCATATGCCTACATTAAACAGCTTTAAAGCATAGCATAGGATGGATTATGCAGGAGTTAGGAGATCTACCTACAGACGGCTGTTTCAAGCAGAAATGGATCTCATCAGGGTGGTACCTGACTTGTGCTATAGATTTTGTTGGAAGGCCATCAACCACATCATCATTTAGAATATGGCGGGCAAAAGAGCGATAGAATCCTCCACCGTACAGAGCATGGCTGAAGGAATTGGGGGGGTGGGGGTGGGGAGACAAAAAATTGCACAAACAGCTATCACAGATTGATACGATGTATTAGCTGTCTGTGATTGGCCATGCATTGTATGCTAATTTTAGTAGGGATTTCCAGGGGAGTTAACTCAAGAGATTTTGCAAACTTTGGGGTAAATATAATAATATTTATTTTGATATTTTTGTCATGCAAAACATATATTCATACACTACTGATTCTCCTCTATCGGATGCGGCCATGATGCATGAAACTTAAATATGCCTTTAATGTATAGTATAATGGCACAGGGACCAGCACAAATATATACAGAGGCGAAAGGGGTGACCATCGACTTCTTAAGTTTAAAATCATATATATAGTTAGTGTGTGTACATCATATATATAGTTGTCAGATGTTGGTTACACTTGGCAAGCAAGATTGCGGCCCATAGGGCCTCAACTGCGAGCCTCGCAAAGGGAGGCAAGCTGTCAACCACGCAGGACTTAGGCTGCAATGAGCACCGAAGACGCTCATTGCAGTGCAATCCTTGCAAAGCAAGGCAAGCAGTTGAGGTACGCAGGAATTAGACCAAAGGCGCTCATTGCGAGCCACGCGATGAGCGCCGAAGGTGCTCAGAGGGCCCATCGCCTTGCATTGTGTGGCAAACAGCATTGCTAACCTTACAATTTTTCTCCCGTCATTTTTGACGGGCAATTTCCTAGTATATATATATCAATGGGCCTTTAACTTGTGAGAGCTCAGTGCCACCTTGAGAGTCTTGTCTTTCCACAACATTTTTATGTTATAGTGTGCCCAGAAATGTTATGTACAATACGGTATAATCTGTGGGCGCGTGCTCTATACTTGCCGCGTCTCATTTACTGTTTGCCTCATGGACTCTTGGGGACAGAACACATTGTTTTTGAATTGTGTTATGTTTTGTTCATCATCATATACAAAGTAACAGAATGAAAGAAATAGCATCATTTTATAAAGACAATAAATAAATAGCAAGAAATCTCTTCTGGATGGGGCTCTTCTGAGACATACAATTCTCAGCAGCGCATATCAACAGAAAAACTGAAATAAAAAGGTACATTGAGTTACAAATACAAAGCGGGATATTCACCCAAGGGCGATGTTCTCTGAAATATCCTTCATATGATACAGTTTGACAGTCTCACTTAAAGGACTATTGTAGTTCCTTATTTACAGACTACTCTTGTGAAGAACTTGTCTTGGTAATGGGCACATATTGTTTAAACACACCAACGTGGTTCAGGAAAAACGTAATATGTTTGTGAAATTTGTAATATTAGTAGCCATGAGCATAAAATATTTTTTAGACCAAATTTTATTTGTGAAGATTTTGTGTATAGAAGATTCCACCTTGTCTGACTTCAACACCATCTGATAGTCTGGAACCTTAATGGTAGTTGTAATCTTAACTGTCAGCTCAATGCACGGTATACTGACATATAACAGTTGCTGTGACTGTTTAGTCACTCAGTCATGCCCAGCTCTCTGTGACCCTATATATGTTTCTGGTTTTGCTTGTCCATCATATTTTCTTGACCAAGAGACTGGAATGGGTTGCCAGTTCCTTCTCCAATGGACTGGAATTTGTCTGGCCTCTCTGCTATGACCTGTCCATCTTGGTTGACCCTACATGGTATAGCTCACCGCTTCATTTAAATACACAAGCCCCTTCACCAGGATAAGGTAGCGATCCAGAAGGGGCTTTGACAGTAGGGAGGTGATCATCTTGGGTCTTTAATTGCTGCTATTAAACGGGCTTACACTTTTTAATGCAAGCTATCTTAACGTTTATTGGCATCTTAGTTGCCTGCCCCACTACGAATAGAGATAAACAACCACTGCCATGGCAGCTCCCTGAAAAGAATAATTGTATATACTCGTAAATACATTTAATTTTCTTAATTTGTCATGTTGCTCTTTATCAGGTCTAGTTCTTCAAATGTTCTCTTCCTCTTTGTGTTCTTCTACAGAGTAAGAAAAATGTCTCAGCCAATCACTGGGCTCATGAAGGGAAAAAAAACCTCATAACATGCCCCGGGACTGTATAAGAATCAACATAAGCACAAAGCTAAAAAATAAAATACAGAAAAAGTACCAAGAAATACCCATAATATGGTATTTAATAAAAACGACTAAAGTAACTAAAAAATACACTGAATAAAAAAAAATTAAATGTTTGGAATATGTCCAGCTGGCAGGAGTCATAAACTGGCCAGTGATTGGATCCTATATAACTGATGGCCCTGTATTGGTGCAATATCATTTCTAAAGTTATTCAATGAAAAGTGCAAACTGCTTAGTTGTGCTTAGTGACTATAATTTCATATAAACTTTTATCAAAAAATGTATGTAATACACATGATATATTCCAAATAGTATGACAAAATAATTCTATAATGTGAGACTTTATTGATTAGGGCTCATTTACCTCAACACGTTTTGACTTCCTCAGATATAATATAATATGGTCTCTTCTCTGAACGTTTTATATATATATATATATATATATATATATATATATATACAGTAAACTCTCCGTTATCCGGCACCTATGGGGACTCCCTATTGCCGGATAACTGTAGTTGCCAGTAACTCATGAGTACCCGAATTTAAGGGTCTAAACTACCCTTAAACCCCCAAAACGCCTTTAAAAGGCTTTAGCACTTAAATTGGACCATTTAGTGCCCACCCAAAAAATAGATAAAAAGTTAGCATTTTTTTTTGCAGTCTCGAATTGCCAGATAGTGCCGGATAGTGCCGGTTATGCCGGTTTAGCGGGTGTTTTTTTAAAATGGGTATTGATGTTGGTGCCGGTTGCTTGAGAGTGCAGGTTGCTTAGGTGCCGGATAATAGGGAGTTTACTGTATATATACATTAATAAAAATATATAAATATATATATATTTATATAAATTTATTTATTTATATCTATATGTATATTTATCACATATATATTTCTCAGCAGCGCAGGCTTGCCAAAATTCGTTGGTAATGCAATGTTAAAACTGCGGGCTCGCTGGTGAAGATGAGCACCGTAGGCGCTCATCCCTACGTCCCTCTAGGACTTAGGCAGGGAGCGCCAAAGATGCTCACTGCGCTGGTGGAGATGATCGCTCTAGAAGCTCAACCCTACGACCCTCAGAAATACAGAAATCTCAATTACACCATTCACAATGCGAGACCCGTAGCAGTTTTTAAAAAAAGGCGCGGCACCTAGAAAAAAAAAATATGAGGTCAAAATAATAGGAAGTTACCGTCCGAACAACGCACATACAAAAACAACAATAACAACACCAAAATTAATAAAAATACAAAAAAAAACAAACCCTCACAGCACGGGGGTACAGGCACGATGTCTGGTTACACGACAATTTAACCACTATTTGCAGAGTTTCCACGCACATAAATCGCCTAAGCGAGAGAAAAATGGCGGCCGAAATAAGTGACAACGAGGCTACACAACCCCTAAACACGCAAAACACCACCAAGCACATAAGACTTTTACACAGGCACAAGGTATAAAATACATTATTAGGGACAATGGAAAATGCTCCACAACCGCATAACACATAGACAATGGCCGCCATTTTACAACACTAACTTACAACTAATAACATTACCATTACAAAATGCCCAATTACACAGCTAAACAAACTCATGCACGCAGCCTATTTACACTACACACTGCACACATTGCTGACACTTACACCTCAGGTCAGCAACACTGCAAACCTACATTGTATGCTGCAGGAACATCAAAACAGATTGTTAGCTCTTCAGCACAATGCTTCCTGCATATATTAATTACAAATAGGTTAAGTATATTAATGTATTATTTCATTAATTCATTAATTAACGTTAAGACATATATATATATATATATATATATATATATATATATATATATAAAATGACCAAGGGAGAGGATCGCAATGAGCGCCAAAGGCGTTCAGCACGGGGCTCACAATGAGCGCAGAGGATGCTCAGAGGATCAAAAGTACACCAGTTATAACAACTTAAAACCAGTTACACTGTACTCTATTCAAATTAATTCAAAGATTGTTAAAAATTTAGTAAGTCACATGAGGTATCTATCATAATATTCTGGATCTCACACCCGGTCCCCATGAGCACTGGAAGATGACCAGAGAGACCCTAGACCAAAAATGGTTGAGAACCCGTGATCTAAAGGTTCTCTTTAGAGTATCCTTTAATGCAGGGGTGGGCAAGTGCTGCCCTGGAGAGCCCCACACAGGCCTGTATTTGAGGAAATCCCTCTGTGCACAGGTGAGTCAATCAGGATGACTGAAGAAGCGATTCCTGTATGCAGGAGGGATAACCTCAAATCCTGGCCTGTGTGGGGCTGTCTAGGATCGCACTTGACCATGGTAAGGTATTCTTTAGGTTATATAAAGAAAATACAGGTAGAAGTTCATATTATCCCTGAGGAACTCTATAAGCAGATGAAACGCATTGAAAGGCATTGAGGATTCTTGGCTTGAAGGGGCAGAGCATGCTATGAAAATATCTTTAGTAAGATTTTCTGTATTATTACTTCATTTTTACATACATATTATTTCATATATATTATATAAATCCTTTATACATCATTTCTATATCAGCATCTGCTCTTGTGGATGTTTCTAAATAATTCTCTATATATTTCTTTGTAAGTGCAACTGCTCCACTATTGTTAACCTCGTTCTTTCTTCTCTGTACACTGGAACCTTTGGATTAGTAGTGAATCTTTTTGAAGGAAAATACACTACGGATAAGCTTTAAAACAGACAACTGCAGTGATCCTCTTTATTGTAATACAAATAACTGCTTGCTGTATTTCACCTCGAGAAAAGAAAATATATTTTTGATGGCTTTAACTTAGCAAGTCCAGGGACACAATGTTTCACGCATTGCAAAGAGTGGGTTTTATAGGATCACTGCACAATGGAATCTTTGAGTCTGAGTAAAAGCGTAATAAAGTAGGTCAAATGTCTTACAGATAGATTTTAATTAGAAAATCACATAAATAGTTGTGAGCATGCGGGTTGTTGCTAACACTTGCGGGCTCGCATAGCAAGCAGTTACTGGCGAGGAGCGCCAAAGCCCCTTGCGGAGGTGGAGGCTCCCACCTCCACTGCAATGAGCCGCAGGCGGGACTTACAACAGAAAATATACGGACTTAGCATAAAAAAATACGAGCTGCGGGACTTAGAAAAAAAAACCATTACGAGCTTGCAAAAATACGTCCTTAACACCCGACCCGCGCGCACATGAAAACATTAAAAACACAATAAATACACACAACAAATACATACAAAGCTTACCTACAGCAAGGGTGGGAAGGAAGGGGGGGCACCCAGGACCTCTGCAAGTGAAGTTACACCTCAATTTAAGTCCAAATTTAGACACACGAAAATCCCTTCAGCGGGAGAAAAAATGGCCGCCGAAAAAAATGAAAACGAGGCTACAGGACCCTAAACACGCAAAACACACCCAAGCACATATGGATTTTCCAAAAAGCTGTACGAGGTACAAGATACACTATTAACAAGGACGCTAAATCATCCACACCCGTGTACCACATACACATTCGCCGCCATTTTACAACACTAACTTACACAATGCGGAAGTACACAGCTACACTAACGGCTTCCCCTCGCGCACGCAGCCTATTTACACTACACACTGCACACATTGCTGACACTTACACCTCAGCTCCACAACAGTGCAAATCTACATTGTATGCTGCAGGAACATCAAAACAGATTGTTAGCTCTTCAGCATATTGCTTCCTGCATGTATTACTTCAAAATAGATAAAGTATATTCATTTATTAATGTATTAATTATTTCATTAGCATACAAAAACAAATATACACAAAAACAAAAAATAAAATCTCACAATAAACACAAAACCCATTCACCGCGCATCTCCACCAAACAACATTACCTGCCTTACAATTTTATTGCCGACATTTTTTGACGGGCAAGTCGCTAGTATATATATATTTTGTAGTATCCTGGTGATCCAGTGGTTAGGATTCGGTGCTTTCAGTGCTGCGACCTGGGTTTGTTTCCAGTCCGGGAACCAATAGGTTACGCCACACTGAAGCCAAACAGGGTTGGGCCTCATCAGTACTTGGATGAGAGACCACCTGGGAATACAAATGAGCTGTATGCTGTGGCCCACTGGAGAAGGAACTGGTAACCCACTCTAATGTCTCTGCCATGAAAACCAAGTGGATCAGCATGATATATTATTGTCCTTGAGGTCACAGAGAGTTGGACATGACCGAACAACACACAATACCAGCCATGATACATTGGTGGATGTGTATGAAGAGCTATGGTTGCCTCTTTTGATCCTATTTTTGACCCAGTGAGGGAGAAATTGTGTGGTGTCAATTACAATCTTTTACAGTTATCAAGCAAAGGCTATAGATTTCTACCTGTTCCTTCCTCCCTCATCCATCCCACTACTAAAGCTACAAGCACCCCCCCCCCCATGATCCGTCTCTCAGGATGTGATGTTACAAAAAAAAAAAAATATTGTTTCTGAATTTCAAGACAGGTCAGGATTTCAATGTAACAATGTGTGAATGCAGGTGAGGCAATTAGGGGCTCCATTGCCTATTGATAACTAATTGCCTCTCCTGTGTTCACACAGTGTTACTTTGAAATCCAGACCTGTCTGGGGAGCCCTGAGGAGAGGGTTGGGAACCACTGGGTTAGGACCTGAGTTTGATTCCAGTCAGAGAACCAAGACGTCACACCATCCTGGAGCCAAACAGGGTAGGGACTGGTCAGTACTTGGAGGGGAGACCACCTAGAAGCTGTATCTGTGCCATGAATACCAAGTGGATAAGCATGGTGTGTTACGGTTTATGAGGTCACGGAGAGTCGGACACAACTGAACCACACAAAACATGCATGCTTGGTACTAGACAGCTTTTTGCAATCTTAATCTGCATGCAGAGACTAGGTAATATGCCCGGATACATGCAAGCATCGGAAACCTCTGCCACCGGTAGGAATCTTTAGTTTAATCCTCCAATAAAGCCCATTATTATTCCACTGAAAGCCCTCCTTACACTCCCCTTCTCTTCCATCAACTAGAATGGGCACGGATTGGCAATGTCTTCTGATCAAATACAAATGTAACTTTATAGCTGCCAAATAATACTTGTTGTTTAAACATATTGTGTATTTTGAATAAATAAGGCAGGCAGTCATAGATAATTATCCTGGCAGCTCTATAGAACAACACAGAAACAGGATTGAGTACAAGTCGACAAAATGTTACATTATTGGAATACAAGGACACCATCTCAAAGGATCATTTGGTTCATACATATTTCTATTTAAAAGATACCTGGCTGTTTTAAGTGGCTATTACAATGGAGAAAGGCCACCAGCAGACTCATTCCCAGTGGCAACATTAAGGGTCTGAGACTTTTCAGCAAAAATCAGAAACGGCTCAGGTCCAAAAAGCAATTTTTATTCCACCTGGACACTTAATGATTATTAATAAAGTACCAACTGGTTTAATAATTCAACTGGTTTAATGGAAAAAAATAGCTTAAGATCTTATTATCAAGAACAATCAAATTAATCTAAAATAATAAATTCTGCTATAAATGTTAAACTTATCCAGGCATAGATGTAAGGAACCACGTTACACTTTTCTTTAAATAATACTTTTTATTATTAATTGTAATTAATATTTTATTTATTTTAAAAATATTTTCCCCATATTAAGAGCTCACAGGAACAAAAATATATACTGTATAATATACTGTATATTTATATATATATGGATGTATAATACATATATAGAAATGATGGGTCAAAGCTAACATGGGGAAGAAATATTGCTCCACAGCGCTCTAGTGGCCAAATATGGCAATGCATTATTAAGTTTAATTATGCTACTTTTTGTGTCCCCTATTCATTTAATCTGGGGGCGATTTGTCCCCCCCCCCCCCAGTACCTACGCCCCTGACTACAGTGGTCCTACAAAGTTATATGGTAAGCACACATGTATTTGTTGAATCTGAAAGCTAATATTGGAAAAAATCTGAGCATATTTGTTTTTTAATTAAGAATCCTGTGCTGAACAAACTGCTTTCTATACATTATTACCCTGGGATGTGTAACCTTGACTTTACTAAGCAGCTCAAGTGCATCAGTTGATTTATTATGCACTATGGGGAAAACTGAGACCACAGCCATTGTCACCTCATTTCGGTGAGAAGATGCTTAGTAAATTTCCTCCAATGACTAGCAATAGATCTGTATGATAATTTTATTTTAGACAATAGTATAACATACAGCACGATAAGTGCCAGTTTTTAGGCAAAATAATACATATGTTATTAATATTTTATTCACACAGCAATACTATACATATTTTGTTCCTTTAAATGCACAATCATTTTTTGGAATTCCATGTCCTTTTAAAGGCAAATATAAGCATTCCATATCTCTTTAAAAGCAAATATTTGAGTTTTATGGCTCCTTTAAACATGTAACATTTTTCTAACATAACAAAGGACTGATAAATTAGTGTGTTACTCTAATTTGATGAGATCCATATCATCTAATTAACATTTAATTAACTGAAAGAGTAGTAGCAGCAGGAAGGCTTGGAATGATTTTGTAATTGACACTTTAGACAGTGAAAATTATACTATAGTTTCCAAACTGCTTATGCTACGAAAAGAGAAAAGTTTTTTTGACAACACTGTTTTGTCTGTCTGCAAACCAGTAATTTGTCAAGTAAATGTCAATGTTAATTTGTCAGGCTCGTATATGGGGTGTGTAATAGCTTATAGTGTTCACACGACCAGGCAACATAATGTTATTTACAGGAAGTGTCTGCAATATGGACAACAAGCTAAACCATTTTGGACTATGGCATCTCTAATTGGCACAGGTTATATTTTATGTCTTACCAACATTTACCTTTGTAAGCATAACTTTGTAGTGTGTGAATAAACTATTTTTACTTTATTTTACTGTGGTCAATTCTGTTTGTGCTCTACCTTTTTCATATTGAAGGGCTCCTTGACCTGGCAGGACCAGGGTATAGAACAGGAAGTGGCCCCTTGACCTGGCAGGACCAGGGTATAGAACAGGAAGTGGTCCCTTGACCTGGTAGGACCAGGGTATAGAACAGGAAGTGGCCCCTTGACCTGGCAGGACCAGGGTATAGAACAGGAAGTGGCTAGCTAGGGGGGTGGAGAAATTATAAGCTCTTTGGCGCCATCTGCACCATTATGCCTTACAGCTAGCCATGTGTGAGGCTCATCCCTATAAAAAAAAACAAGATAATTTGGGAGGTATTTATCAAGTTAATTGGTATTAAGTAGTTGTTTGTCTTGGGTATGATGATTTATGTCTGTAATATATGTTAACAGAAAATGTATTATGTTGTCACAGCGGCAGATGGTGAGAGGAGTCGTGGTGAAGTGGGTGATATCCTACCCTACGGTGGTACAGCTGTTCCATCACGGTGGGCGAGGGTTCTAGGCATAGGGTGTACTGACTCTGGCCAGGCTCCTCCCCTCACTTGGTCATTGGTTAATTAATTTATTGTTATTGATTATGGCTATTACATCATTTGTGTTTACCAATAAACGCATTGGCTTGTTTTCCCTCCGATATGTAGTCTATATCTAATCATTATCTCCTGTATGTGTTTTGTATCTAATCTTTATGTTAATATACCAACTGCACCTTGTTTGGGTCAAGTTCTTGGAGCAGAAAAACAGGTGAGCTTACCACTGAATTCATATATGCACTGCTGACAGTGGGTTCTTATAGCAAATGTATTAGTATAAAATGTTGCATAGAAAGCCGTATAGAGTGTTTTTCTTTAAACTGACTCATCTTTCTGTGCTTACAAACCATATTATTATTCCTGTTAGGCTGTCTCCTTTCACAGATCACAATTGTAACAGCGGCGCTCACTCCAATATCACCATGAGCCACCTATTGGCACTTCAAACATGCCTTGATCCATTAGTTCTGGAGAGACTTGAAGGATTGTATGAGTGGCCTTGTTATACTGAAGCAGTGGTTGGATGTAGGTAAGGTGCGCTCTGTGGGTATAGTGTCAGGAACATACCAAGGGTTAGAGCAGCAACTTGAAGCAGAGCTGGAGTCACTCCAGGAGTCGCCTGGCCAGATGATATTTCTCCAGACACATGCAGAGTGCAATAGGAGGGGCTCCACATAATATAAAAAGATGTAAGAGAGTGGCTTGATGAGCCAACAAGATTCCAAGAGCTTCCTGAAGCCCTCCGTCCTCTGGACTAGACAAACTGACTGTAAAGTTTTTCCAATTTTCCGGGAGACTCTAGGACCAGATTTCCACCAGGTCCTTGGAGAAGCCGGGGATATGCCCCTGTCCTGCTGACATATAATACCTGCTTTGCTGACCACATTATTAGGAGCTGGTGATATGTTTCACTCTATAGACTATGAAACTGCAGAAAAAAGCAATGCCCTTAAGGCCCGTCTGTGCTTGCACAATTAGTTCAGCCTGACTAGATAGATAGTCATCATAGACCGGACAATATTCAAAGGAATCTTTTCGTCCAGGACGTTCTAAACTTCACCTGCAGGTCTGGTCTGTTACTCGCTTTCCTCTCCATAGATCAAAATAATGTTTTTGACAGGGTAGACCATCACTACCTCATAGCCACTCTGCAAGTGTACTGTTTTGGCCCATAGTTCGATGAAAATGCTGCATGGATCTGCAGAGTGTTTACTTAAAATGAATTGGCCTATAATGGTACCATCGATATTTGCACAAACAGTACATCAAGGACGCCCCTTGTCTGGATAACCATATGCACTGGCCATAGAGCTTTCCTCAGACCATTAAGATGATGGCTGGTGCTGAAGGAGCCAGACATGCAGTTTGTCCTCTTATGCTGATGACATGCTCCTCATGGCCTAGGACCCAGTTTATCTAGAGCTGACAAACGATGCTTATTAAGCTGCCTCCTCTGCTTGAATCAAGTAATTCAAGTGTACAGTCATTCAAGAGGGTTTGGAATATTTCCCCTCTGCATTCCACAACATCTTGTGGTAGGCAGATGTCAAAGCATTTTGGAGTCTACCTGTTCATCATTGACATTTCCCTCTTGGACAACTTGAACGAATTAGAGCATCATGTCCACACTCATTTGGAATGATGGAGGGGCCTTGCAAAGATGTTTTCACTTAGAGGATGGACTTTGGTGATCAAACAGCTGGTGGCCTTTTGGTTTTGGCACTGGCTAATCTGTCCAACCTCCCAGTCTTGTCAGCAGTAAGGAAAGGCATTGGGTCTCTGTGGGTAAGCCTACCTCACAGAAGGTGGAATAGGAGTGGTACCTGCAGAGATACCTGTATACAGGTCTCTTTCCATAGTGATGTACATTGGCATCAGGTTTCTATCACCAGTTGCACAATATGAATAATGACAGGCAATAATTTACATCCAAGGGGAGAGACCTCTCAGTGTTGCTGGCATTTGGGGGATAAGCTGTTGACGGAGCCTCTTCTGTATAATCCAGTAATGGGGATTCAACATTGAAATCATCCATCTCCTCTGTCAAGTGCAAATGATCCGGGTTGGGAATCTCCTGGACTATGAACATTACGATTTGGGGTCGCACCAGGAGCTTGTACTGTGTACTGAATTTGTGACACCCAAAGTCCACAAGTGCTTGCTCCACTGGCTCTGTAGGACGGAGTACCACATGTAGTTTCTATCCTGTCTAGTTACGGCTGTTTGCTTTGGTCTCAGTGCAAGTCTTCTCCTGTCTCCAACCTTTTCGGTTTAGTAGATACCCTCTTGGCCTGCTTTAGTAGCAGGCAAAGCAAGAGCTTGTCTTCTCTTGTGGCCCATACAGTGTACTTCCTTCAAAGGGATATCAACAAAAGTAACTCAAATAAGGACAACTAAAATAGTGCATGGTCTAAAACACAACAATTATAAACTTCATGAAATCAATCTGTGTGGCTTAGAGGACAGAAGCGAGAGTGGGGATGTGATCGACACCTTCAAATATATCAAAGGATTTAAAGAGGGAGGTGTCTTTGAGAAAATGAGGAGTACAAGAACAAAATGTCGTGAAGGTGGAAGATGTAAAGGTAGATAAGTAGAACATCCTTCCTGTGGAAGTGGTAGAGCCAAACACAATTAGAGAATTTAAGCATTCCTGGTATAACATAAGGCCATCTTGATACTCTTCCATCCTTTGAATACCTTATGATGGTGGAGATAAGCCAAAACACAAAATTTCAAGTTTAAGCTTTAAAATCTGCATGTTTTTTTTTTCTTCAATTACTGATTGATTGCTAACCAATTATTAAATAATCAAACAGAACTTAGTTGTATGAGCTCTACAGCACACCTCTAATTATTTTCGTTGTGGTTAGTCAGCAGCATGGCATCATCTGGGAGCAGGTGTCCTGTGTCACTGCATGACTTATACACTGATAAACTGCTTTGTCTGTGGAATACTTCTCTTCTATGGGTCTTTCTGTTAAACAATAAATGTAATATATTTTGGATATCTGGAGAGAATGAAACTTCTACCTTTTCATTAATTTCCATGTTCAAGCCTGCCTTGTATGCTAGTATTGCTCAAGGAAATAATTGTAGATATAAACTGCAGTATCCACTGATTAAATCGTTCCTTGGTTTTCTGTTGTTTCACATTTTACAACAAGACTTGATTTCCATTTATGCCTCCAGGGTTCCAATATCTCTAACTTATTGTCTTGTCCTGTTATCACATACAGTGCCTTGCAAAAGTATTCACCCCCTTGACTTTTTACCTATTTTGTTATATTAAAGCCTTAAGTTCAATGTTTTGTTAATCTGAATTTTATGTGATGGATCAGAACACAATAGTCTAAGTTGGTGAAGTGAAATGAGAAAAATATATACATAAAACTATTTTTTAGAAATAGAAAACAGAAAATTGGCATGTGCGTATGTATTCACCCCCTTTGTTATGGAGCCCATAAAAAGCTCTGGTGCAACCAATTACCTTCAGAAGTCACATAATTAGTGAAATGATGTCCACCTTTGTGCAAGTGTCACATGATCTGTCATTACATATACACACCTTTTTTGAAAGGCCCCATAGGCTGGAACACCTAAGCAAGACACACCACTAACCCAACACTGCCATGAAGACCAAGGAACTCTCCAAACAAGTAAGGGACAATGTTGATGAGAAGTACAAGTCAGGGTTAGGTTATAAAAAAATATCCAAATCTTTGATGATCCCCAGGAGCACAATCAAGTCTATCATAACCAAATGGAAAGATCATGGCACAACAGCAAACCTGCCAAGAGACGGCCTCCCACCAAAACTCACAGACTGGGCAAGGAGGGCATTAATCAGGAGGGCAGCACAGAGACATGATAAAAAAATAAAAACAATCTCAGATATTAGAGGAGATCAAATGTATAAAATATAAATGCAATTCAAATGAAAATAAAATGTTCACCATATATAAAGCTTAAATATTAAATCATTGCATATTTCAAAATAAAAACAAGTCTCTGCAATATAGTTAAATCAGGATAAATCAATCCATATTCAAATTAATTCATAGACATAATCATCCCAAAATGTTTAATAATTATATATTTAATAATATACCAACAAACTTCATGGGTTTGAACATAATTTGCAACCTTTTTACTGGCACCTGGTTTTATCCTGATCAGGAGTCTTGTGCAAGAATTGCATGCTGTCTAACAGGTTAATTAAGGAAGAGGGGGGTATTGAACATGTAACCAAATTTTAACAAATCTCAGTATTGTTTAGATGTGGTGGGTCCTCTTCTTCATTGGGCCTCATACACCGGTACCTCTGGTACTACCCTGATGATGGCGGTGAATCCTGCTATTATAATAGTGCAAATATCAGCCTGTCTAAATCTTGATGACTGCATCTTTCTAAAGGACCAAAAACTTCCCCCATATGTGCTCTGCACCGTTAAATAGAGGGTGAAACAGCAAATGGAAAAAGTGTTGGTGTTGGTCATTTTTAAAAAAATTTGCTCAATTCATGTAGTTATGATCAATTGAAGTCAGGATATTTCAGTGTGTTGCCTCTGCCGGAAAATAATAAATAATAATTATAATCAGGTATAGAAGATTTGAATCAGGCAGTGTTAAGTGATTTGTAACCACTTGTAACTGCTCTGGGAAGTGTAAGTCGCATCAGAGCAGCACACAGCTAATATTGCTGTCCATGCAGAGAGTCATGGGTTCTATTTGCAATAAAGGCACTTTTTTTCTTTATTTGAATACTTATGTGTTGTTGTTTAGTTGTTCAGTTGCGTAAGACTCTCTGTGACTCTATAGACTGCAGCACGCCAGGTGTATCTCTCAGTCACTGCCCCTCGGAGCTCCATCAAGTTCATGTTCATTGATTCAGTGACCTCATCAATCCATTTCCTCCTCTGTCTCCCCCTTCTTCTTGTACCTTCTGTCTTTTCAGCATCAGAGTCTTCTCTCTGGAATCCTGACTTCTCATGATATGGCCAAAATATTTGAGCTTCAGCCTCATAATCATACCCTCCAGTGAAAAGTTTGTCTTGATTTCTTAAAGTTCTGATTTACTGGATCTTCTTGTAGTCCTTGGGACTCTAAGAAGTTTTCGCCAACACCACAATTCAGAGGCTTCAATTCTACAGTGCTCAGACTTCTTTATGGTCCGGCACTCACATCCATATGTTACTACTGGGAATACCATAGTTCTAACTATACAGACCTTTGTTTATAGTTTAATACCTTTTCTTTTATTGGATTGTCCAAGCTTACCAAAGCTTTCCTCCCAAGTAGCAATCGTCTTTTAATTATATGACTACAATCACCATCTGCAGAGATCTTGCATCCCAGGAAAATACAATTATATATATATATATATATATATAATTTCAAATAACTAGTTCACATAAATATTCAATATGTATATATATATATGTAGTTCACATAACAAAATCATTTTCATTTTTAAACTAAATTTTTAATGCAGAGTGTGTTGGTTTCATAAAATGGTTTCATTAGTAAGTCATTGTTCCTAAATCAATGGATACAATTTGTTTGTTTTTTCTAAATTGACTAACGGATTTTTTAACACACATATATATTGAAATAAATAAATAAATACGTTCATTAGTTAAGCAAATAGAAAAAGCAAGTGGAAGGCAGGGGAAACAAACCTATGACTTACCAATGAAAACAAATATTTAAAGCATATTACTTACCACTGCACCACCATACACTACTTCTAAACATGGTGTAAATCTATATAATACAATGTTTTACAGTTACCCCAGTCTTAATATTTATGTAGGTTCCTGTGAGACGGGTTCAAGGGCTAAACTAAAATTACAATAACTAATTAAATTCTTGGTCAATTTTAAACATGTATAAAAATTCTGTATGATTTTGTACCCTCTAACTTATGGTGTAGAGCACATATGACGACTTTTGGGGCCCTTTAAGTAAATGCAGTATATTTTCCTCTAGTATTTGTTGGTGAATATATGTCACTATTATATTTAACAAACCTCTATTTCTTTATTGTACACATTGACAGAAACTGATAGTGTGGGAGTTAATCCCATACAGACATCCATTTGTTACACAGGAACTTTAAACCTGTTATGCGGCAGCAGAGATCCACATCTTGGTATTGTGTTAACATCACAGTTGAGTGGGATGCCATTATAACAATGCATCTGTCCGACTTCAGGCTTCAGTTGAATGTACATTATTTATATTTTAACCTTCGCGCTACATTTTCAGGCGCAGCATTCATCTCAGCAAAAGCCTTGTAAAGTCCACAGAATATCAAAATGATCTCTGGCTACCTTTATATCGAGTTCTGCAGAGGTATGTGGTCAATAGCTCACTTTTTTATCTTTTGACAGCAAACTAACACAGAGTACTGGTAGTCTCCAAAACTCACTGGATTTTTCTTTATAGCTGTTATATATTATCTTTACACGTAACATTTTCATGAAGCTAAATCAGGTTACAATAATTATAGCAGCTTTGATTACCAGTGGCCTGCCCACTAAGCCCTGGCCTAGGGCAGCACATTTTTAGGGTATTTTTTTTTTTTTTTACATGTTAGCCCTGTGATTTAGACATTAAAAGACCACTGTGGTCATTTTCTTATCTATATGGTATTTTAAATAACCTAATAATAGACAAATAATAAAAAAATAAAAAAAATAAAACACAGCCATTACATTGTTTACTTTTGGATGAAATTATTCTTTACTGCATTGGTCTATTTTCTTTACTGGACTGTTTCGTGCAGCTTCCGTCTCTCCATGTAAACTAGTGAGCTTGTTACTAGTCCTAATGAAAGCACTTTCAGGTGTAGCTGCTACATTCCCAGTGTCCAGATTAAAATGTCCTGTGCATTAAGTCTCCTCCCAGCATAATCACATATATAGTTGTGAGCATACGAGTTGTTGCTCACGCTTGAGGCTCGCGTAGCGAGCCCGCAGCCCTCGCAAAGCCAAAGGCGCTTCTTGCCAGCAACTGCGAACCTCGCAAACTTTACGTCGTAACGCAAACAACATACGAGACACGTTACCACCCATTACGACCTCGCAAAAATCGTCCGCAACCCGCGATCATGAAAAACTGAAAAAGCCAATAAATACACCCAACACGTAGATAAAAAGCTTACCTACAGCAAGAGGGGGTATCCAGGACCTCAAAAAACGAAGTTACACCTTCATTTAACTCAAAATGAAAGAGTTTAGACACTAAAAAATTCTCTAAGTGAGAGAAAAAATGGCCGCCGAACAAAACGAAAACGAGGCTACAGCACTCTAAACACGCAAAACACCACAAGAAACTTGCAAAACACCACAAAAGACCTACGGATATTCCGCTAAGACGCATACCACACATTAGCCGCCATTTTAGAACAATGCGGAAGTACACGACTACGCTAACGGTTTAGTCTCGCGCACGCACAGTGTTACACTGCACACATTCAGCACGCTTACACAGCAGCTCCACACCACTGATGCTGCAGCAACATCAAAACAGATTGTCAGCTCTTCAACACAATGCTTCCTGCATATACAGTATTACTTGACAAAAAGGTAAAGTATATTTATTTATTAATGTATTATTTATTTGATTATTATACACCAAACAGCATTAGCTACCTTACAATTTCTTTGCCGTAATTTTTTGACGGGCAATTCGCTAGTGACATATAAAAGATAATAAATGTCAGGTGGTATTATTTCTTTACAGGTCAAAAATATTTTGCCTTTTGTCAGTGGAGCGCTTCAAAATAGTATATTTTTTAAATATATGATTTTATATTTTAGGTTTTAGGGATAGTAGCTGTTATGGGAAGAGGTCTTGGGAGGGAGATTGGTATAGGTAAGGGTCTTAGGGAGGGGAGCAGCTATGGAAAGGGTCTTAGGGAGGGAGATTGGTATAGGTAAGGGTCTTTGGGAGGGGAGCAGCTATGGAAAGGGTCTTAGGGAGGGAGATTGGTATAGGTAAGGGTCTTTGGGAGGGGAGCAGCTATGGAAAGGGTCTTAGGGAGGGAGATTGGTATAGGTAAGGGTCTTTGGGAGGGGAGCAGCTATGGAAAGGGTCTTAGGGAGGGAGATTGGTATAGGTAAGGGTCTTAGGGAGGGAAGCAGCTATGGAAAGGGTCTTAGGGAGGGAGATTGGTATAGGTAAGGGTCTTAGGGAGGGGAGCAGCTATGGAAAGGGTCTTAGGGAGCTCGGTCACTGGTGTTTACCTCTAATAAAGTGCATGAATTATGAATTTCAGACAAGAAATAGTCTGTTTTGTACTTTGAATACAGAATGTGATATCCAAGGTAAGGTATTCATTTACTTTTCAGCAGGAGTAGCTGAAAAATAGAAATGGGACAGAGCCATATACTGAGATAAATTACAGAAATTAATCCAAATGTAAGTTATCAAAATGACTTAAACATATTTTTTATCTAAGATTCATCAAATCGGCTTGCATAATACGTCACATAAAATGATTTTATGTTTTACTAACATGATGTGTCCCCTTCTGGATCGCTACCTTGTTGTGGTGAAGGGGCTTGTGTACCTAAATGAAGCTGCAAGCTTTACCATGATGGGCAGATCATTGCAGAGAGGTCAGACAAATCGTGGTCCACTTTAGAAGGAACTGGCAACCCACTCTATACCTTTGCCACGAAAACCTTATGGATTAGACAGAAGATGTGACTGCTGTGCTGCTGTCCACAGGGTCATGGAGAGTTGGATCTGACTGAACGACTAAACACATCATATGACTAATAAATCTCATACCTATATGTGTTATAGGACATTCTGAAAATGTTTCAATCAGTGCACACAAATATAACATACTGATAAATGGTGCCCACTCTGCCAGAAGGCACTGTTTAATTGGACACTGCTTCAAGAAATGGATCTCTGGAGTTTTAATAGGGCATCAAGATTTGTATTTATGTAAAAATGTGCACTTATATTAAATTAATGGATTTCGGCTATGATTCTAGTGCTTATAAGTACTGTTTTTAGCTCCATCTTGAGGCAGTCAGTCTGGAAGGAATGTCAGCTTCCTACTTATTATTTATAAGTTTGTTGTTTGCACTCTGTGAGGTCTTGTCCTTTGGCTCAGGAGCACGGAGCTAGTTGAGCAGATTCTTTTACATCAGGACTAATTATGTCACTGTTTAGGCATTTAAAAAATATACCTAGTACACTCAGAGGTAAGGTGTCCAAAGTTCATCTATATATCCAAATTTATATAAATAAGACAACTGCTCATATCTCATGTAGAAGATTTAACTGCTCGACGCACATTTTGCCATTCTATACATCACTTATACAAAATTCCCATTCAGGATTGCTACCATGGTGAAGGGGCTTGTGGACCTCAATGAAGCTGTGAGCTGTACCATGTAGGGTCATCCAAGATGGGCAGGCCATGGCAGAGAGATCAGACAAATCCCTGTCCACTGGAAAAGGAACTGGCAATCCACTCCAGTATCTTTGCCATGAAAATCAAATGGTTAAGCACAACCAGAAACATAAACAGAAGTTCTGGCGTGCTGCATCCCTGTGGTCACTGAGAGTCGGCACCACTGAAGGACTGAACAACAGCAATAATACAAAATGCTTCACAAATGGAAAAATTAAATTGGAGTATAGGTCTTCACATTACCTACAGATCCAGCTTTCAATAAAGATCAGCAGAAAAGCACAATTTAAAGGAACATGGATCAAAATGTTGTTTTTAAGGCATTTTAAAGAGCACATTTTAAGCATTGTAAAAGTTGTTTTTGTATGAAAACGTATTAAGTAAAACCTGTTTAAACTTTATTGAAACTAACAGAAAATGTAGAGAGAATATGTTAGTCTGTAGCAGTAGCGGAGCTAGAGAACGGAGGGCCCGGGTGCAGAAAGCATTTTTGTTATTGTAACGGGATGATACGCCCTAAGACCCCTTCCAATAACAGCCTCCTTTCCGGTATCTACCTCCCCCAAGACCCCTTTCCATAGCTGAGGCCCTTCCCTTACCTCCTGGGTGCATGAAGAATATATATATATATATATATATATATATATATATATATACTATCTCTACATAGCAGCCAGTCCCTCTCAGCACCCATCTTCACATAGCACCCAGTCTCTCACAAACATCCACTTCCACACAGCACCCACCTCAAAGAACACATCCCCCATGCTCTGCTTTCATCCAGCCCTTGCTTTATTCTCACTTATTCCCTGATACACACCCCCAGCAAGATGAACTGCTCCACACTGCCACCACTTGGAGCTTCAGTAGAAATACTCTACAGAAAAACAAACAAACAAACAGAAAATGAAATGCATCTTGTTTCTGCTTGTTCTCATCCATAAGGTTCTCTTTTGCAAAGATACTGGAGTGGGTTGCCAGTTCCTTCTCAAGTGGACTGCGATATGTCTGACCTCTGTGCTATGACCTGCCCATCTTGGGTGACACAGCATGGTATCACTCACAGCTTCATTGAAGTACACAATCCCCTTCACCACAACAAGGTAACGATCCAGAAGGGGAGTAAATATATACATGCCATTTCTTTCAATAACCATCGTCGTTTATAGTATGATGTTGATAATGATGTTGATTAAATTTAAGCTTCATTTAAGCTACATAAATAAAACCTTTACTTGTAATTATTGTATTCAGTTTTGTTTGATAATGGCAGGTGCATTGAATTTTTCCTTAACAGGATTAGACATAGGAAAAACTGCTAAGATCTCTATTCATGTCTGTTGAATGCCTGCCACTTCACATAACCACTAGACAATAAATAGAACAGTAAGCCCCATTGTAGGGTCTGTAAGCATTGGTATTCTCCAGAGTTACTGTCATGACAGTGCAACGATTACCGTTTAAGGAATAGTGGCATTAGAGAAAATTACAAAGCGCCAAGCTGATAGTAAACAGGTGGTTGATGATTCTGGCGTCTAACATACCTCATGTGCGAGTTTGAGAAACAATAATTGCATTCTTGGTTCATTTTCAACTACCACCTAAATCAGAAGTCCTGTTCCCAGAGAAGCTTTGCAATGAATTAAAAGAGATGGGAGGCTCATTATGGTGCACAGTGGGTAATGGTATGCAAATCAACATTACAGATTGCCCAGGTTGTATTTCACTACGGAGAGGAGCTTGCGTCCAGACACAAGAAGGTACGCTTTTTGGATAAATCCTGGTCGTTTTATTTAAACTGTGGAAAAACGGTGACTGCAGAATATACTGCACCCCATGCTCATATATAGTTCTGCAAAAAGCGTTATCGCTCTGCAGTATTAAATAAGTCCATTATTTTTTATAAAATTCACCAAGGTTTGAATGTATTTGTGAAAAAAAAATCAAGTGCCAGAATCCATATATTTTTTTATAGTTCCCCATATAAATATTAAAATACTAGCGAATTGCCCGTCAAAAAATGACGGCAATGAAATTGTAAGTGAGCTAAGGGTGTTTGGTGTATATAATGTGGCTGATGTAGCGTCGTTTGTTTTCTATGTTGTGCGAGTTTTTCGTAATATTCGTTTTCTCTGTCGTGCGACTTTTTCTGAATATCCGTAGCTGTTTGGTGGGCTTTTTCTGAATATCCGTAGCTGTTTGGTGGTGTTTTGCATGTTTATGGTAGTGTTTTGCGTGTTTAGGGACCATTAGCGTCATTTTCGTTTTGTTTGGCGGCCATTTTTTCTCTCGCTTAGGTGATTTTCGGGTGTCTAAACTCCGAAATTTGTGGTTAAATAGAGGTGTAACCTCACTTGCAGAGGTCCTCGGTGCCCCCCTTGCTGTAAGTAACCTTTTTATGTGTTTGTTGTTTGTATTTGTTGTGTTTGTAATGTTTTTGGGGTTGCGCGGGTTGTGTCCTTGTTTTCTAATCTCGTAGGTGTTTTTCGGCAAATACGTAGGTGTTTGGTGGTGTTTTGCGTCGTTTTTTTCGGTGGCCATTTTTTCTCTTGTTTAGAGAATTTTTCAGTGTCTAAACTCTTTTAATTTGAGTTAAATTGAGGTGTAACTTTAGTTTTCGAGGTCCTGGATGCTCCCTCTTCCTGTAAGTAAGCTTTTTATGTATTTGTTGTGTGTATTTGTTGTATTTTTCATGTGCGCGTGTTGCGGCCGTTTTTTGCGACGTTGTATTGTGTCTCGTATTTTGTTTGCGTTACAACGTAAATTTTGCGAGGTTCGCAATTGCTAGCCTTCGGCGCTCCTTGCCAGCAACTGCGACCCTCGCTACGTGGGCTCGCATAGCAACGGCTCGTATGCTCACAACTATATATATGATAATAGCATTCAGTCAGGTATATGATTGCAGTGAAGGTTTGGAAAAAAGGGCCGGAGGTCCTGGTTTAGACCCAACCTCCGAGAACTGCTAAATGGAGTGTCCCTGGGAACAACAATTTGGAGGCCTCTTGCAATCTCTCTCTCTTTCTTTATCTCTCTCTCTATTTTTCTCTCTCTTTTTCTTTATCTCACTCTCTTGCTTTCTCTATCTCTCTTTCTTTCTCTCTCTCTCATTCTCTCTCTTTCTTTCTCTCTTTTTCTTTCTCTCTCTCTTTCTCTCTCTTTCTTTCTCTCTCTCTCTTTCTGTCACTAATAATAATTTGGAGGTCTCTTGCAATTTATGTCTCTTTTTTCATTCTCTTTCTCTCTCTTTTTTTCTTTCTCTATTTTTCTCTCTCTCTCTCTGTCTCTCTCACTTTCTTTCCCCCTCTCTTTTTTTCATTCTCTCTCTCTCTCCCTCTGTGTCTTTCTTTTCTCTCTTATTCTCTCTCTATGTTTCTCTTTCTTTCCCTTTTTCCATCTCTCTTTCTCTCTCCCTGTTTCTCCTTCTCTCTCTCTCGCTTTGTCTTTTTCTTTTCTCTCTTCTTCTCTCTCTCTCAAGATATATTTCTTTGTCTTTCCCTCTCTCCCACTCTCTTTCTCTTTCTCTCCCCCTCTCTTTTTTTCATTCTCTTTCTCTCTCTCTCTCCCTCTGTCTCTTTCTTTTCTCTCTTATTCTCTCTCTCTGTTTCTCTGTCTTTCCCTCTCTCCATCTCTCTTTCTCTCTCCCTCTGTTTCTCATTCTCTCTCCCTTTGTCTCTTTCTTTTCTCTCTTATTCTCTTATTCTCTCTTTCTCTCTCTCTATTTCTCTGTCTTTCCCTCTCTCCCTCTCTCTTTCTTTCTCTCTCCCTCTGTTGCTCCTTCTTTCTCTCTCTCTTTTTCTCTCTCTGTATTTATATATATATATATATATATATATATATATATATATATATATATATATATAATGGAGTCACATTACTATGACCACCAGCTAATATACTGAATAACCGTTGTGTGCAGCACGCACAGCAGCTAATGAGTCAATAAGATGCTGGAAGGTTGGCAAAGGTACCTGGAGCCATACAGAGTGCTGAAGAGTGCATGATGGAGGATCCATACAGAGAATGTGGTGATAAAGGTGCTCAATGGGGTTCAAGTCCGGGAAATGTTGAGACCAGGGAAAGTCTGCTCCTCCAACCACTCCGAGAGTCAACATACATGGGTGTACTAGATCTGCAAGGATGGATAGATAACCCAATCAGTTGAGAGTTCCCTCCAGAGGTATGAGTGGACCCAAACAATGCCAAGAAAACATTCCCCAGACCATAACGCTGCCACCACCAGCTTATGTTCTTCCAACAATGATTGCAGAGTGTTTGTTCTTGGATATACACACATGGTAAGTGCCTGTGTGGTTCAGTAAAACAGCCCACAAATAAAACTATAAAAAAATAAAAATTCCCCTTAACCCAAGCTGCGATCTGTAACATGGTTCCCTACCTCACACTAACTTTACCCTTGAGTGAACATGTGAAATTGAAAATGACTGTGAGTGAACTTTAGTGAAAGGTGAGATGACATGAGATTATGTGAGTGTAAGTGTATTTGAGTGTGTAACATTATGAGTGAAAATGTAAATGAACCTAGGCACATATTCTCTCTCAATCATGAACTGCCACAAAGGCTCTCAAGCACACGTTAGCAGAATGGTGGGCAGTCCAGAATTTCAGTCTTTCTCTGCATGAGCCCAGGTAAAGCTATCAGAAGGAAATTGAGTAACTGAAATGTGATTTGTAGATCGAAAAATAAAATAAAATTGTTCCCGCTAAATGAAACACACCATGTAAATGTGTCCCAAACAGAGCATAACCTATATTTTTAGGTTCACATTTTTAAACCGTTTATACCCAAGACTACAATGGGTAATATTCCATAAACAAACACAAATAAACACCTTTTCATACTTCTAATTGCCCCACGTGGGCTTAGGACTTCCACTAAGGGGACAGTGCCAGTCTGTCTATCTGCCTTATTTAGGTGCCGATAAGTTTATGGCTCCAAGTGTCAGATACCGTTGGTTAGTGGTTTGCCAGGGTGTTGTGAACACTGGAGACTGAGTGTCTTGCTATGGGTCGGAGTCTAACCTGAATGGGAGACCATGGATCCAAGGTAGACACGCTTAGGTCATGGGGAGAGGTTCTGCCTCTAATCAGGGAAACAAGCAGATTGTAGTTTGCTGGTTAGCAGGCCCAGAAGTCCTTTTAGCAGGGAGTGGGTATTCCGAGAGTGCAGTGTTCACAGGGAGGATCGAGTTTGTGTGTACCCATTCCCTAGCCGACCTCCTCTTGGGTACAGATACCTTTATTTAGTCTTCTAAGTAAGTTGAGGCGGCACCGTGTTGCATTCACTTCTTGGAAATAGACCAGGACTTCCAGAATGTTTCTAAAATCTGGGCTCCCTATTAGATTACATGGGGGGTCAGGAACAAGTGCGATGATCAAATATATACCAATTAGTGGTTAACCGCGAGACAATGGATCAAAGGGATATCAGTTGCAAAGCACAAAGCACCCCTTGACCCTTGTTTATTGAAACAAAGTGTTTCATTTGTTTTCTGACAACCTACAGTAGTTATCTATACTTGATGGCTTAATTAGATCGTGAATCTCCCCATAGGAGTCTAAGGAGCCCTTTTTACTGCTATCGCGAATTTGAATCCATCCCATGTGACTGGGAGTGAACTGGGTATCACGGTTGGCTACTGGAAGTGGATACTGTTCACTCTTAAAGTGATAATACTCTACAAATATTTCCATTGGCCCTATGCATTGTATAAACCCTAAAACACAGGGTGCACATAGGGCAACTGTTCAATAATGCTAAAATTGACCCAGAGGGTTACCCGGTGGAAATGGTTCCTGGGGGTCCAGGGCATACAAGCAGGGGCTTGGGGAAACACTAGAGAATACAAACATGTTAACATTCACATTGGGGTCCTATACCCAGAATACAGTGATATATAGTACTATATTAGAAATGTCCTTGTGGCCATTACAATAGCCTGAGTCCAGCTGGTCAATGTGGCTAGAGCACGGAGAGGTCCTGTTGCCAGGCCCAGAGGCCAAATAGTTCGGGGTTTGTGACACCACTCTTAGAATGAGAAATAAATCTGCATGTCCCTGACAGCATAAAATCCTTTTTATTCCAAAGAATAATTCAATGCACAGAGCTACTGTGACTAAGTATTCTGAGTAGTGATAAACATACGTTTTTATGCTTTTAACATACATCTATTTGGTGCTTATTGAATTCTTATAACATTATTTTCCATAATTAATACTTCTTTTCTTCCCCCACAAATTCAGAGAAAACATAATAAACCGGAAACTGATGTGGTTCTTTTGTAAATAAAATTGTTCCATATTGTATAGGCATTTTGCTTCAACTTTAAAACATGTTCTAGCCAAACAGTGTATTAAGCTGCCTACACTCCCCACTTCAATACTATGTGTTTGTTGTAAGGTCCATTTTCCGTACACTTTTTCTGTTCTCAATTCCTTCCCTTGGCCCTTTCCATCACTCCTCATTTGCTCTCGTGTCTCCATCCATAACACCTGGCATACTTCTATTTCACTAATCTCTAATTTACTGTCAGAAGTGGATCTGCATCTAATCTGGTTATATCTTGATCTGCTAATGCTCTGTTTAATTTTCTTTACACTGGCAGTTCAGCTAATCTGTTCCATGTACTGTTGCTTGAGAAATAATCCCTAGCAGTGATCTGGCTGTTAGTGAGGTCTAAATTACCTTCTGATTAATGGAGTTCCAAACTAGCTCTAAAGAAAATCATACAAAATCCATGAGCAGTTAGCTTAGTCTGATGGTAGTGGTAGGTTTTGATGCTCTAATTATTGTCTATATATATATATATATATATATATATATATATATATATATTATATATATATATATATATATATATATATATATCTATATATATATATATATCTATATATATATATATATATATATATGTATATATATATGTGCGTGTATATATATATATATATATATTATATACTGTATATATTTTTTTTGGGGGGGGGTATTTTTTTGTATAAATGGATAGATAGATAGATAGATAGATAGATAGATAGATCGGTAGATAGATGAACAAATAATTAGCAATTAGTACTGCAACCATTTTCATTTTTAATGGACAAAAACTTTAGTTAGAGTGAATACTGCAATAGTCTGATTATTCCTCTGGTATACTGGATATTTAAGGCTACTCAGATAGATAGATAGATAGATAGATAGATAGATAGATAGATAGATAGATAGATAGATAGATAGATAGATACCATGACATGTCCAGTAGACAATAATGAGTGGCCATACAATAAGAAAGAACATGCTTTATGTCTTATTTCCATAGCATCACCAAGTAGGCAACAAAAGTTATCGGAGTCCAGTGATTTATCCAATAAGAAAAGTCCATACATATGAAAAGGCCATCAGATAATCTGACTCTAGACATTTCACATTTTGTTATGTGCATGTAAAAAAGACGGTGTGAAACATCACACATTCTATCTATCTATCTATCTACCCATCTATCTATCTATCTATCTATCTATCTATCTATCTATCTATCTATCTACCCATCTATCTATCTATCTATCTATCTATCTACCCATCCATCTATCTATCTACCCATCATCACATATCTATCTATCTACATATCTATGTGTCTATCTATCTATCTATCTATCTATCTACGTTTTTAAAAAAATTGGACTTCGTAACAAGCAAAATATTTTAAGAAAATAAAAAAAAATACAGTCTTTACTTTATTAAATGTGTTTACAAATATTTGGCACTGAATTTCCTTAATTGCTTTATTTGCTGCTGTATTTAGAGAAGCCTTGTAAACTGATTAAATATCCCCTAGACATACATCAATAGAAACAACTCTGTATTCAAGGTCATATCCCACTTGTTAACACAGAAAAAACAACAGTATAGGCTTCCACTACTGCTTAATTGGGTATAATAGTTTAGGGGTCTGCAGCCTTGCATATTCCCTTTATTTTAAGTCAAACCATACAGCAACGGAACAAAAAGCATGATATAGGTATTTTTACATGAAATAGCACACTGACACGTTTTTAAAATGTTTGCTTTGAGTTAAGAGTTTTTGTTGGCCCCTTACAGTTTTGTTTTTTAATTCAATCTCAAATGAGACTGTGTTGTGATCACTATTTCCCAAAGGTTGCCCTATTTCAACAGTATCTTCACCGTGAAAACCTAATGGATGAGCATAACCAGACAGAAACTTTGCCTGGCATGCTGTGATTCATTGGGTCACAGAGTGTTGGACACAACTGAATGACCTAACAACAACACAAAAAGTTTCCCTTACTGTGAGCTGCTAGTCTGATGTGTTTTTCATCATTTATTAATATGGTAGTTACTAATGTGTCTGGTAGTTACTAATGTAACATTTCATATCATGCACGACAGACAAGACTGTGGACCATTGAAATTCATCTTTTACGTGTTCCCCTGGCAAAGTACCCGGATACTTTAAGCCCTGTGTATCTAAAGTGGCTTCTACAGACTGATTGACTATACATTTATTGATGTATTAAAGCTTACTAAGAACTCTGCAGAGTTTTTACATTTTATGTGAGCTTTGCCCAATGTATTTAAGTATATTTTTAAAGGGTCACTGCCAGTGCGGAATCTACCTTTTCAAAGCCCCTAGGCAGTGAAGTGGAGGAGCCCCTGCGAGTGCGTGTGCAAGGTATGCATGCACCATTTTTCTCTTTTCTGTGCATGTACATCACTCTCTTGGTGTGTGAGCAAATCACAGACATTTCCCCATAACGACCATTTATACAACACAACTACTCATACACACGCAATGAAGTCGTGCTATCTCACAGCTAGCTTCAGAGTGGTAGGGAGACTGCAGCACCTCTGAGAAGAGGAGATGAGGAGCTGAGTCGCTAAGCAGAGAGGGGGAGACCGCGTTTGGGTGATCAGAGCGGCAGCAACGCTACTCTTGTCATAAAAGAGGGCCAGACCCGCCAGTGCTGATGGGGGAGCGGTTGCCATACAGAGCGTAGCATAGTGTGTGGCGTTCGTGGGCCCTGGAGAAGGGGGAGGAGACGTCAGGAGAAGCGAGAAGGCTCATAGAGCTCCGGATCGCCGAAAAACCGTACCAGCCTAACACACTCCAACACACGAGTCAGAGGGCTCTGATGATAGGTTCCGGGAACACGCTGATGACCTGAGCTCTCCCATGCGCCCTCCACAAGCCCCCAGACAGCCTAAGACCTGGTGAGAAGTCCGAGGGTTCCTACTGTCGTATATAACAGGAGCTTGAGACAACCTGAGTGGACAGGTGAAGCTGGAGGTTTTAGCAGATGCAGATGCCTTTGCGGATAATGCCGGACCTATGAGGTGCTCCCCTTACACTGGATCATAACATGAACATGGAGGGAGGTGATGTTCCTGTACATATGGCCCTAGTGGAATTTGGAATATAGTTGTGGAGTCTGGATGCTGGAGGGTAAGGTGAAGAAATTGGAAAACAGGAAACGATCTGGTCATTCAAGAGGTATGTGAAACTTATACAAAGAAACTTCCAGACTTCCTGAGACTTTTTGGGGCCTGCAACAGTGAGGTAATAATAACTCTCACTTTTTCCTTTTATTGGTTAAATGGTCAATTTCATATCTAGAGCGAAAAATACATAATGATGTGGGCCAAAGGCCATACAGACTAGATAAAAAAAAAAAAAGGGAAAAGTAGAAGTTTCTCCAAATCTTAAAGTCCTTAAACCCCCAGCAATATCTTAAAATCTGGACATTATTAATAAGACAACAAGTTTCCCAAACTATAGAGAAGCAATAAAAGGCGAAGTTTTACAAACAACAATAGTTCTATCAGCTCCACAGTGGCAAGTAAATAAAGGCCCCTCTCGCTATTAGATCTGTAAGCTAAGAGCTATGCACATGGAAAGCAGATTTAAAGGGGAATATTAGCCACTAGTCATTTTTATAGGAGAGTATAACTGCTGACGGGAAAGGCAGGCCGCTGCAGCCGAGGTCTGGAAATTGCGTCTTGATACCAGAGGGCCCGCCAGGCAAAGTTAAGTTTCCCCAGTGAATTTTCAGTTAATGTGTTTTACTCAAATTTCTGGTGGAATCTATCCTGACATACGCAGGCAGACACTTAAAGGCAACTCGCAAAGATGCCCTCTTAAATGAAAGCAAGAGACAAAAAAGCTGATATCTTAAAAACACTGAACATTTTTTCTCCCAGGAGTAAGGGCACTAATACCTCTAATACTGAGGAAGAAACTCACCTTAATGAGGGGGCTAATCGCTCGCCAGAAAAAGCGTCTCAAACTGTGAGTGCAGGGAGCTCCTTTTCTGATGAAGAAGATATCCTGACATGCTCAAAAATGAGAGAACTATTTCAAAACTTTCAAACTAGCCTTGTGGCAGACTTGACCAAAAAAATCACCGAAAATACACAACTCATTAATGAAGTGAAGGAAAGAGTTGACGCGGTTGAAAACGTCTGTGACAAACTAATTTCCGATAATAACAGTCTACTAAAATACACCTCGATTCTGGAAAATAAATTAGAAGACCTGCAGTTAAAAACTATTTCACTTGAAGACCATAGTAGGATAAATAATCTGCGTTTAAGAGGCATATCGGAGACGATACCAGAGAACAATTTGAAGACCTATGTAGAGGACTTATTGGGGACCTTGGTCCCAAATATTTCAAAATCAGAAAATACTATTGACAGTATCCATAGGCTTCCTCTAGCTAGACACTTAGATAAGTCCTTACCCAGAGTTGTTATCCTTAGATTGCTCTTTAGATCCTACAATGAAACAATAGTAAGGGTCTCATATGAAAAGAAAGGTTTACCCTCCCCATATGAACATATCAAAATATTTACAGATTTATCAGCTCAGACACTAGCTATGAGGAGAGAATTTTCAGAAATAACCCAGATATTAAGACAGAGAGAAATTAAGTATAAATGAATCTCTCCAACTGGTATTTCAGTACATAAGGATTTAAATTGGTATAGGATTAAAACAGTCCAGGAAGGTATACAACTGCTGAAAGAATGGCAGATGGACATAGTTAAGGAAGACAAAGGGGTTGAAAAAGGAGTTATGTATTCTGTCCCCCTAGTGGGAGAAGTGCAAAGGGTTAATATATGTTATTAGATGTCCATAACCGTCTACATGGGTTCTGCAAGGGCATACATGCTTGCCTACCCACTATGTAACAGGCAAACTCTTTAATGGTACATCTCCTCCTCTATTTCTTCCTTTCTTTTGTCCTTCCTTTTTCCTTTTCTCCTTTTTTTTTCTTTGTCCTTTTCTTTTTTTCTTATCTGTAGGTCTCCCTACCAAAGGTAGACTGCCACCCCTGACATTTCCCTATACCAGGCTATCGCCCTGTTAACCAGAGTCTAGGATGTTGGTTGACTTTGGTTTAATATGTATGAATGTGTATGTTGAAAGAAGGATGAATGTATCCGGTAACTATCTGAGGCAATGTAAAGTGGAAATTTTATTATATATGACATGGGAGGAATCTAAAAATCTTGCCAATGGGTAAAGGATTAAAAGTCATCTTGCATAATGTAAATGGTCTGAACTCAGCAACAAAGAGGAAAATAGCCTTTTTGAACTATAATAAGATTCAGGCGGATATTCTCTGCCTCCAAGAAACCCATCTAAAGAGGGAGTCAGTGCAATATATGTCCAATAAATCTTATCCAACTAGAATCGACTCCACATATAACAACAAATCAAAAGGAGTCTCTATTTTTTTTAACAAAAGGTTAGTGGTGGCTGAAGAATTTAAAAAAATAGACCCCTTGGGTAGATATATAATATGGATTGGCCATATAAACAATAGATTGATAACCTTAGTTAATGTCTATCTGCCAAATAAAAACCAAAACAGATATCTTAAAAATCTACTACAAGATATTTTTAAAATCAAAAAAGGATTGATTATGTTATGTGGGTCTTCAATCTGGTAACTAATGTGTCAATGGATAAACAGAGGTCTTATAAAATTAAGTCGGAAGCCCATATTAGTAAAGCCGCATCTGAGTTTTCTAGCTTGATTAAGAGCTATGAACTACTAGACTCCTGGAGGGTGTTCCATCCGGATCAAAAAGAATTCACCTTTTTTTCTACTCGCTACCAATCTTACTCCCGTATAGACTATATCTTTGCGGATGCAAGCACAGTGCGAATGATAGAACATTCCGAAATAATTTTGGCACCATGGTCAGACCATTCTATCAATAGCATTATATTGGTAGGGACAAATAAGGTGATGTCTAAGAACAGTTGGAAAATTAATCCATTGCTCCTTAAAAAAAATGAATCTGTTTCTGCTATCAAAAAAGATATACAGGAATTTTTTGAAATTAATAAGGACTCGGTAAAGTCAGCAAAGACGCTATGGTGGGCCTTCAAGTCGTTTATTCGAGGGATACTAATCGCTAGATCCGCCGAAAATAAGAGAAACCAGAGCAAGTCATTAAATCTCCTCTACATAGAATTAGAAAAGCTACATCAGGACAATATGACGAACCCAAGTAAAGAACAAAGAGGTAAAATTAAGGGGATACACAATCAAATTAAAACAATTCTCCAGTTACAAGCGGATAACCTCCTTTGGAGATATCAGCAATCCCATTTTCTATACGGCAATAAATCCGGTGAATATCTTGCTAACAGACTAAAGAAGCAACAAAGCCAGAACAGGATTTTAAAAATCCGGGATAAAGAGGGTAAAATTCATCTACACCCCGACAAAATTAGCGGGATATTTCAGGACTATTACACCGAATTGTACAACTTAGGAAATGATACGCGATTTAAACTTCCAGCCAAAGAAGAAATTGAAGCCTTCCTATGTAAGATCAAGTTCCCTAGAGTTTTAGAAAAGGATAGCGAATATTTAGACAGTGAGATAACCATCGAGGAAATCACTGAAGTAATTAATAGCGGCAAATCCAACAAATCCCCGGGGGTAGATGGATTTGACTCTCTGTTTTACAAATCTTTTTTTGTCTGGACTAAAAAGTCACTTATGCAACCTATTTAACGAAATAAAACAAACAGGGGATATCCCCCTTAAAATGTCAGAGACTAAAATAATTAACATTTTGAAAGAAGGTAAAAATCTGGAGCAGTGCGGGAGCTACCGACCAATATCTCTGATTAATTTAGATCTAAAAATCTACGCCAAACTATTGGCAAATAGACTGAAAACCATAATTAACCAGTTGATCCATAGAGACCAAACAGGCTTTATTCCTGGTTGCCAGGCATCTGATAACTCTAGACGAATGATTGATATTTTAAACTACGTTGTAGAACAGGATATACCCTTATTGGCCCTGTCTTTGGATGCAGAAAAGGCAATCGACAGGGTCAATTGGGAATTTCTCCAGGCTGTCCTGACGAAATTCAGATTTAACGACTTTGCCTCGAGAGCCGTTAAAGCCCTGTATGCCAATCCTACGGCTTATATAGCAAATCCAGACTTTGAGTCAAAAAAGTTTAAAATTGGAAATGGCACTCGGCAGGGATGTCCCCTATCCCCTTTACTGTTTATCCTTTTTATCTATATTCGAGAGTGTAAAGCTATAGAGGGTGTAATTATTGAGGATGAAGAATTAAGAATTATAGGATGAATTTAAATTTATGGGTTTTGCAGATGATATTATCATTACTATGACTAACCCGGAGGAGGCATGCCCAAAATTACAAGAAATTCTGGAAGAATTCGGAAGACTATCATATTTCAAGATAAATAATCTAAAATCTAATACCTTAATGAGAGGTTTTAAACCGGAAGTTAAAAATAGATTGGGAAAAATATCCTCGTATAATTGGAAATCCGAATATATAGTCCATTTGGGCATAAAACTGTCATTTGGAGTCAAGGATATTCTTAAAGTTAACTTAGAAGGTGTCATGAAACAAATCAGACCTATTCTATGTAATTGGAGATCTCTTAACTTGCCCTGGTCGGCGAGAATCGCAGCAACCAACATGAGTATTGTCCCAAAAATTACCTATTGTTTAAGAACCATACCTGATAGAATATCAAACAATTATCTGAAAATCATCCAGGACATTCTGGATAAATACATATATGGTGGGAAAAAAAGTAGAATCATGAAAAGCGTGGTTAGTAAGAAATATGAAAAAGGAGGCTTAAATGCTCCTAGTATAAAAGACATATATCATAAAATTATCGTTGCGCAACTTATAAATTGGAACACCCTCCAGGAGAAACCCAGATGGCTTGCCCTTGAAGAGGCTATTCTTAGTGACTCCTCTATAAAGAACCTATTATGGTTACCGTGCTATAATAAAAATTCACTGGGTAAACTACCAAAAAATTAGCAATTTCTAGTAAAATTTTGGTATAAGAATAAAGAGAGAATGCAAATAACACATTATCCATCTTTAGCCACCCCTATTGAATTGGTATATTCCAGTGACCCCTCCGTAAACCTTTATCTTTCGTATAAAGGAGGCATTTCCTTGGTATCAGAGTTATACAATAATAATAATCTTTTGACATATTCCGAATTATTGAAAAAATACAACCTGGAAAAACTCTCATGGCTAAATTATGAAAGCTTAAAACAAGCTTTAATTTCCTGGGGATTTAAAACCCAAGAAATAAATCCACCTACTAAAATAGAAGAACTAATTATAAAGAGAAGGAATCGTCATATTATTTCAAACTGCAATAAGATTTTAAGCAAGATCACTGGGAATTAGATCTTAATGTGGCCCTTGATGAAGACAATTGGAGGGATATTATAAAGCTGATTAAGAAATCCGCTATAAATCCAGCTTATCTGGAACTCTTTTTTAAAATCTTACACAGATGGCATCTAACCCCGGTTAGAATGTCAAAATTCAATACAATAGGGGACGCCCTATGCTGGAAGCAGTGTGGTTCTTTAGGCGATGATTCCCATGTCTGGTGGAAGTGTAAAAAGATCTCAGATATGTGGTTAGAAATTTGTCAACTTCTAGCTAGAGTTCTAGATAAACATATCCCTTGTACCCCTCAAGTGGCTATTCTCCACAGGGGGTTGGAGTTTCTCCCCCTAGTGGAAAGGCATTTGGTTTTGCATGTCCTCTTGGGGGCCAAATGGTTGTTAGTAAAACACTGGAAAACCCCTGATATCCCTACAATTAGAGAGTTAATTAATATTATTTGCTATAACAGGGACCTAACTTCCAATGATTACAGTTTGGCTAATGCAAAAAATAGAAATATGATAAATTGGTCTAAATGGGATAACTACATCAAACATAGTACAACTTAGCCAGGGGGCAGGGGGAAATATTACTTACCTTACTATTTCTCTGGTGTAACCTTATCTGGCCCTTATCCTCCTCATTGGCCTACCTGTGTAAACATGTTACCTGCCTCGAATTTGAGTGAATGTTAGTATGGATGTACATACAATTACCTTTTCATTGGTTAATATAATCTTGAAAATTGCACTACTTTTGGAGAATATTGTTGGTACAATGGTTTGTTCGTCATTTTTATGTTTACTTCTGTGTACTGTTTGTTTATTCATTTTTCTACGATGATGTAAGCGATTTGTTAAAAAAATTAAAAAAAAGATTAAAAAAAAAAAACTACTCATACACACGCCATGCTATTACTTGTTTATTAAATGCATTTGTTGGTGGGCCGTATTATTTATATGTTTCTATGGGAGGGCAGTCTAACTAAGAGCATAAGTAAGCAGGAAAAAAAGTTGCACAGAGTTTTTAATTAGAAAAAATAAATGTTGATGTCTCTGCTGGGACCTGGGGGAGTCAATGATACATAGGTAGAAGTTTAGTGTTTGTGAGACGGTAATTAACATTTTACATTGTCAATAATAGATAAATATTATATGCAAGACCAACTGAAGTCACTGGGCCTTTATCCCAGCCTGTGCTTCTTTTATTTTATTAAAACAAATCTATACACCACAGAATTGTAACAAAGTTATGAATGGCCACAGTGCATAGTAAGGATGGCATGAAAAACACATTCAGTAGGTGTCCAGCACCAGTACTCATGTTTTAAAGGTGTTCCTGCATGAGTAGAATAGGTATAAGGGTGGTAGAAGTGTGATATTAGAGTATATGGTTTCATAAAATACAATAATGCACAAAAAAGTTAATAAACTTAATAGTAATAATAATATAATAATAACTGTTCCATGAAAGTATTCTTTATTGTGACAGCGTGTTGCTTCATTTGCTTTATCGCTTGTTAGCTGTAAGGGTTGTAAGGATTGGTGTAGGAGCCCAAAAATATCTGGGGGGATACAGCTTAAAGAGATAAAAGTTGTGGCCCTAAATTGTGCAAGTTAACTCTACTCTCAGAACAGGCAGCAGGGGTGCCTGCATATTATGTTTCAAAGCCTTCATGGGACATACTGCTCCATAGCTCTCTAGTGGGCAAATCTGGTAATGCAAGATTAAGTTTAATTTAGCTTTTTTGTGTGTCCCTTGTTCATATATTCGGGGGGGGGGGGCTTTGTCCCCCCCCTTCCCCCCCCAGTTCCTACACCCCTGGTTAGAGGTCACATATTATGTTATGTGTATGCTATGTTTTGTTATACTGTGTTTCCCTGAGACTTCAGCACCCTATAAGGCTTTCTACTTACAGTCATTATGTGTTACCATGAGCATTACTGCTTCCAATAATCTGCTGAAATGTAAAAGACCAAACATAGATTATCTTTATCTCTCTATAAATATTTGCCCTTATTAGGATAAGGTAGAACAGTATACAGAGTGACCCAAAGAATTTAAAACTACAGGACAAATTAGTGTATTTATTGATAATGCATAGTCTTAGGGTAAAATCTCTGCAGGAATAAATCTACTAAATGCATCTGTCTAAGACGGTATATCCTGTGCCCATCTTATAATTACATCTCCTGGCATATCCACTTCTGATTCCATCTGTATTATAACCCCTGGTGTGTGGTCTTGTGCTCCTTACTATGCACACTCACTCACATTGTTGCCAACCTTCCTATACAACTCATATCTCTAATAGAGATCCCTACACATCTACAATGATGCCTGGGCTGCGGTTGTTGGACATACATTATCTGGCCTCTCTCACTATGATTATTACTTTAGTCAGCCTTATGTGCAGGGCCTCACTCATTATACACACATCAATACTATGTTAGTACAATCACTACACACAGGTGACTCCTTGTATCCCCATCTCTTGCCCCCTGTCACCTTCAGCCAGCTCCACATGAGGGCTCTGTGCAGGGAGCAGGTCCCCATATCAAGCTGTGACAATCTGATAGCTTCTTCCTGTTTGTAGCTCTAGTTTCAGTCTATTTACTGCACTACTTCATTTTTTTGTGCCGGAATCAAATTTTAGGGTTTTTTAGGTCAAACAATGGGCGCCCCTCATAGGCCTAATGGATAATCCAGTATTGGTCACTGCAATGGTACTACAATAGGGCTTTGTTAGTTTATTTAGTAACTGATCAGCAATATAAACAGAATATGAAGAAAATAAATGCAATGGGTCTTATACATTTTGCAAAACTTAATAAGTGTCCAGGGAATGGGAGAAGATCTGCCCAGTAGGCATTTGTTTCTGACCATTCTAGGATTGCCTGCAGTGACGCTGCAGGGAAGGAGGCAAATAAAGACTCCTAAGAGGACATTTTTCTGGTCATATCCACTCCCATCCATTATAGACACCTTGGCCCTCATTCTATTAACGGCCGTAGGAGATGCGGGGCCGCAAGGACCGGCTGCAAGCTATTCGGCTATTCTATTCCCTTCCGGCCTGGGATTCCGGCAGGCTTGCGGCCGGCGCCTTGCTATTCCTTGCGGCCGCTCGCGCCGGAGGAAAGCCTTTGATCTTAAACGGCAGCAAGAAAGCCCCGGTTGCTATTAATTTGCTACGGGAACCCTCTCTGCAAGGCTAAAACCGAGCCTCAGCTTACTTGCACCAAAAAGGTCCCGCAGGCACACAAATAAGCACATAATAAAGCCATCCTGCACTCTGAGGAGACTATAAAGTGATTGTAGGTGTTAGCATTAATAGCACAACATTCCCCTACACTCAAATCCATAAATAAATTGTTTTTTAATTTATGTCACATATCCATGTAAAAAGTCCCGAGGGCTTGGAGCACCTCAGACCCGCCCACGCTGCGGCCGGAAAATAAACAGTTAATGTAATCTCGGATTTGGGCTGATGTGCAAGCTTGAGAGGGGGTTGCTATTAATCCTCATGTCCCCCATTATGATCCCTAGCATTTACAGAGCTTTACAGTGCCGTCTTGAATTTATTTTTGCGTTTAAAGATTTCTGAGCTTACGGCCGGTTCCAAGATATACGGCCGGCCGTAAGGGGAGATCATTGTTGGGCCGGATAATTGAATTGCAAGGTAACGGAACCCCCGCAACTAAATTTAAATTTGATGATCAATTATAAAATAACAAATGAAACTTCTTGTGTGCACACTACAGTGACATTCAATGCTCTCTGTTCAGTTATATATGTTCCTTTAATTGAAATGTATCTCTATAAGCAACGACATTTTTAATCATTGCATTTAAAAAATAACTATTTAATGTAAAATAATTAAAAAAATGCATTATTAGTTAAGGGAAAATTGTTAAGAGGTTAGAAATTCATATAACTATTTTTTTCTAAAAATACTTTAAAATAATTATTTGTAGTAAGATAATAAATGTAATATTTGATCAATCTTAATTTAGCTTAATAGTGGGATATCTGCATCCTAAATCTAAGACCCAAAGTTATCTTATTTCCCCATATATACACATTATGCCTTAAAGAAAAGTTGACACCCAATATAAAACATGCACTGGCTAGCTGTGTGTTCTTTCCATTATTTATGAAAATTATATTAGACATTAATATCTCTATAAAATATCATGACATGCTTGGCACGGCCGGCAGGCATAGGAGTTCAGCCAATGTATCAGTTTAATTACAGCATCTCTGCCTTGGCCTCCTGTGAAACAGTCAAGTCTGAGATTGTTGGTCATTTCTGAAGACCAATAATAACTTCATTGTTATCCATTCAATTGCAACAGTTACAGGTTGATTCAATTGAACAAGCCCGCAGCTACATGGCCCAAAGCCTAAACTGTAAAACATGCACCCGTAAGTAGCATTTCAGGGCATGATCATGATCAATTAAGCAAGCCCGAAACTACTGATTTAGAAACAGCCAATAGTAAATGAGACCGTCATCATGGGGTTACTAAAACATTATCGGTTAAACTTCAATCAATTAGCGTTTAGAAGTCCGATCTGCGATCAAACTCACAATCTGGCAATGTACAAAATAATAATCTAGTCCATGTGGGTGGCCTGATATGTATTAAATCCTGGATTACCAAGACTGATATAAAAATAAAAAGTGAAATAATTATTTTTTTATTGCAGATTTGTGAGCTTGAGACTGTTGTGCAATTAATTCTAATGCCTTTCATCACTTTCCCTGTCTTTTAAAGTGCAGTATTGATGTTTTATTTGCTTTTACAGTGCTACAATCAGGTGTTTAACCCCCTTGTGAGTCCTATCTGGTACTTGTAGGATTTTCTTCTACATTTGCCATTGATGAGTTTGAAGGCAATTGCGGTCTTGAGGAATTGTAGCAATTGAATAGTGATTTGCGATTGTCGTTTACGGGCTTTGAAGATCAAAGGTTTAGATGGTTTGGAGTTACAATTTTGACCATTGCAGGAAATTTCAGCCTGTAACCAATTTTTTATGTAGCTAAAATACGCCAATTGAATAGCAAATTATTTTACAGACTCCATTACGGGCTCTTGTAACTACAATTTGCTCAATTGAATGGAGGCCCAGGTCTTTCAGAACTAAAAAAAATCCTAGGAAATGAAATATTTTTATTTATTTCTGATTAATTGCACAACATACTAATTATTTACATAATTAGTTTAAGTGATGACCAATGGTCAGCCCCTTGTTATATTTCAGTTTCTAAAGTTAGGGCATCCCACACACTAATCAAGCAAAAAATGCTATATATGTCAAGAATTATTTATTGATGGCTAATTCAATATATACCCTTCTGGGTCGCTACCTTGTCGTGGTGAAGGTGCTTGTGTACCTCAATGAAGTTGTTAGCTATACCATGTAGGGTCACCCAAGACGGGCAGGTCATAGCAGAGCGGTCAGACAAATCGTGGTCCACTGGAGAAGGAATTGTCAACTCACTCTAGTATCTTTGCCAAGACAACCTTATCGTTAAGCACAAGCAGAGACATAACAATAAGGCACTGGAAGATGAGCCCCTCAGATCAGAACAACATGAGCATGATGGAGCTCAGAGGGGCAGTGACTGACAGAGCTACCTGGCATGTTGGGTTTAATAGGGTCACAGAGAGTCAGACAAGACTGAACAACAACAACAACGTTAAATTCAATATATATAACCATTTTTTAACAATCGATAAAAACAGCAAATAATACCAAACATGATAAATACACTTTGAGACTTTTTACATAATGCCTACATTTTACAAGTATTATACTTAATACTTTACTCACAGTGTGTGGTAATTGTTGCAATCTTTCACTGTGGTACATCTATGCAGAACTGGCAATTTTGAGTAAAACTTTAAAGAACAATTGTAGACTACATGTTTGTGACGTCTATAACAGACTAACAACATTAACAGGCTATATACCATGAGCATACAACTATTTTTGAGAAAATACCCATCTTGATAGTTTAAATGCAAACTGACAAGTGTGGGTATTCTTCTGAGTCTTGACCCTTTATTCAGATATAACTGCCTATTCCTTGTGGGAGTTCAAAAGAACTGAATAGAGATATTATCTGGACCCTAGACACCTCCAATAGCCCCCAAGTGCCTAATATTAGCAAAAGCAAATGTTTGCAAGCAATAAAATAATATTGAATATAATAGTAAAAATAAAGGAAAACTGTATTATTATTTTTTTACTGTGTCTAAAAATATATTGCTCTTATCAAGACAAGTTCAACAGCATACAATAAATATGACACTTCAGTCAGTTTTTTAATGTATTAAACAGCATCTAAGAATACTTCTAGAGAAAATAAAACAAATAAAGATCTTTTACTGCTTATTTTGCATTTAAAATACCAATCTCTTATTTCCAGTCATTGGGCATGACTTATAGTACAGCTTGGATAGCTTTTGGTTTAAAGCTCCTCCCACTAAGTTTTTAAAGAACAATTTACCTCACTGTAAGTGCTGTTCATGGTAGGAAAGAGCACAACATTGTATGTTAAAAATATCTATTGCTTTTTTTTTTTTTATTACACTAATAACAGCTAAAAATCTGCAGTCTTAGGTCTGTTTACAAACACACTTCTGACTGTTCCATGATTAACAACACATGCCGACACTGGCAGTGCAAGCTCAATGAACACAATATTCATATTTTTCTCTGCATTTAGGAATGTAATCAACCATTAGTTAACCCACAAGTAACATATTTAGGAGTTTTTGCCGTCATTTCCATGCACAGATGAATTTGTGAAAGGTTAACCCTTTTTCTCTTTCTGGTCTCTGCACCGAGCTCTTGCTGTCAGTCTGCCTGGGGGACTTGCCAGAGTCTCATGTAAACAGTCTCAAAGTGTATTTATCATGTTCGGGATTATTTGCTGTTTTTATAGATTGTTAAAAAATGGTTATATATATATTGAATTTAACGTTGTTGTTGTTGTTCAGTCTTGTCTGACTCTCTGTGACCCTATTAAACCCAACATGCCAGGTAGCTCTGTCAGTCACTGCCCCTCTGAGCTCCATCATGCTCATGTTGTTCTGATGTGAGGGGCTCATCTTTTTTTTGTTAAAAAGGCACCTATTTCAAAAATTCAAAAAGTATTTTGACATGTTTTTAGGCTTACTTTACACTGGTGTGCTCCAAACTGAATTAACTGTCCCTTTAAGCTAACATACAGTGAAACTTTCTCAGGTCACAGATGTGAAAGAAACTGATTGGCTGGCATCAATGTTCCAATATTTTAAGAACAGTGGTGTGTGATTATTTGCTGTTGCAGTGTTACAAATAGGTGTTTACCCACACCCAAGTCCTATCTTGTACTCATAGACATTTTTTATATATTTGCCATTTACAGGTTTAAATGCAATTGCGGGCTTGTTGAATTGTTGTAATTAAATATGGGTTTTCATCGGCACTGGTAACATTTACAGGCTTGAAACATCAAAGGAGGAGATAGGACGGAGTTACGATTTTGACAACTGCAGGGATTTTGATCCTGTAACTTGCAATTGGAATGCGAGTAGCAAAATTTAGCCAATGAAATATCAGTAACATTTACGGGCTCCATTATGGGCTCATGTAATTGCGATTTGGGCAATTAAATAGGGGCCCATGTCTTCAAAATTATGCAAAAAATATAAGGAAATTATTCTTGCCAAAATGTATAGATTAGAGGATAAAATGGAGAGGGGATATGATAGAAACCTTAAAATACATCAAAGGATTTTATAAAGTTCATGAGCGACGTCACTTTCAGAAACAGAAGTATACAAGAAAATGTAGTCATGGTTTGAAGTGGAAAGGTGGAAAATTTAGCGGTAAAATGCATAAGAACCTCTTTACAGAAGTAAGTGTAACTTCCTTCCAACCAGAGGCGGAGCTACCGCCGGTGCAACCGGTGCAAGGCACTGAGTCCCCTGGCCTCTGAGGAGCCCCTGTGGACCTCCCGAGAGACCCCTGTGGCCTACGTGTGTCCTCTGTGGCCCCCACGGCCCTCCAGTGGCACAGGCATCCCTCCCGTGGCCCCTGTCAATGGATGTAGTAGGGACAAATAAAGTAAAGGAATTAAAACATGCTTGTGATGCAATTTTTTGTTAAAACACAAATGCAGTGATTCTATTGGTAGGTACACTGTGCCTATGTAAGCAGCTCTGGGGGTGTGGCAATCTATTTTTTGTTTTAAATAAAATAAATCTGAATGTGTATAGAATGACTCCATGTAATGTGTGTGTCTGATATAAGCAGCAGTTGTTAGATTAGAAAAAAAGGTAAAAACAGGGAAAGTTAGATATACCTTTAAGACTAACAGTTGGGCATAACAAAGAATGAGAACATGCCTAGTTGAAAGAATGTGGAAATAGTGACAGGTATGTGTGACTATTACATTGAATTGTTCCACTGTTACAACATATCAGTCACTATTACACATTTTGGTCCTTTCCCTCTTCATCATCGCAAAATCTGACAGCTGCAGTACCGCCTCCGTCCGACAGTGCTGCTGATTTTAGCATATAAGGCGCGCAGACAGAAGAGGCCTTGAACTATGAGAGGCATGCCCGAGGCCCTGTCAATACAGCGCCGTGGAGTTGCGCCACGTCGGAGGGGAGAATAGTTCTTTGCCTTCCCTGGAACTTGATGGTGCCTGAAAAATGACAGCGCCCTCTGGCGGATGGCCCCTGTAACTGCAGCTGTGAGTGCTGCAGAAGAAATGCGCAGGCACAGAGGGACAGATCCCAAATTTTTAATTGGGCATATTTATTTTCTTTATAACCCGCTCAAATTTATCTTTAACTCTAGCTTCTATCAATTTATTGACACTTATATATAGATTTATTATATGTAATTATGTTTATTTTTTTATGTATACTTTGCAATAAATGGGAACATTTTTGTGTCACTTTTTTTTGTAACACAAAATATAGCCAGTTTTTCATGCTCTTTAAAAACTTGATTTTGGGGTGACAGAGCCCCTTAACGGGTATATGCAGACTTGTTTTTATCATAATCTCATCCACTTTAATAGTATAATACACTGAATCATATTATAGAAACATGATTTTTTTAAACATTATGATTATGATTAAGATTCATTACGTTGGGAGCCTTGTCAGATATTTCATTATTATTACTAAATATGTGGTGAGATAGTGATGTTGAGAAACAGATTCTTCAATGTAATTACCGAGTAGTGTAATTATTACAAAATTGAGGTCATAAGATGGCATTTAGCTTTCCAGACATAAGAGATTCCTGAGCACATTTATCTTGCAATTTGCCTTTTCACCTATTATTAAAAGCTAATGTTTTCTATAAAAATCACCGCATAGGTGTCACATTGTAATTTTTGATGAAAAACTCTTGGTCTTTGGAAATGACCCTTAAAGGAACAGCAAAATTATTTATTTATTTTTAATGAAAAAAAAGGTTTGAAAATCTTAAAACTGCAACAATGTCGGGACAAACTACTGCAGGTTTTGGGAGTGCCAGGAAATCTGTTGAGACGCATTAACATATACCTGCATGGTGTTATGCAAGGAGAAACCTTAAATGCAGTTTCTTAGAAGGAGGTTTTGATATGTTTGCAAAAGCAGTTTGCAGAGGGATTAAAAATGCAACATCTACAGCACTCATCTTTCATTTCAAGTGCTACTGTATGATGAAAAAATTATATGATTTTTGAAATGTGAACAGGGGACGCAAAAAATAGCAAAATTAAACTAATTACTATATTATAACTATACTACATAATAAATTGGCAAACAACAAAAGAGTTTATATATATATATACTGTATATATATATATATATATATATATATATATACATTGTATATATATATATATATATATATATATATATATATATATATATATATATATATATATATATACTGTGTGAGTTGATGCTGAAGAGGGGCCGAGAAGTGCAAAAAATGAATTATAAAAAAATAGCCCTAAGTACAAAAATAAGAAATTCGAAATTACAAAAACTAATAAAACCACTGATCACAATAAAACAATTACAATAAAATAATAAATACATTGAAATAAAAAAATGAAACCTTTAAAAATAAACTTATTAAATATAAGCCTTATTAAATTGTGATTTGGCCAATTGAATAGGGCTCTATATTCACTAACTAAAAACTTGTTGAAAAAAATATGCTATTAATATTCAATAAGGCTGAAAGTAATTAACACTGGCCTACCCTAATGATTCTCCAGCAATAATTAATGAAGCCCTGGTCCTCCTACTTCTGCCATGGACCAATTTGGTCATCCGTGTCCTCTTCTTTCTTGATTAAAGCCATTGTACTCATCTTTTGAGCCTGGTCACAGTGATCCAAAAATATAAAATGAAGCTAAAAAAATTGCTTTTTATCGCGCTTTTGTGGCTTAAATACAAATTGTTGTTCATTCTGATTGGCTGAAATATGTGTTCATCATCAGAATCGTTTTTCAGAGGTCACCTTGCTCTTTTACAGTGGAGATTTGAATTACCCAATCAAAATGCTGAGATTGAAGAGTTTTTCAGAATAGAGGAATAAGATGCATTTATTTTATAAATGGTATGATAACATTAGGGGTCTTTATTTTCACTACTACAGAGACAGTCAAGCAGACTGTAATCCTACAGCCTTATTAAATTGAGATTCGAAAAACTTATTTATTTATTTATACTTTCTTGATTTAACAATGTTAAAATGATAAAAAAAACAGAAAAAAGAACAACATTTCTATATTTATGTATATTTGCAACATAGGTGATGATTATTTGTATTTATCTATTGCTGCAATAAAAATAAAAAAAGAAACCCTAATCTGATCCAGTTTCTGCATTTAACTATCGTCCTATCTCTCTACTTCTCCTGACGTCTAAGCTGTTCGGCGTGTTGTTTACTTCAGTTTATTTCCTCCAACTCCTTCCTTGACACCTTCCAATCCGGCTTCTGGCCCAAACACTCCACAGAGACAGCTGTCACAAAAGTCATTAATGACTTGCCCACCACCAAGTCAATTTCACCATTCAAATTCTATTTGACCTCTCTGCTGCCTTTGACACAGTTGACCACCCTCTTCTCATTCAAACTCTCCACTCTCTTGGCATCCATGACACTGCACTCTGATGGTTCACATCTTATCTTAAAAAAATAACATTTAGTGTCTCCTTTTCTGGCTGACCTTCTTCACCTTACCCCAAGGTTCAGTCCTAGGACCCTCCATTTTTTTCATCTATACATCCTCACTTGGTACCCTTATAAAATCTATATGCAGATATATGCAGATGACACAAAAAACTACCTCTCGACACCTGAACCTTCTCTGCTAGCTCAAGTTACCAATTGCCTCTCCAGCATATCCTAATGGATGACCTCCCATCAACTAAAACTCAACATGTCAAAGATCGAGCTCCTAATCTTCCCACCATCTATCACAACTTCCACTCCTCACATATCTCTCACTGTTGACAATGCCAACATCACTCCCACCTCCCAGGCCCATTGTCTTACGATTATACTTGACCCTGCCCTCTCTTTCATTCCTCACATACAGTCATTGACAAAACCTCGTCATTTTCAACGTAAAAAAATAGCAAGACATTGCTAAAATTCTAAATCACTCTGTCTCATCATATCTCACCTTGACTACTGCAACTCTCTCCTTGCTGGCTTTTCCATCGTTCATCCGTCCCCACTCCAATCCATATTGAACATATCAACTATATTTATTTTATTTAAACATAAGATATACTGCTAATGAAGAGTTGAAATCCACAATGGTGAAAATCAGTATTGTGGGTAGTAAACAGCAGGGTAACTGCTTAGTAAATTCAGAAAACTTGGGTTTTCATAATAGATGTAGGTTACACCCCCGTGACACCCACCGATGATTAAGGTATAACATTGGAGATAAATCGCAAGATGAGCTGAGAAACTGCACCGCGAGTCAACACGGGTTATCGCGGGCAAGGTAGCACCTGTGATTATTTAGTAAATCCCCCCCACCCCGTAACAAAGTAGCTGCACCGCAATATAACAATAAAGAATTAGATAACAATATCTAACAGAGCAGCTCAAAAATGTTCTGGATTGAACTAAAGTTTATTTCTGAAAAAAACAAACAGGTATACAAAGTATTAAACTAAACACCTATCTGTATAGAAAAGGTAATATTAAAAAGCAAAATAAAACATGGACGTTAGTTTGCATTAAACTGGATATTCATCTTTGTCAGCTGTAGTAGTTGATAACATTTTTGTTATGGAACAGAATATAGCAAAATGTATTCAAACTCCTCCATATACACCTCCATTGTAGGAAACTGTTTACATAGTATGATTGGTGAAGGAGAATTGATTTAACCTGAGTGAAGCGGGCAACCGGAGCAGTCAGTTCAATTGCTGCTATAAATTACTCAAGTGACTGACATCGTGAGCTGTAAAATGCTCACACAAATGGAAGATTTCAGCAGGGATGCATGCGCTGGTTCCACGTAGGTTATTGTCGCAGTATTATAACTTGCTAGTATCTTGCCTGTCATAAATGACGGTATCATATGTTTTGTTCAATTGTCTGTTCTGTCTCTCTGTGCTGTCTCTCTTTGTGCTGTCTCTCAGCTGACTCTCCATGCGTCGTATGTCTCTCTCTGCACTGTCTTGCTCTCTCTGTGCTTCCTCTCTCTCTCTGTGCACCCTCTCTTTGTGTGTGCACTCTCTCTCTCTGTGGGCCCTCTCTCTGGACTCTGCGTGCTCTCTGTCTCTCTCTCTCTTCCTCCTCCTCCATCTCTCTCTCTCTCTCCCTCTCTCCCTCCCTCCCCCTCTCTATCCCCCTCCCTCTCTCTCTCCCCCACTTCATCTCTCCCTCCCTCTCCCTCTCTATCCCCTTCCTTCTCCCCCCATCTCTCCCTCCCTTTCTCTACCTACTCTCTCTGTCTCTCCCTCCCTCTCTCCCTCTCTCCCCCTCCCTCTCTTCCTCTCTCCCCCTCCTTCTCTCTCGCTACTCACACCCTCCCCCTGTGTCCCCCTTTCTCTTCCCTCCCTTTCTACCTCCTCTCTCTCCTTCTCTCTCCCTCACTCTCTCCCCTTCTCTCTCCCTCCTCTCACCCTCTCTCTCTCTCCCCCTACCTCTCTCTCCCTCCTCCCACCTTCCCTCTCTCTCCCCCTTTCTATCTCCCTCCCACTCTCTCTACCTCCCTACCACTCTCTCTGCCACCCTCCCTCTCTCTATCCCTCCCTCCCCCTGTGTCCCCCTTTCTCTCTCCCTCCCACTCTCCCTCCCTCCTCTCACCCTTTCTCTCTCCCCTACCTCTCTCTCCCTCCCCTTTTTTCCTCCCTCTCTCTTCCCCTTTCTCTCTCCCTTTCACTCTCTGCCTCCCTTCCACTCTCTCTGCCCCCTCCCACTCTCTATCCCTCCCTCCCCCTGTGTCCCCCTTTCTCTCTCCCTCCCACTCTCTCTAAGTCTCCCTCCCTCTCTCTCCACCCTCTCTCTCCCTCCTCTCCCCCTTCCTCTCTCCCCTCCCTCTCTCTAACCCCTCCTCTCCCCCTCCCTCTCTCTCCCCCTTTCTCTCTCCCTCCCACTCTCTCTACCTCCCTACCACTCTCTCTGCCACCCTCCCTCTCTCTATCCCTCCCTCCCCCTGTGTCCCCCTTTCTCTCTCCCTCCCACTCTCTCTCCCTTCCTCCTCTAACCCTTTCTCTCTCCCCTCCCTCTCTCGCCCTCCCCTTTTTTCCTCCCTCTCTCTTCCCCTTTCTCTCTCCCTTTCACTCTCTGCCTCCCTCCCACTCTCTCTGTCCCCTCCCACTCTCTCTGCCACCCTCCCACTCTCTCTGCCACCCTCCCCCTGTGTCCCCCTTTCTCTCTCCCTCCCACTCTCTCTAAGTCTCCCTCCCTCTCTCTCCACCCTCTCTCTCCCCTCCCTCTCTCTAACCCCTCCTCTCCCCTCCCTCTCTCTCCCCCTTTCTCTCTCCCTCCCACTCTCTCTGCCTCCCTCCCACTCTCTCTGCCACCCTCCCTCTCTCTCTTTCTCCCTCTCTCCCTCCCTCTGCCGTGCATGCACAAATACGATGCAATTTCTTAAGATTTCTTACGATTTATAGCTAGCAGCTTATGAGTAACCCCTGTGCAGAACGCATCTCGCTATTATAGTGTAAAAAGGACTCTAGTTGTCCCTCTAATTTTGGGAACTCACAACTGCATCTTATTAAACATTTTAATAAATACAGTAATACACCATCATTCCTCTTTGTAAGGTATCTGGCGCTGCACTCGCTGTCCCTGTGCAGCTCTCACTAAACAAGTAAATAACAGAGTCTCTTTCCCTCACCTTATCATGTTTATAGTATGAACTGAATATGAAAGTCTGAGATTCTTATACGTTACGATGTTTTGTTTGTGCCTGTAACCCCCTGAATACATGATCCCTTTCCAGACCTCTGCTTCTTGTTTCACAGGAGAGAGCGCACTTTTAGAAAGACCATTTTTTAAGCTTTTAATGATAAAGCTCTTAGAAAGGGAAATAATAGAATGTAAAATCTGCTAGTACCAACAGCATGATACCTGCTAGATTAGTCACCACGTAAGGCAATTACATTGAAAAGTTATTTGATAAATACATTATAAATTACATTTTATTAGGAACAGATTTCTATGTGATCTGTATAATGTAATTTAGCAATGTATGTGCCAATGAATGACACCAGTTTTTCCCTGCCCCATACTAATCTATATCATATATATAGTAAATAACTAGTACATTTGTGTCCACATTTGAACGTCTAAAACAAGTAAAGAAAAAACTGTTTCCAGCTCAGAATTCCGAGAAATACAGTTATTTATTTAAGCTTATGCCTGCTGTATTATTTTATGCAAAGCCAAGGTTGGATTATACAAAAGCTGAGAATCCTATCCACGTACAGGTGTTTCAAGCTTACTGGCTATCATCAGCATGGAGCGGGATCTCAGCTTGTGTTGTGGATCTGTGTTCACATTTGAATGTCTAAAACAAGTTTAAAAAAAACTGTATATATATATATATATATATATATATATATATATATGTACTTGCACAAACACATACATGTATATAGAATTGTTGTTCTTGTTTAGTCATTCAGTTGTGTCTGACACTTCATGACCCACCGCAGCACATCAGTCACATCAGTCAGCCACAGCCCCTCTGAGCTCTCTCAAGCTCATGATCATTGCTTCAGTGACCTCATCTATCCATCTCTGCCGTCCCCTTCTTCTTTTGCCTTCAATCTTTCCCAGCATCAGAGTCTGCTCTCGGGAATCCTGCCGTCTCACCTATTAATAAAATTATATTTAGATATGCAAATAAACACTTTCTTTTAGTATTTGAAACAGGGAACCTTCTATATCTCTTTCATTTATTGTGATTAATAAAGCACAGAAGTAATAGTTTTGCCTGTACACAACAGGGATATCCTCGAATTGTGGCCTGTGTGTGGGTCTCCAGGACCTGGTCTAAGGTACTATAAACTCTCTACCATCACTGGATTTTTTTGCAGTTGTAATAGTTCATAGGGTTCCCTGGTGATCCAGTGGTTAGGATTTGATGTTTTCACTTCTGCAACCTAAGTACAATTGCAGTAAGTGAACCAAGAGGTCACCCATCCTGAAGCCGAGCAGTTTGGGGCCTGGTCAGTACTTGGATGGGAGACCACCTAGGGATACCAAGAGCTGTATGCTGTGACCCACTGGAGAAGGTACTGACAACCCACTCCAGTATCTCTGCCGTGAAAACCAAGTGGCTCAACATGACCATGGACATAAGGATGTCCTGGTGTGTTATGGTCCATGAGGTCAAAGTCGGAAACAACTGAATGATGCAAAAAAATAAAAAAAGTCCATAAAATCAGAAGAAAAGGTTGGGTTTCTTTAAATAATGTTGTTATTCAGTGATGTGGCTCATCAGTTTTATCTCATAGCCTACCAGAGTTTCAGTTTCAGGATTTCTCCCCCATTTTTCTTCAGTTTTTATATAGCTAGGGTAGAAAAGTTCAGTCCTGGAGAGCACCACACAGGCCAGGATTTGAGGATATCCTATCTGTGCACAGGTGCGTCAATCAGGGTGACTGAAGAAGCGATTGACTCACCAATATGCAACAGGGATATCCTCAAATTATGGCCTGTTTGGGGCTCTCCAGGACCGAACTAGCCCACACTTGTTATATAGGTACGGAACTGAAGAAATGCGATACTAGAATAAAATATTTGTTATATTATACTATTTAGAAAATGTTTACAACACTCCATGAAAACAGTGACATGTTCAGTTGCAGAAATAGCTAATTCTGACATTTCTGTGTTAATGGTAAAACGGAATGCTTTCCATACAAATGTATTTTATTCACTCCGTTCCATCACTATGTATTGGGAGTTTTATGTCACGTATAATGTTTCTATTATATGTGCAATCTTAACAAAATGTGAAGTGATAAAAATTGCAGCCAAAAAGCGTAAACAAAATTATTTTTTATTGCTTAAATCGTGCATTTCTTAAATTCTATTTATCTACGTAATTTAATTTTATATCCGCCCATCCTGATTGTTTTGGCTGTGGCAAAATATTTTTTCTATACAATACAGCCGTTATAAGAAGCTTCTCAAACTGGGCTAGAGAGAAAAGTGTTTGTCTTATTGGGATTTGAACGTACACTAATCTCGCATGATTTAGTGAATATGGGCCCATGTGTTGCTCCTCAAAAGTGACACTAAATTTGAAGAATAGTAAGACAATATGTCTGAAAAAAAGGTTAAGAAGTTAGATTATTGTAGATATTTCCATCTGGGCATATATCATAAAATTAAGAAATAGGGAGAGGAGGCATGAACAAGTGGCCAATCGTATCGCCTGGAGACTGGTGGAGGACTCACCAACAATGGCCATCTTTAGACTTGTGTGATTTGTGCGATACAGGTGTCCACACACAATGGAGAAAAATATATTCATGATTCATGACGATGAAGCAACTTTTATTGTGTTTTATGATCATTAATTAAAGTTGTTACTCTTACAATCCATTGATTCCATCCTGAATCCATCGTAGAAGGCAAAAAGGCCAGCTCTTCTACTATACTAGGGGCCCTATTAAATTCGAAGCTTCCAGCGTCCATGGTGCAGCCGCATAAATTTGGAGGAGCTACACAGACAAGCTCGCAACCTACGTGGCCGACATCCAAATCCGTAAACCATGCTTCCGCACGTTGCATCTGGGTCTGTGAGTATGATCAATTAGGCAACCCATGGTTACGGGTTTAGATGGAGCCAATGGTAAAAGAGACCGTCATCATTACGTCAATAAAACATGGAGGTTAGATATTAATCACTTATGGTTTTGAAGTCCGAATTGCGATCGGACCCGCATTCCATAAATAATACAATATGAAAAAAATCAATAAACATGATATTCTAGTCCATGCAAGTTCTATTATATGTATTAACACATTGGCCGGGATCGACATAACACTGAAATTAAAAAGAAATAAATATTTTTTTTGTGAGAATATTGTGCTATTAATATTATTACCTTACATCATTTTCCATTTAATTTAAAATACAGTATTGTGTTTATATTTGCTTTTACAGGGTTACGGACAGGAGTTAATCCCCTTGCGGGTCCTCTCTAGTACCAATAGGACTTTTGGCTCCATTTGCCGTTTACAGGTTTGAACGCCAGTGCGTCTTTGGGGAATCATTGCAATTTAATAGCGATTTGCCATAGTATCATTTACCGGCTTGACAGATCAAAGGCTTAGCAGGGACGGAGTTCAGATTTTGACGGCCTGTAGGATTTTTCCGCCTGTAACCCGCAGATAATTTGCTGGTAGCTGAAAGAGGCCAATTTAATAGCCGTAAGTCTTGCGGGCTCTTTACGGAATACAGTTTCTAAAATCGTAGCAATAATAAGCCAGCAGTAATGAAGAATTGTGTATAAAGGCTAAAAAATTGTTTTTATATTTGGGTTATTGTTGTCAATTAATTAATTGACAAAACCCTACAAAGGAAAGAAAAAAAAGATGGTGCAGTGGTATTTTGTAACTTTTTTAATATACATATAGCAGAAGCTATAAAATCTGCAAGTTCTCGCGTCACATCTTTAAAGCATTTCCACCCTTTTTCTGGTCATAAGAGCAGCTCTGTTGTTTCAAGGGCAACGACAGAGTTCCGATTGGTAGTACAGTAAAATGTCAATAAAAGTGTGTATTCATTGGAAGTTGTTAAAAATAATTGTAATTAGTAACTATTACAAGTACAGCTGATATGTTTGTTTGTTGGGGAGAGACTATGAAAAACAGCATGCCATTAAAAAAACGAAAAGTTATAATTTTTCATACTTTTTAAATTGTCTGTTTTCTCCTCAAGCAGAGCCATTGTTCTACACTTTCCTGTGCCTTGTCAAGGAGTGAGGCCGGCATTTTCTTGGTTCACTAACCATCATGGAGACTGGCTGAAGTCTGGACTATGATGTCTCTGACCCACAATGTCATTAGCTTCGCTGCTCCTCCTACACAGAGGTAACAGCTGTATTGTAACCTTCTTGCAGCTAACTCATTGGCCTAACCCAGTTACAGTGCATGAGCGATCATAGCTCATCTTCTTTTACTAAGCATTCTCAGTCTGAACTTCTAGGCACAGGTAGGTGGAGATAAGCAGTACTGCTTGAGGGAAAACTGACATGTTCTTTTTTAATGGTTTGAACTTTTAAGTGTATGATAGAATAGTCGGAGTAGATAGGCCTAGGGGATCTTATCTGCTGCCAATACCTGTGTTTCTATAATATTACATTCTAATAAAGGGGGAAATTGGTCTGATACTTTGTAGACCATTCATCTTCGAATCTTTTAAGCCTCTGAAGTCTACTCCTTTTTTTGAGTATGGAAGCTCTCCTTTGTGCCCTCATTAAGATTTTTAATTAGTCGGAGCATCATATCAAGTATGCAGCAACAAGAATATAATTGCTATCTCATTATAAGGGCAAATACACAGAAGAAATCTGCTTTAACACATATTTGGCCAAAAAGAGTAATGGTGAATGATCCAAAGTTTTTGGCAGTGTTTAATTTAATTTTCTTATTTATCTCCCTGTTTCCGACTCCATGCTTTGGCTGTTTGGATCACCAGTCACAAGGGCCTGCAAAATTATGCAAACGTACATGTTAATGAGCTCATCACCCCATGACGCACTACATCAAACACTTATGAGCATTGCACAACCTTGAATATCCCAGCGGCCTGGCAGGTTTTTGATGAACTGATTCTTTGCTTCTAATTTATATGATGAGCTACAAACAGCTCAGGACATGAATCTGCATTAAAACTGTCTGCAAAGTTAATATTGAGAAGCTGCCTTAAACTGCTTACGACAGTTCATTATACCTTTTGATTAAAATAGTGCTCCGCGCAAGACATTTTTCAGTCCATTTAATATTAGAAGGAGTATTGTGCTTAGATTATTGCTATTGCCATTTATTTGTAAAGTGTTGTCAATTATTGTAGCACTAACGCTATTGTTTAAATTGAGTTCTGAAGATAGACAAGATGGACAATTATAAACTGGAGGGCTGTGCTTTCAAGTGAGATTACAACCTAAGTAGATGTATGTTAGAGAAAAACATACAGAGCTCTGACTTCCCAGCACCACTCAGCTCTTGGGCCATCCCTTTAAGAGCTTACAGACCTCTGACTTTCCAGCACTGCTCACCACTTGGACCATCCCTTAAAGAGCTTACAGACCTCTGACTTTCCAGCACCGCTCACCACTTGGACCATCCCTTAAAGAGCTTACAGATCTCTGACGTCCCGGCATTACAGACTTTTGACTTCCCAGCACCACTCACCTCTTGGACCATTACTTTAAGAGCTTACAAACCTCTGACTTCCAAGCACCACTAACATTTTGGACCATCCATTTAAGAGCTTACGGATCTCTGACTTCCCGGCATTACAGACTTCTGACTTCCCAGCATTACTCACCTCTTGGACCATTACTTTAAGAGCTTACAAACCTCTGACTTCCAAGCACCACTAACATTTTGGACCATCCCTTTAAGAGCTTACGGACCTCTGACTTCCTGGCATTACAGACTTCTGACTTCCCAGGACCACTCACGTGTTGGACCATCCCTTTGAGAGCTTACAGGCCTCTGACTTCCCGGCACCACTCACTACTTGGACCATCCCTTAAAGAGCTTACAGATCTCTGACTTCCCTGCACCACTCACCTCTTGAACCATCCCTTAAAGAGCTCGCAGAACGCTGACTTCCCGGCACCACTCACCTCTTGGACCATCCCTTAAAGAGCTTACAGAGCGCTGACTTCCCTGCACCACTCACCTCTTGGACCATCCCTTAAAGAGCTTACAGAGCGCTGACTTCCCAGTACCACTCACCTCTTGGACCATCCCTTAAAGAGCTTACAGAACGCTGACTTCCCGGCACCACTCACCTCTTGGACCATCCCTTAAAGAGCTTACAGAGCGCTGACTTCCCAGTACCACTCACCTCTTGGACCATCCCTTAAAGAGCTTACAGAGCGCTGACTTCCCTGCACCACTCACCTCTTGGACCATCCCTTAAAGAGCTCGCAGAACGCTGACTTCCCGGCACCACTCACCTCTTGGACCATCCCTTAAAGAGCTTACAGAGCGCTGACTTCCCTGCACCACTCACCTCTTGGACCATCCCTTAAAGAGCTTACAGAGCGCTGACTTCCCTGCACCACTCACCTCTTGGACCATCCCTTAAAGAGCTTACAGAGCGCTGACTTCCCAGTACCACTCACCTCTTGGACCATCCCTTAAAGAGCTTACAGAACGCTGACTTCCCGGCACCACTCACCTCTTGGACCATCCCTTAAAGAGCTTACAGAGCGCTGACTTCCCTGCACCACTCACCTCTTGGACCATCCCTTAAAGAGCTCGCAGAACGCTGACTTCCCGGCACCACTCACCTCTTGGACCATCCCTTAAAGAGCTTACAGAGCGCTGACTTCCCGGTACCACTCACCTCTTGGACCATCCCTTAAAGAGCTTACAGAGCGCTGACTTCCCTGCACCACTCACCTCTTGGACCATCCCTTATAGAGCTTGCAGAACGCTGACTTCCCGGCACCACTCACCTCTTGGACCATCCCTTAAAGAGCTTACAGAACGCTGACTTCCCGGAACCACTCACCTCTGGGACCATCCTTTTAAGTGCTTACAGACCTCTGACTTCCCGGCACCACTCACCTCTTGGACCATCCTTTAAAGAGCTTACAGAACGCTGACTTCCCGGCACCACTCACCTCTGGGACCATCCTTTTAAGTGCTTACAGACCTCTGACTTCCCGGCACCACTCACCTCTTGGACCATCCTTTAAAGAGCTTACAGAACGCTGACTTCCCGTCACCACTCACCTCTTGGACCATCCCTTAAAGAGCTTACAGATCTCTGACTTCCCTGCACCACTCCCCTCTTGGACGATCCCTTAAAGAGCTTACAGAGGGCTGACTTCCCGGTACCACTCACCTCTTGGACCATCCCTTAAAGAGCTTACAGAGCGCTGACTTCCCTGCACCACTCACCTCTTGGACCATCCCTTAAAGAGCTTACAGACCTCTGACTTCCCGGCACCACTCACCTCTTGGACCATCCCTTAAAGAGCTTACAGATCTCTGACTTCCCGGGAACCACTCACCTCTGGGGCCATCCTTTTAAGTGCTTACAGACCTCTGACTTCCCGGCACCACTCACCTCTTGGACCACCCCTTAAAGAGCTTGCAGACCTCTGACTTCCCAGCACCACTCACCACTTGGACCATCCCTTAAAGAGCTTGCAGACCTCTGACTTCCTGGTACCACTCAGCTCTTGGACCATCTCTTTAAGAGCTTAAAGACCTCTGACTTCCCGGCATTACAGACTTCTGACTTCCCAGCACCACTCACCTCTTGGACCATCCCTTTGAGTGCTTAAAGACCTCTGACTTCCCGGCACCACTCACCTCTTGGACCACCCCTTAAAGAGCTTACAGACCTCTGACTTCCCAGCACCACTCACCACTTGGACCATCCCTTAAAGAGCTTACAGAGCGCTGACTTCCCTGCACCACTCACCTCTTGGACCATCCCTTAAAGAGCTTGCAGACCTCTGACTTCCTGGTACCACTCAGCTCTTGGACCATCTCTTTAAGAGCTTAAAGACCTCTGACTTCCCGGCATTACAGACTTCTGACTTCCTAGCACCACTCACCTCTTGGACCATCCCTTTGAGTGCTTAAAGACCTCTGACTTCCCGGCACCACTCACCTCTTGGACCATCCCTTAAAGAGCTTACAGATCTCTGACTTCCCGGGAACCACTCACCTCTGGGGCCATCCTTTTAAGTGCTTACAGACCTCTGACTTCCCGGCACCACTCACCTCTTGGACCACCCCTTAAAGAGCTTACAGACCTCTGACTTCCCAGCACCACTCACCACTTGGACCATCCCTTAAAGAGCTTACATACCCCTGACTTCCCGGCACCACTCACCTCTTGGACCATCCCTTTAAGTCCTTACAGATCTCTGACTTCCCGGCACCACTAACCTCTTGGACCATCCCTTTAAGTCCTTACAGATCTCTGACTTCCCATCACTACTCACCTCTTGAACATCCCTTTAAGAGCTTACAGATCTCTGACTTCCCGGCACCACTTACCTCTTGGACCCTCCATTTAAGAGGTATCAAGCTTTAATCAACCATGCAGACTCTCTTATGTTTTCTCTATAAATGAACTGTTTATATCCCACATTTGTTTTTCTTAGCCCCCTCTCAGTAATGCTAGACTCCTTAGTGACCCTCTAGCCACACTCTTATGAACTGAACCATCTAGCATTACTCTCTTTCATCACTTTAGCTTACACTCTTCACTCCCTTCTTGGGCTAACCTCTCTTGCCCAGGTTTCTCATACTCCCTTTAGATTGTACTTTTATAAAGTTTTGCAATCTCATAAGGTGCTTTGGGTAAAAAAACAATCTACTTTAGATTTTAAACTCAAAGACCTGACTATTCAAAATGTGCCATGTGTTATTTTTTTATTTTGTTTCATACTTAACCCCTGTGTAGTGCTAAAACTATGTTGGTGAATTACAACCACATATAATAGTTGTCAAACTGCAATTCGTCGTCATACTTGAGAGCCTTGCGAAGAGAGCCATTGAGGCATAGAAGCCTCCCAAGCTCGGAGCACTTAAGCGATGGCGAAGTGAGGAAAGCGCAAAGCAAGGTGAGCACTTAGGCGATGAGCGCCAATGGAGTTCATCACCCCTTGAGCCTCGCAAATAGAGGCGAGCAGTTGAGACATTGAAACACTGGGGAGCTCGGAGGACTTTGCCTGCAAGCAGTTAAGAAACGCTGGACTTACTTAGGCTGCAAGCAGTTGAGGAACGCAGGACATAGGAAAGAAAAAAATCCGACCTCGAAAACTAAAGGGCAAAAAAAACAGCCTCGCAAAAATACGACTTTAACGGCCAAACCGCAGAAATCGAAAAACCATTTTACAACACTAACTTGCAAATAATAACATTTTGATTCTAAAATGACGCTTTACCCGCCTAAACAAAGGTTTGGCCTTGCGCACGCAGCCTATTTACACTGCTCACTTGGCACATTGCTGACACTTTCTTCTTAATTAATCAACAGTCCAACTGTACATTTTCAGATGCAGGATATTATCTTCAGGATATTGATTGCTGCATATTAAATATAAATAGGTAAAGTATATTCATTTATTAATTCATATTAATTTATTAATTCACTGTACAAAATAAATTGTATATTGTACACTGTACTTATATATCTGTCTTTGCGATGAGCGCCGAAGGTGATCGTTGCAAACCAGGAAACTTAAAGTACACGATGGGTGAGCGCCAAAGTTCCTCAGAGGAGCAAAAGCTTTACATTGTGTGGCAAACAGCATTGCCATGGCTTCAAATTTTATTGCCGTAATTTTTGACGGGCAAGTCGCTAGTCACATATATTGTTGTGGTAATTGCAAGCTTGTGTGTAACGCTCTCAATTACCGCCGCAAGTTGCGAGTTGCGCATGCGCATTGCGCGGCGGGTGCCTTGCATAAACAATGGAGAGGGGAAAGGGGACACAGGGGAGAGAGGGGGAGAGGAGGAAAAGGAGAGGGAGAGAGGCAAAGTAGGCACAGTAGAAGAGGGGGAAAGTAGACAAAGGGGAAGGAGAAGGGGTAAGGAGAAACAGGGGAGGGAGAGGGGGGAAGGAGACATAGTGGAGGGAGGGGGAAAGAGACACAGGGGAAGGGGGAAGTGATGGGCGGTAGCGTGGAGAAACACAGGGGAGGGAGAGGGATAGCAAGAGAGACAGGGGGAGGGACACAGGGGAGGAAGAGGGGAGAGAGACACAGAGGAGGGAGAAGGGGAAGAGACACAGGGGAGGGAGAAGAGACACAGGGGAGGGAGAGGTGGGGGAAAGAGACACAGGGGAGGGAGTGGGGGGAAGAGACACAGGGGAGGGAGTGGGGGGAAGAGACACAGGGGAGGGAGAGGTGGGGGAAAGAGACACAGGGGAGGGAGTGGGGGGAAGAGACACAGGGGAGGGAGGGGGAGATGGAGTTCACCAGAGCTTCACAGGTTGCTACTGGAGTCCTCTTCCACTCCTCCATGATGACATCAAGGAGCTGGTGGATGTTAGAGGATGCTCAACAGATGCTCAATAGGGTTTAGGTCTGGAGACATGCTTGGCCAGTCCATCACCTTTACCTTTAGCTTCTTTAGCAAGGCAGTGGTCATCTTATATAATAAAGATATAATAAAATATTTACAAAAATGTGAGGAGTGTACTCTCTTTTGTGAGATACTGTAGTATATATATATATATATATATATATATATATACACATATATATATATATATACATATATATATATATATATATATATATATATATATATATAATGTTTTCTAAACAAAAACATTTAGCCTATTATCTATCTCAATTGTTAAAAATCCTATACAGAGAAGAACTCACCACAGTAATCCTCTGAAGCCCATGCAAAAATTATATATTAAGAGATCAAATCAGAATTACCAATAATATTTTCCACAATATTTGCATAAAAGAATGAAATTAATGTAGAATATATGATCAGTGCTATCCAAGGGGGATAAAGCATTTCATTTACAGATGGAAATTTTCCATTCACAGTCAAGAGGAATGGATACTAAATACATCCATCTCTTCCATGAATACAAATGTGTCTTCTTGAAATTAGGCCTTGACTTAACAATTATGAAATAACATTAGTAGGATGCATATGTCAGTCTCTGGAGTGGGAGGTGATGTACAATATCAGAAAGAGCATAAATCAAGAGACAAGGTTAATGGATTAATAATCTTCTGCCGATATATGGTAATGGCTTGGTATATAATTAGCCGTGAAAGTGTTGTGCCCCCTAATATTACTTGGGCTGTGCTTCTAAGAATGGGACCATTCATCTCAATGGACATTCAGAATAAAAGCAAACACAGAACAAATCTCATTATCATCCAGTGCACTAAACCAAGGAACTTACTCCAAGGTCACTGCACCCATGACACTCCTCATATGTCATACATCCATTCCTGCTTCACCTAATGCATCATTTTATATTAACATTTTAGTAATTAAAGCAACACTGTACTCCCATATAGGTAAAATAGTTTAGGAAGTTAAACAATGTTAATTTATTAGCTATTACAAGCACTCCTTGGCATTTCCTGTACTATCTGATAATTATCTACTGCAATTTGAATATGTGTCTAGGGAAATGAGGGCGTAGAGGCCTTAGGAAATTAAATACAAATGTTTAGTTCTGTTTATTACTATGTTTATTACTCAGATATGTGGCAAATAAGTTTGCATTTGTAGGTATTATTCATAGGAGACAAAAAAAATATATTCATAGGAGCACTGAAGTTATAGTGTGCTCTATTGTATAACTTCACTTGATAAAATCCATGTTTTTACAAAGTTAAAAGAAAATATAGTCACATTTTTAGCGGTTTTTAATATTGCTTTACTGTGGCAAACCATTTGCTTTTGTTATGAACATGATAACTTATTTGGGAGAAAATTCAGAGGTAGTTTAGATCTCCATTTAATACAGCTGAAAGACCACCACTTAACTATTGAGTTAGATCACAGTTGAAGCATTTCGCTCCTTCAGGCATTAGACAGCTAAGAGAAGTTAGACATTTTTAAATGCTGCGGGGGTCTCGATCGGGACCGACGCAGTGAGCTCCGAGGACCGTTCAACATGGGGGTGGTTAATGTAAGTTGCTGCAGGGGTACTTACAGTACCTCCGCGGCATGGGGTTAACCATTTTTTGTGCCGCAGGCCCTTTAAGGACCTACGGCGGGGAATTTGAAATGTTAAATGCTGTGGGGGTCCCAATCGGGCCCCCTGCAGCAAGGGATTAATGTAGGGACCCTCCTGTTCGTGACCTTGCAGCATATGGGGGTTAATGTTAGGTGCCGCTGGGGTCCTTACTGTACCCCCGCGGCATGGGGTTAACAATGTGTGTGCCGTGGGCTCTTTAAGGACCCGCTGCATGAAGTTTGAAATTTTAAATGCTGCAGGGATCCAAATTGGGACCCCATGGCATGGTTTCCGATTTTCGGGATCGGGCCATAAGTTGCAGGCCCTCATAATAGAATAGCATCAGAAGAGTAGAGCTACTTGGGCACGCAACTCAATCGCAGACAAATAGTACATTTGTGTTATATATGTATAAATGTATATATATATATATATATATATGTCACAATCTGCTTCTTCAAGGGGGCTTAATATGAACCTATTTAAAACCTACCTTCATAAATATTAAATAGTCATTAATAAGTATTTCCTTATTCCTTCATACATTTTCTGTGAAATGAAATCTTTCCTAGATTATATATTATTGACTATTGCTAATTATTGGGGTGCATAAGAATCCAATATTTTTTTGCCATATGTCTTGACAAGAAAATGTTGTGAATGTACTTCAATGAAGCAGTGAGCTATACAGTATAGGGACAACCAAAATTGGCAGGTCATAGCAGAGAGATCAGACACATAAGTACACTTGAGAAGGAAGTGGAATCTCACTCCAGTATCTTTGCCAAGAAAACCTTATGGACAGACACAATCAGACACAAGAAGTGCCTGGCGTGCTGTGGTACATAGGTCCTCTGTCCTCTTTCTGGAAGTGCCATCACTATCTGACACCATCTTTCTGCAATAGAACTAAATCATTTTCACCGCAAACATAGAAAACACAGCCAGGAAGATAAGTCTTTTACCACTAGGTACAAAATACAGTATTAGGAAGTACTGAAAATGCTCCAGACCCGCGTAACACATAGACAATCGCCGCCATTTTACAACACTAACTTGCAACTAATAACATTACCATTCCTCGCACACGCATCCTATTTACACACTTGCCACATTGCTGACACTTACACCTCAGTTCAGCAACAGTCCAAATGTACATTGTATGTTACAGTAAATTACTAATAGATTGTTAGCTCTTCAGGATATTGATTGCTGCATATATTAATTAGAAAAAGGTAAAGTATATTAATTAATTAATTAATTATTATAAAAAAAATATATATATATATATATATAAACGAACAGGGGAGAGGCTAGCAATGATCACTGAAGGCGCTCCTTGCGAGACACGCGATGAGCGCCAAGGGTGCTCAGAGGAGCAAAAGTAATTGAGGGGAGAGGCTTGCAATGAGCGTCGAAGGAGCTCAGCGAGGGGCTTGCAATGAGCGCTGAAGGTGCGCAGACAACCTAAAGTACATGAGGGGAGAGGCTCGCAATGAGCGTCGAAGGTACTCAGAGGACTAAAAGCCTTACATTATGTGGCAAACAGCATTGCATGTCTTACAATTTTATTGCCGTAATTTTTTGATGGGCAAGTCGCTAGTAATTAAATAGTTCTTAGTCTTTAAGCAGATTAAAATTCACATATAGAGTTAGATTTTGTGCGCTCTAATAATCTTTAACCAGCAATTCCGGTCCTGCCTCCGGCTCTCCATACTGTTCTCAATAACACTAAGTTATACATTTTTAATAATGAAAAAAGCTTACTTGACCAGTATTTTACAGTTACTCTGTCCATTTAACACTTTGGACTCCATGTACTTAAGGTGGTAACAGGATAAATTACTAGTTTGGACAGATTGTTAAAAACCTGGATGCCAATCCAGAACTCCTAAAAGAACGCCCTTGTTGGAAATGCTGCCCTCATTTTCAGCTGCAGCTTCTTTCATACCAGATGATGTCACCAATTCAATGTTTCCAAGGTAATGAGGCAAACTAATTGCTTTATTGGATTGTGTAGCCACTCAGTATTTACTGGTTGTAGCTGGAAATCCTTATGTTACAAAGCCACAGCGATTATTTTATTTTTTAAAGGATTTTTTAAACTTCATTCAAACTAACAGGAAATGCAGAGAGCATACTGTAATCTATAGATCTCATTGGCTGACAGAGCTCCAAGAGCAGCTAAAACTCTGAATACATTTTTATGCTTTGAGATCTTTGTTTAAAAAAAAGAAACACACTGTGACACAATATCAAATACTCGCTCTGATGCAAAAAAGTAATTAATTCCTTCCAATGTCCCTTTAAGCAGCACCTGTTAGTTTCTTTGGAATAATTTTTAATTTAATGGGCATAATTGGATGAAGAACCTATTATCCTTTAGATTGTAAATTTGCAAGTTTTCAATCTTGCAAGGTGCTTGGGAGAAAGCACTTCAGACATTGGATTTTAAACTCAAAGACAGGGCCCTCCATCCATTGCAGTGTGTAAATATTACTATTGTTTTTGCCTTGATTTTAACCATGTACATCGCTACGGAATATGTTGGCGCATTACAAATAAAGGATAAAGATTTTCAGGCCCATTGTCTTGGGGTTCTACTGGATCCTGAACTCTCTTTCATTCTTCACATACACTCCATCACTAAATCTTATAATTTTCACCTAAAAAACGTTTCCAAAATATGTCACTTTCTCTCACAAGACACAACCAACACTCTAATCCACTCTCTTATCATATCTCGCCTTGACTACTGCAACTCTCTCCATGCTCGCCTCCCCATCACCCATCTTTCTCCACTCCAATCCACAATGATCCCATCCGCTAGACTCATCTACCATACCCAACACTCAGTGTCTACAGCACCTCTCTGTCAGTCACTCCACTGGCTTCACGTAGCCTCCAGAATAAAATTTAAAGTCTTGACCCTACAACAATAATGCAGCCTCTTATATCTCTGCTCTTGTCTCTAAATACTCTCCCAGACATCCTTTTCGCTCTGCTAATGACGTTCTTCTGTCCTCCTCTCTTATCAGCTCCTCTCACTCTCACTTCAGGACTTTTCTTGCACTGCCTCTATTCTTTGGAACTCTTTGCCTCGCTCCACTAGACCTCCTGCTTAAAATCCTTTATAACCTCACTAAAAATGTAACTATTTAAAGAAGCTCATCACCTTTAGCCTTAATATACACAATACATTGTACCTCCCCATATCCTCTAGACTTTAAGTTTGCGAGTCTTCAATCTTATTAGGTGCTTTAGAGAAAGCACTTTTGTTTGATGATTTTAAATTCAATAACAGGACCCTCCATTATTTTGTAATTTGTTAAGATTGTTTTAGACTTGTATCTACCCAGTTTAGCGATACAGAATATGTTGGCACATTACAAATAAAATGTAATAATTATCTTGACCTATATGTTGTGCCAAATCTCATATATAGTTGTCGTAATTGCGAGTTTGTCTGTAGCGCTCTCAATTACGGCCGCAATTTGAGAGTTGCGCATGCCCAATGGGCGGCAAAAGGGTGGGAGAGGGCGAGAAGAGAGACAGGGGAGGGTGGGAGAGAGACAGAAGGAGAGAGACAGCGGGGACAGAGACACAGGAGAGGGGGAGACAGACAAAGGAGAAGGGTTAAGAGGCACATGAGATCAGGTAAAGAGACAAAGGAGAGGGGTTAAGAGGCACATGAGATCAGGTAAAGAGACAAAGGAGAGGGGTTAAGAGGCACATGAGAGGAGGTAAAGAGACACAGGGGAAAGAGAGCGCAGGAAGAGACTCAAGCGAGGGAGAGAGAGGAAAAGAGACACAGGGGATGGAGAGGGGGGAGATACAGGGGAGGGGGAGAGAGGGGGAAAGGAGACACATGGGATGGAGAGGGGGAAACAAACACGGGGAAGGGAGAGGGAGAAAATTGACACAGGGGAGGGAGAGGGAGGGAAAGAGATACAGGGGGAGAGAGGGTGAAAAAAGACACAGGGGAGGGAGAGGGGGGACACACACAAGGGAGGGAGAGGGGGGAAAGAGACACAGGGGAGGGAGAGGGGGAAGGGGGGGAGACACATGAGAGGGAGGGATGGAAGTGACAAAGGAGAGGAGGGAAGAGACACAGGGGAGGGAGAGGGGGGAACAGATACAGGGGATGGAGAGGGGGTAAAGAGACATAGGGGAATGATAGGGGCAAGGTGCGGATAGACACAGGGGAGGGAGAGGGGGGAAGAGACAAAGGAGAGGGGGAAAGAGGCGGAGGGAGGGGAAATTAGAAAAATAAAATATTATCCCGTCATTTGTGACCGGCAAGATGCTAGTGTTATAATAAAATTCAGTACATTTGTGATATTCTAGGGCATTGTATATAGAGATAAACATGTTTATATATTTTTTTATTTACTAAGTGTGGTTCTCTAACTATCATTCTGCGTTGCCTCTAGTTTAGAAAATCCAAAGAGAAGGAAACACATTTATTTAGGATGATCTCCTCTATTCTATAGTTTTATTTTCTCACCACACAATATGCATCCAAGCACAGACGGACAATATTTCAGCTACATTATTTATCTGCTTGAAACACATAGAGGCAGAATCCCTCCATGTCGACCAAAACAAACTACAAAAAAAAAAAACAAGAGAATAAAATCTGCCTTCAGAAAGAGAAAAATATACAAAAAATGAAATATGTGCTAATCTACTGAAAGGCCACCACATTTTAGTGCTTAATTATGAAAATTTTTCTTTTTTGACATGTGAAATGAATTTAGGCAGCCATGCATGGTGAGAAAGTTGAACTGTCTGCAAATTAAATCAAAATCAGAAATGAAAAATATATCCGTGGGTTTCATTTTCGACATCAAGAGAGTCATCCTTTACATCTGACATTTTAAGATAATCAATCAGAAATATGATTGTTCAGATTTCTAAATAATTCTCTTTTGGATGGGGAAAGTAATAATTGAAAATGTTTGCTGCTATTAAATAAATTCAATAAATCTCCAAGTCTATATAGGTAATAAAAGATTGTTTAAGACTTTAGTGCTTAGTTAATATTAATAAATATTTATTGCCAGTCATGTAAATTTTCCTGCCAAATAATTTTACTCTGCGATATTTCTCTTTATCATCCTTATTAGATTTCAATTTTAAAGGTATTATTGATGTTTTATATTACTGAACACTGAAATTTATATTTTAATTTTACAAAGGTGTTTTTAATGTTTGAAGAACCACTGTAATTATTGGTCATTAATACAATTTCCATTTAATAATTTATAACAGCAACAGTCAATATTAAAATCATTTTTAAAGATTAAAGTATTTACCGCTAGCTAAGTGTTTGTCTCCTCCCTGATAAGTTCATTAAATGACCACTGCACAATGAAAAAAAGAGACATAGGTTTTAAAAATTTGAGTAACTAAGAGCATAATTATCCACAAAACAAGTAATAAAACAAGTTTTTAATTAGAAATAAAATAGTGTTTATGAATCTACTGGATCCTGGATCAATCCATGATATATTGGTGGAAGTTGTGTGTGAAAGAACAGCATTTAAAAGGCATTTCTGTAGCGATATGATTGCATTTTTTGAAGCAAGGAGTCTGCTTCTGGGCCAGTGAGGGGAAAGGGATATGGAGTAAATTTCTGTCCTATCCAATTATCTTCACAAAGGCTCATTGTTGTCCCCTTCCTTCAAAACACACTCCCTCATGATTCAGCTCTGAGGATGTGATTTAACAAACACAAAATGGATTCCTGTACTCAGAACAAAGCCTTCAAAAATGTATATTTTGCCCAAAAAAGTTTTATGCAGCTGCTAATATTGGTAGTTTGGTAATACTTAACAAACAAGTGTCTTTTTTTCTTGAAATAAAGTGTTCATTTAAGCTTATTGCCTAGATTTTGGCAGGTATAAATAGTTTTAAGAACAATCATAATTAATAAATTATACAAACAAGAGGGGACGGAGACTGCTTTACAGGAATACAAGGAAATCAACAAGGCTTGCAAAAGCGCGATTAGACTGGCTAAAATAGAAAATGAAAAAGTAATTGCTAAAGAGAATAAGTTTAACCCTAAAATATTTTTAAGTATACTTATGGGAAGAAGGTGAGGAAGGAAGCTATAGGAACATTAGAATGTGACACAGGCCGTCTGATAATTAGTGACCAAGAAAAGGCAGATGAGCTAAATAGGTTCTTTTCTTCGGTTTTCACAAGGGAGGTACCAGTGGTTGGGACACTGCAACATAATGGGGATACACTACCTTTGCCAAATAATTGGTTAACACAGGAAAGAATCCAAAAGAGGTTGGAAAAAATAAATGTTAATAAAGCCCCGGGTCCTGATGGAATACATCCACGGGTACTGAGGGAACTGGGTTCTGTAATAGCCAAACCATTATATTTAATTTTTCAAGATTTACTCAACACAGGGTCTCTACCAGATGACTGGAGAAAGGCAGATGTGATACCTATATTTAAAATGGGAGCAAGAGCAAATCCAGGGAATTATAGACCAGTGAGCCTCACTTCTGTAGTGGGGAAGTTTTTAGAAGGGTTGATAAGGGACAATATACAAGAATATGTCTATTTGAACAGGATTATAAGTAAGAGTCAACATGGATTTATGAGGGATAGGTCATGTCAAACAAATCTAATTATTTCTATGAGGAGGTTAGTAGGAACCTGGATCAAGGCAACTCAGTGGATGTTGTCTTTTTGGATTTTGCAAATGCTTTTGATACAGTGCCAAATGGGAGACTATTGTGTAAACTAAGAGATACAGGAGTTGCAGTAAATATCTACTCATGGATTGAGAGCTGGCTAAAAGACAGGAAGCAAAGGGTTGTTGTAAATGGAACATACTCCGATTGGACTAATGTGGTAAGTGGGGTTCCTCAGGGTTCAATATTAGGTCCTCTCCTTTTTAACATATTTATTAATGACTTAGAGGTAGGATTGGAGTGTGGTGTCTCCATTTCCGCTGATGACACGAAGCTGTGCAAGGTAATTAAATCAGATAATGATGTGCTTTCCCTCCAAAGGGATTCACTTAAAATTAAGGAATGGGCATCTAAATGGCAGATGAGATTTAATATGAATAAATGTAAAGTTATGCATCTGGGAAGGAAAAATAGCAATGCAATTTATAATCTTAATGGAGCAAATCTAGGTGTATCAGATATTGAAAAGGATTTGGGAGTGCTTGTGGACAACCACCTAGGTAACAGTGCTCAAAGCCAAGCAGCAGCTGCAAAGGCAAATAAAATATTAGCATGTATTAAGAAGGGTATAGAAGCCAGGGAAGCAAATATAATTCTGCCACTATACAAATCTCTAGTACGCCCTCATTTGGAATATGGAGTACAATTTTGGTCACCACTTCATAAAAAGGACATTTTAGAGCTGGAAAAGGAAACTAGGAGGGTAACAACACTAATAAGGGGAATGGAGGGGCCTAAGTTATAAAGAAAGACTAATCAATTTAAACGTATTTTCTCTAGAAAAAAGGTGTCTAAGAGGAGATATGATTACCTTATATAAATACATCCAGGGTCAGTATAAAGATTTGTTAAGGGAGCTTTTTGTGCCAAGAGGTTTTCAACTGACAAGAGGACATCCCTTGAGGTTAGAAGTAAAAAGATTCCACCTTAAAGAAAGAAAAGGGTTCTTCACATTTAGGGTGGTTAATCTGTAGAATTCTCTACCAGAAGAGGTGGTGACAGCGGATTCGATAGATAACTTTAAAAGGGGACTGGATTTATTTCTAATTAAAAAGGGAATTCAGGGTTATCATGGATAATTAGAGAGGCAGTATTGATCCAGGGAGAAATCCGATCACCAGTATCTGGGGTCAGGAAGGATTTTTTTTTTCTTCGTTGAGACGATTGGCTAAGTCTCACTTGGGTTTTTTTCTGTTTGCCTTCCTTTGGATTAATTAATAATAATAAAAAATAATAATAATTGATTAATAATTAGTTAACGACTAATTAATTAATATAAAACCATATTGCAGATCAGAGGAGATCTTAAAAGGTTGAACTTGATGGACTGAAAGTCTTTTTCCAACCTTAATTACTATGGGCCTCATTTTATTATCGGCCGTAAATCGGCCGTAAGGCTGCGATTCCTTGCGGGGGTTCTGTTACCTCGCGATTCTATTATACGGCCCCGCAAGGATCTCCCCTTATGGCCGGCCGCATATCTTGGAACCGGCCGTAAGCTCAGAAATCTAAAAACTCAAAAATAAATTCAAGCCTGCACTGTACAGCTCTGTAAATGCTAGGGATCATATTGGGGGACATGAGGATTAAAAGTAACCCACTCTCAAGCTTGCACATCAGCCCAAACCAGAGTTCAAATTAACTGTTTATTTTCCGGCTGCGGCGTGGGCGGGTCTGAGGTGCTCCAAGCACTCTGGACTTTTTACATGGATATTTTACGTATATTAAAAAAAAAATATTTGACGGATTTGAGTGTAGGGGAATTATGTGCTATTTTTGCTAACACCTACAATCTCTTTATAGTCTCCTCAAAGTGCAGGATGGCTTTATTTGAGCTATTTTATGTGCTTAATTGGTGCTAGCGGGACCTGTTTGCTGCAAGTAAGCTGCGGCTCGTTTTTAGCCTTGCAGACAGGGTTCCCGGAGCAATAGAATCGCAACCAGGCTTTTCTTACGGCCGATTTCCTTGCGGCCGTTTTAGATCAAAGGCTTTCCTCCGGCGCGATCGGCCGCAAGAGATAGCAAGGCGCCGGCCGCAAGCCTGCCGGAACCCCTGGCCGGAGGGGAATAGAATAGCCGGAAAGCTTGCGGCTGGAGCCTGGTTGAGCCTGGTTGACAGGGTGGTTTAAAATTTGCACCATGGGCTCACCTCAGCCACCAGTGTAACAAAAACTTAGAGGAAGCTGACAGCGTCACACGCTGTTGGCTTCCAAGCATCACTCACTAGTTTTATGTTTCTAGATGTTTCTGAGTTGTGCTAGTCAACCAGTTTCCATCGCATCTTCTTCCAAAGTCTTTATGGCTTTTTTTTATATTAAATTAAACATAAAAAGCAAGTTTATAATATTAATTCATAGATTTTCTTCCCTAGCAATATAAACCTCAAACAATCAATTTATAGAAGCATTGGCAGAAAACACTGTAAGATCATACAAATATATTTTGATAGATACAATGTAATTTTATTAATTATATTTTAACATGTTGAAAGTTAACATTGGCCACATTATCCCCAACCAATTAGATCAGGCTTTATTTTTGTAGTCTAATTCTTATCTGATTGGTTCTAATCATATTTAAACATGTATAGAGCAAGATACAATTTTGGCATTTGTTCATTCTTGGGTTATCTTTCACCTGTAATTTACAAATGCAAATAAAATGTAGATTTTGTCTTTTTATGTGTATAGAGTAATCCATACAGTTTATGCATGTCTCACTATGTCTGATCATCAGCACTTTACTAATAAGTACCTGTGACATCATTAGTATGCACCATGTTCCTGGGTAATCAAGAGTAACTTTGGGCATAAGTGCAGGTTATATTGCAAACCAGTAGAGCATCATCCAAAGAAGAAGCACAAGTTCCAGCCAAAGTCAACCCGGCATTCACAAATTATGTGTGTTATGGAGCTGCAGTAACAAAAACCTATCATACAAGCCTACAATGAATATGTCATTCCAGAGATCCTGCAACCCATGTTACTTGTTCCTTGCTACATATTGACTGATGTTTTGTTTATCTGACTGCTTTTCCCATGCTTATGAGCCTGTTCGCTCTCTTGTCTGCAACCTACATTTCTTCTGGTGACTAATACCTACCACCTACCTTTGTTCTAGGATGCAGCTCGTCTGGGCAGTTGAAGCTCATTAGCCCTGTCAGGCAATCCCTTTAGGAGATGGACGCTCCAATAAAACACCTACAACTTGAGGACCTCGCTGTCACTGTCCCAGCTTCCTAGGCCATGACAGATGAACCCCGAGTGTAAAGAGTGGGACCAGTACTGCACACACTGCATCACCTAAAAACTCCATTGCGCAGGGTCAAGGGATACGTCCATGGCCGGAATACCCTCTAGGCAGCCACCACTAGGCAGGGGTGCTTCCCTGTGAGGGGCGCCACTTATTAAAAAAAGTGGTTCCTGGCTTAAAAAAATTAAATGTTGCAGGCTGTTGTAGGCTGGCTACTAGGGGGTAACTACCTAGAATAAGACGGTTACAACAGGAAAGGGAACTTACACGTACAGAAAAGGCAAAAATGGGTCAGTGGAGGGGCTCCTCCACTTCACTGCCTAAGGGCTCCAAAAAGGTAGATATGGCTACATCTAGCTTAAGTCTTCCTGACCAGCATTGGCCCCCTCAGTCATCTGAGAGCCCTTTTAAATTTTTGTTCGTGAAGCCAAGCCAAAAAAAAAAAAAAAAGGTGATGGCTAATCATCTTATTGGATCAATATCAGTCAGTAAAAGCACTCATTCCTTTGCTTCTTTTTGCTCACCTCTTGTAATAGCTATTGCACTGAGATTGACACAGATTCATAAGCTGGCCAGGTATCATTGTTTACAAGTGTATTAAAAAACTATAGGAAAGCAGCAAAGATTTAAGCCTAGAATTATCTGGTTTGCATTTAGTAAAGCTTCAGTTTATGGTGCTATCTACTAATGGTTAGTTCTTATATAAAGCAGCATAGCAATATAAATAATCATGCATTTTTCAAATACTCACAGATGGCTTGGAATAATTTACAATACTTTTCTTGTCAGAGGAACGTAAGAGATCACATACTGCAGCCGCTGTGTTTTTCATTCTGCTACTGCATTCTCTCCTAATGAAATAGTTTGTCTGTGGAAGGTATGTGACCAGGTCCTACATGTTACTTCTTTGTTGTGCTTGAAAGCAGCATTAAGCAGTTTCTGGATCCAAAGACATCTAGCATTATCATGTAACATTGCTAGGTCACTTGACACACATTTCAAAAAGATTCCAAAATGCAAGTATTTTACATGTGTTCTTCAATCCTTTGAAGGAGTCCAAATCCAGTCTTTGTAGGCCAGAGTCATTGTAGTCCTCATTGACTAGTTGGACCGTCCTGATGGCGGCAGAGGGGGAGATGAGAGAGGCAGAGGGGGATGAGAGAGGCTTGCAGGTGCGAGGCTTGCAGGTGCAGCCCTATAGGCTGCGAAGTGTTACCAACATCCTAAGCGTTACGAACAACCCCAAATATCCACAACAATTATAGAGATCTTTCAGTCTGCCAATGAAACTGAGGACAGTCCATTTTTTTAAAACTGTCATGCAATAGCACTTTTACATCACATATATAGTTGTGAGCATACGAGCTGATGCAAAGCGAGGGGCCGCATTTGCGGTGGTGGAGCATCCCAACGTCCCCGTAAATGCGGATCCTCGCGAAGCGAGGGTCCGCATTTGCGGAGGTGGAGGCTCCAACGTCGGCTGTGTTAACACACACAACTTTTTAAATAAAAAAAATCTCAAAGGCGACTCACACCCGGTTACACACACACACACCGCGGTCGAGGGCCTCAGTTGCTGGCATGGATCGACGAAGGCGCTTCCTGCCAGCAACTGAGGCCCTCGCTTCCGCAAATGCGGGTCCTCGCAAAGCACTTAGGGAATGAGGCAATGAGCGCCGCAGGCACTCATTGCTGGCAAGCCTAGAGTAGCAAGGCGAGCCGTTAAACCCACCTCGGAACCAACCTTAACGTAACAAACACCCACACGCACTAAGAATCCGACTATAACGGCCGACCCGCACGCAACTAAAAACAGTGAAAACACACCAAATACTCACACAAACTACATAAAAAGCTTAACCATAGCAAGGGGGGAGGCACCCAGGACCTCTGAAAGTGAAGTTACACCTCCATTTAAGTCCAAATTCCCGAGTTCAGACACACGAAAATCCCCTAAGCAAGAGAAAAAATGGCAGCCGAAAAAAAACGAAAATGAGGCTCACCTCGGAAACCTGCATTAACCTCAGAACCAACCTTAACGTAACAAACACCCACACGCACGAAAAATGGCGGAACTGCGAGCACCTAAAAACAGTCAAAACACACCAAATACTCACAAAAAGTACATAAAAAGCTTACCCATAGCAAGGGGGGGCACCCAGGACCTCTGAAAGTGAAGTTACACCTCAATTTAAGTCCAAATTCCTGAGTTCAGACACACGAAAATCCCCTAAGCGAGAAAAAAAATGGCCGCCGAAAAAAATGAAAACGAGGCTCAAAGACCCAGGATTGCCCAACCACCTACAACTTACCCAAGAAGGGATCCGAGATAAGCTCGGAAACCCGCATTAACCGCAGGGGATCCGAGATAAGCTCCGAGCCCTGCATTAACCCCACATTAACCATCGCAGTGGGGGTCCTGATTGCACGCGATCGGGGACCCCCGCTGCAATCAAAATTCAAAATTCCAGCATTACAGGTCCTTAAAGGACCATAAAGGTCCTTAAAGGACCCGTTGTAAAAGAAAAAAAATATACACTGTCACCCTGTCAATCATGGGGGTCAATATAGACCCCCATAAGCCCTTCATTAACCCTGTCACTCATGGGGGTAAATACAGACCCCTATAAACCCATCATTAACCCTGTCACTCATGGGGGTCAATAGAGACCCCCATAAGCCCTTCATTAAGCCTGTCACTCATGGGGGTCAATACAGACCCCCATAAGCCCTTCATTAACCCTGTCACTCATGAGGGTCAATACAGACCCCCATAAGCCTCTATTTAACCCCATCAGTCCCATAAGGGTATATTAACACCATTATGGGCCTGTTACAACACTACATTAACCACATAAGTGCCATGATGGTCCTCAAGGACCATCATGACACTAAGTATAAACACTACACTGCACTATACCACCCCCAAGAAAACATTAAAGATCAACTAAACACCCTCTACACTAACCTATTAACATCTACACTACCTACCCCCTATTAACCCCCACCACTATAATTACAGAAAATAAAAAAGCCTAAAGTCACACAAAAAATCTACATTACATGAAATAAAAAACCTAAGTCACAAAAAAATAAACTACATTACACAAAATAAAAAAACCTAAGTCACAAAAAATAAAAAAAGGAACATTACAGAAAATAAAAAAAAACATTACAACCCCCCCCCACTACAGAAAAAAAAATACACACCTGAAAAGGAAATACATATAATACAAATAAATACAATACAAATACATACAATTACAATACAACACACCCCTATCTAATATACATCACACAATCTATCTAAATAAATACCATAATCTAATATACATCCTATCTATATAATAATAAATACCCAATCTATCTAAATAAATACCACAATCTATCTACAATACATCCTATGCTATCTATATAAAACGCATACCCCTAGCTAACATACAATAAATGCTATCTATATATTAACTAATCTAAGTCTAAGCTAAAATAAATTAATTAAGACCACTTACCTTTGCAGATGTCCATTTTGATCAGCCACTTACTAAAAAAAAAAAAAAAATTAGTGCAAAACGTTTACAGTTCTAAAATAAACATTCTATACATTCTATACATTCTAAATATTCTACTCACCTTTCTGGCATGTCCCATCCTTATTCTTTACATCCTTCTCCGGCGCTGCTCCTGTTAAAAAAAACACAACATTAATACACATACATCAAAATAAAATAAACATAATCTACATTCTACTTACCTCCCTGCGATGTCTCCAGCCTCCTCCGAAACCTCTTCTGCCACGCCCTGTAAAAAAAAAAAAAATATATATTTACTTACATCCGCACTCCCGGACATCCCGACGCTAATGAGGCTCCAGGAGACTTTTTCGGAAGAAAATAAGCAATGGCGTCTTCTGATTGGTTGAAAACGCTGTCTATCAAAATCACCCAATCAGGAGGCGCCAATGTGTGAACCAATCACAAACAGGAAAACCTTAAAATCCCACTCTGATTGGATAATGCACCTGTCAATCTTTATTTAAACCAATCACAAGGCGCAGATGCCTTCAGCCAATCACAATGGAATACACCCCCACAGGGTGATTGGTTGCACTGACAATAGCCAATCACAATGGAATACACCCTCACGTACTGATTGGTGAAGGATTTGCGCATTCTCATTGGCTACTGTTAAGATCAATCAATATTACAGCCAATGGGAATGCGCAGATGTCTTCACCAATCAGTACGTGGGGGTATATTCCATTGTGTTTGGCTGATGGCAATAAAGCCTTAGGATTGGTTCAAATAAAGATTGACAGGTGTATTATCCAATAAGCGTTGTATTTTGGGGTGTATACTTTTTTCGTTGGTTCACAAATGGGGTCTTCTCATTGGCTGAATTTGATAGACAGCGTTTTCAGCCAATCAGAAGCCGCCATTGCCAATTTTATTCTGGAACACTCTATAGGAAGGTCATTAGCGTCGGAGACATCCGCCAGGGTGGATGTGTGTCACTTTTTTTTTTTTTCATGCGCGGATGCTTCCGGAGAAGACGAGGAGGCCGGAGACATCGCGGAAAGGCAAGTATAATGTAGATTGTGTTTATTTAACTTTGGTTTATGTTTACTAATGTAATGTTTTTTTTTTACAGGAGTAGCTCCGGACAAGACGCAAACATGGAGGACGGAACATGGAGGACGTGACATGCTGGAACGGGACATGCTGGAAAGGTGAGTATAATATTTAGAATATTTAGAATGTTTAGAATGTTTAGAATGTTTAGGTATTTCATGTAAACGTGTTGTATTAATTTTTTAAATCTTTTTTACCGTAGGTTGCTGATCTGAAGAAACATCTCAAAGGTAAGTGGTCTTAATTATTTTATTGTTGCTTACAATTATAGTAGCTTTATATACAGTATATATAGATAGCATGTATTGTATATTACATAGATAGATAGGGGGATGTATTATTAGATAGTATTGTATATTAGATAGTGGGATGTATATTACATTATATAGTGGCATGTATATTAGATAGTGGCATGTATATTACATAGTGGCATGGATATTAGATAGTGGTGTATTGTATTTAATTGAATTGTGTTGTATTGTATTTTATTGGATTGTGTTGTATTTTATTTGTGTTGTATTGTATTATATGTATGTATTATATGTATTTCATTTTCAGGTGTGTAATTTTTAAAAACAATTTGTAGTGAGGGGGGTTGTAATGTATTTTGTTATTTTCTGTAATGTTCCTTTTTTTATTTTTTTGTGACTTAGGTTTTTTTTTTTTGTTCTGTAATGTACATTTTTTTATTTTTGGTGATTTTAGTTTTTCTTATTTTATGTAATGTAGATTTCTGCTTTTTGAGGAATTTAGTTACTTGAGGCACACAGTACACTCACATTGTGTGACAAACAGCATTTCAACACTTTCTTTTATTGACCGTCATTTTTTTGACGGGCAAGTGGCTAGTTGTATAGAGTTTCAAGCAACAAGAAATAAGACAGACGCCTGCTTTGAATGTGATAATAACTTATTAATAATGTTGTAAAATATCCAAGTGGGTGTTCTTATAGTTTAATTGTCTAACTGGATTTTTTTTTAGGAAATTTACCGTAATTCTACATTTTTTTTTTATTATTGTTAAACTTGCTTTAATCTTGAGACTTTTCTTTTTTTTTTTTTTTTTTTTTTTTTTTTTTTATATAAATTTTTTATTCATTTTCTTTTTTCATATAAATATGTCTTTGAACAAATGATACGTTTACAACATATAGAAAGAAAACAATTAACGAACAATACAAAGATATGACAGAACAAGATCTTATTGTCAAAACTTCCTTGTTGTCCATCAAGTTACAGTTACGTTGTTAAGATCTACAAAAGCAAAAGAAGAAACAACGAAGAAAAGCAAAAAAAGAAAGAAGAAAAAGAAAAAACGGGGAAAAAAAAAAAAAAAAAAAGAGAGACCGTCAAAGAGACACTGCTAAAGGAACTTCATCTCAACCTACTCTCTGGCTTAATGCCAGATGTTGGTCCCAGAGCTGCCATTTTATTAGACGGGTAGCCTTAGGAATATTATCTCGTGCATTATCGGACATTCTTGTTCTCATCATTTCCCTGTTGTATGTGATGGTGTTCTCTAGTTCTTTCCAAGAGGGGACCTGAGGTTGTTTCCAATATTTCAAGAGTAACCATTTGGCAACTAGGCATATGTGTGATATTAAATATATTTCCCCCACAGAAAAAGTTTCCATTTGAGAATGTAAAATGAATATTAGAGGGTTAGGGGAAATGTGTTTGCCAATAAGAGCCGATATTTCTTTGCTTACCCTCAACCAAAATATTTTAATTTTTTTACAGTCCCACCACATGTGGAAGGTTGTACCTGGTAGTCCACATTGTTTCCAACATAGACCATCTAAATTACTATATATTTTTTTTAATTTGTTGGGAACATAGTACCATCTGTGAATTAATTTTACTATCATTTCATTATATGAGGAGTTGATTGATGAGTTCTTAACTGTACTAAAAATTTTAGTCCAGTCTTCTTCTGATAATGTAATTTTCAGGTCAGCTTCCCAGGCTAATATTCCCAAACTTTTATCAAAGGGAGTATTTTCGTCGATAATATTACTGAATTTGGAAATTATATGTAGCGATTCACCTTTGATTAGGTATTCTTCCATTTTCCACATTTTATTCATGTTAATAATCTTATATCCCAATAGACTAAGGTTCCTTTGTAATCCTTCATACTCTAACCACGTTATATTATGTAATTTAAATTTCTCTTTAATTCTTTTCAGTTCCAATAGATTTCCTTTTTCGTATAGATCCCCCACTATTCTAATATTATATGATTTTAGTAAGGATATAAATAATCTATTCGAGTTATTATTAAGAAACTCTATTGGTGCTGCCAGAGAAGGGGACTGAACCAGTGAAAGTTCAGTTTTATTTTTGTGCCATACTTTAATAATATACTTAATGTTAGGAGGTAATTCTGAACTCCACTTCTGTTTGTACATAGCACTCCATAGTATATTTTTTATGGGTGATCTGCCCAATAAGGATTCCTCTATTGTTAACCATCTTGGAATGTTTTGTGTGTAGTTATATCCAGCTGCTTGTGTAAGTATAATTTTTTTACTTAACTCCTTAACAGAAGGGGAGCTTAATCCCCCTTTCTCAAGTTTCTTATATATTATAGATTTTTTAACCCTTGGTTTTTTCCCCTGATATATAAAATCATCTAGTGTTTCTTGAATTATTTTTATATAATAAGCCGGTATTTTACCTGGAAGACATCTCATTATATAAGTGATTTTAGGGATTACGCTCATATTAACTGCATTTATCCTGGATAACCATGATAACTGTAAAGGTCTCCAGTCATTCAACAGTTTTCTGATTTTTTTCAATATTTCATTATAATTATCTTTAAAGATATTTTTTGTATGACCTGGGAATCTTACCCCCAGGTGTCCTATATGGAAAGAGTTCCAACAATAAGAGTATGAATTCACTAGCCTATTTTTTTCTTCTAAAGGTATGTTACAGGTCAGTACTTCCGTTTTCTGTTGGTTAATTTTGAAATAAGAGAATTTGCCATATTCCTCAAGAACAGTCTGCAGAGCTCTACAAGAGTGTTCAGGGTTTGTTATCGTTATTATAATATCGTCTGCATAAGCCATTATCTTATATTCTTCCTGTCCTATCTCAATACCTTTAATTTCTGATGATTCTCTGATAGTTATCAGTAAGGGTTCAAGAAATAAAATAAAAAGCAAGGGAGATAATGGGCAGCCCTGACGAGTACCATTAGTTATTAAAAATTTGCCCGAACTGAATTGTGAGGATGAGATATGTGCTATGGTATTTAAATAGAGGGCTTTTACTGCTGATGATGCAAAGCTTTCCAGACCAAATCTCTCCAGAACGCCTTCCAAGAAGTCCCACCTGACTCTGTCAAAAGCTTTCTCTGCATCTAATGACAGGGTCAGGGAGGGGATCTTCTTTTTCTTCGTGTAAGTCAAGATGTCCAACAAACGTCTGGTGTTATCTGACGCTTGTCTGTTTGGAATAAATCCTGTTTGATCTGGTTTTATTAAGCTAGATATAATCTTGCTTAATCTATTTGCCAGCACTTTAGAGTAAATTTTAATATCAACGTTGATTAGAGAAATTGGGCGGTAATTTTTATACTCTTCAGGATTTTTTCCTTGTTTCAATATATTGACTATTTTTATTTCTGTTAGTTCTGATGGTATCACTCCTTCCCGTTTTATCTCGTTAAAGAGATTACATAAGGTACTTATTCAGTTCTTTGCTAAGGAATCGATAAAATAAATTATTAAACCCGTCTACCCCGGGTGTTTTATTCTTTTTACTTTTGGACACAATTTCAGTTATCTCTATACTTTCTATTTGTTTATTCAGAAAGCTAAGCTGTTCTTCCGATACTTTAGGGAATTTTATCTTATCTAGGTATTGTTTAATCTCTTCTATTCCCGGTTTAGCTACTTGATGATCTTTCTCTAAGTTATATAGATTACTATAATAATCCTGGAATATATTTCCTATCTTATCCGGGTGAGATTGAAGGATGTTGTTTTGATCTAAAATTTTTTCAATATTATTTTTGATATGCTGTTTCTTCAATTTGTTAGGCAAAAATTTACCTGATTTGCCCCCTTCGAAAAATTGTGTCTGTTGAAATTTCCATAATATTTTATCTGATTGAAGCTGAAGAATTTTTTGTATTTGGGTGTTTATGTCTTTTATTGCTTTACTATTTTCGTTATTTGGTGTTTCCCTAAAGATATCCTTCCTCCTATTTAGTTCCAGATAAAGGGTCCTTAAGGACTTACCTCTTAGCCTTTGCACTTTGGCTGCTTTTGCAATAAATATACCCCTCATGTATGCTTTATACGTACACCATAGGGTTATATCTGAATTAACAGATGGCTTATTGATTTTAAGAAATTCCAAAGTTTCTTTTTTCAGATATGTAACAAATTCTTCATCTTTTAAGAGCCAGGAGTCCATCTTCCAACTCCTCTTTTTCCTTTGGTTATTTGTGTTTAGGTCTTGTATACTTAATTCATTTAGAGAGTGGTCTGACCACGGGGTAGGTCGGATATTTATCTTTTTAATTATTTTTAGGGTTGGGAGATCGGTCAATATATAATCGATTCTAGAGAATGAATTATGTCGGTAAGAGAAGTGGGTGTATTCGCGTACTCCAGGGTGTAAGATCCTCCATGGATCAATCAAGTTATTATCCTCTTTGATTTTGCGAAATGCTTTTGAGGTACAATTTGTTTGGGCTGCTACTTTGTTAACTCCAACTGATTGTTTATCTAAATTGTCATCCAATATCATATTAAAATCGCCACAAAATATTAACCCGCCTCCTTTAATTCTGTTAATCTCCTTAAGAAGGTTTTTAAGGAACCCTATTTGACCTTTATTTGGCAAATAAGCATTAACCAGTGTTGTTAAAAACCCATCAATCCGTCCAGTCCATATTATATATCTACCCTCTGGGTCGATCTTACTGCCTTCTTCTAATATTTTCAGGCTATTTTTAAATAAGATGGAAACCCCTTTTGATTTTTTCCTAAAGGTAGAATCTATTCTAGTTGTAAATTTTGTGTTTTTCATATATTTTAGATTTTCTTGTTTTAAGTGAGTTTCTTGTAAACATAAAATTTCAGCATTTAATTTGTTGTACTCTAGAAAGGCAGTCTTTCTTTTTGTTGGAGAATTAAGACCATTAACATTATGTGAAATTATTTTTATTTGCATTTTACTTTAACAAGAGAAGAAAATACCAAAATAGCTGTATAAGATATTCCCTGATTGTCTCCAAGACTCGAGAGAAGGAAGGAAAAAAAAAAAAAAAAAAAAAAAAAAAAAAAAGAGAAAAAGAAACACATATAATAAAGAATAGACCCACAAAACCGTCAGAATAATCTTAAAAACCAGCTGCAAATTAAGAGAAAATGTCAGCTGATATTTTACAAGACGCATAGATATTAGGAAGTGAAATATGTCGCTCTATTTCTGAGCGAGGGGGTCAGGTCTAGGGTACATATATGTAAATAAGGTTTTCAGGAACATATAACAAAAAATATGTGGAAATATGGTACATTCGCTGCATACCACCCTTAAAATGGATGTCTTTGTTCCTCGGGCAGTCAAGAAGGGAAATCTCCTCAGCTGTAAGCTTTAGATTTGCCGATTTGTATTTGAGCATAGCTCCCCTTTTATATAATCATATCTAGCTTATTCAAAATATTGACCTTTCGGCTAATGGCAGGTCTGTCTTTATTGCCTTCCAACTGTCCGAGGAAGATAGCATCCAGCGGGTGATATGTTTTTATAGATAACGCTAAGATTTTCCACATATAACTCTATTTTTCACCTTGTTTATCTTTTCTGGTAAGTATAGTGTTAATTATAATTTCCGTTCTAGAAGCGATTACTTACGGGGGTTCTAATCTAGTGAGTGTGTCTAACTCTAATCATATTACTACGCTCTACTACTTCAATTGTTTTACTTACATGACGGTAAAAAGTGAGCTTGTTTACCCTGTCTATCTATTATATTTTGGGTGATATACTAATATTTCTAATTTTAATCTTAAACCCACAAAGTAGTTATACTTTACGTTTGAATAAAAAAAAAAAAAAAAAATCCTTGTGTAATTACGACCAATAATTATATACCTGTCACCTTTCACCTTATTGCTAATTTAAAGTTCTATTCTTCATATAGAATGTGCTAAAGTTTCTAGTTTTGTCTTACACCACCTAATCGTAATTCTTCACAGGGGAAAACAAAAACAAAATACTTGTGCGAAACATACTTCTATTATCATTGTGACCATCTAATTATAATCATCTTATGAAAATCTTTGTGTTGGTGAGTATTTACCTATCCCCCTTCATCTTGCTACTGAACTAGGAGTAACATACTTTTCTCTATACATTTCATTTTACCTCAATATTCCCACACTTATCGCGTACCCTTATCCCTATTCTACAGTTTCCAGAGATTATTTCTTATATTTTTTCCAGTCTAAATTTCCTGCTATCAGTTCCAATTTTTTTTCAGCGGCTATATTACTCTCTATCTGTATATCCCATTCTTTTAGTGTTTCTATAGCCTCTTGAACTGAATTTATTTTTACCCATTTTAGGTCTTTATAGATTAATAAGCCTGCAGGCTGAGCCCATTTGTATCTAATTTCTTTTTGCCTAAGTGTTCTAGTTATTTGTATAAATTCCCTTCTTTTCCCCAGCGTATATGCTGATAAATCTTGAAATATCTTAATGTTTTCATATGGATGTACTAGCTGTTTCTTTAAGAAAGCATTTTTTAAAACCATTTCTTTTGATGATAAGTAATGTAATCTTATTATAATGTCTCTAGGGGTGGATTTGTCCATTGCTTTAGCCAGAGGAAGTCTGTGTAATTCGTCCATTTTCCAATGGTCTTTCTGCATCTCTGGTACCAGATAGTTAAACAGTCCTTCGACATATGACTCCAGATCTTCTCCTTGGATTACCTCCGGTATCCCCCTCAGACGCAAATTATTCTTTCTGGATCGATTTTCAAGGTTATTAATTTTAATGGAAAGTTCCTCATTTTTATTTTCAAGAGCAGTTAAATAATTGAAAAGAGCATTATTGTCCGTTATAATTTTATCACAAACATTTTCATTAGCTTCAATTCTTTGAGTTATGTTGTTAATAGATTCGGTAATTTCGGACATTTGTTTTGATAGGTCTTTTGTCAAATTAACTTGAAATTCTTTTAAAATGGACTTTAACATAGAGCATGTAAGTGCTTCCTCTACTTGAATGGGATTCTCTTCCAGATTTCCCTGAGGAGACCTTTCCGGGGTCTGGTTTTCTGTGCAGTCTAGACTGATGTCTACATTTGAGGAATCTGCACTAGTACCTTTATTTCTTGGAGAGAAAAAGTTTATTTGTTTTGTTGAGTCTTTTATTTTCTCCTTTGGTCTTGTTTTATTAACTGTATTACTTTTTTTATTTGACATGGTTAGACCTTTTATATTCTTCCTTATTTATCCTTTACGACTTTCTTGGGGCACCCCTTTCTTATTTTCTCCCCTCTCTTTTTTCTTTTTTTTCCCTTTTGTCTTCGCCTTTATCTTCTCTTGTGGTTGTATATTTTCAGGCAGGGGTAAAGAGTTCTTTTCTTATGTACTATTATGTACTAATGTTCTAGAGGTATGTCTTTAAGGAGAGTAGGGGTTTCTTACTTATTTTCAGAGAGTATTGCACTTATATGTTAGCTGGTATTTCTATCTGTTGCTTTGATATTATATTTGTGAAATTTCAGAGATAGTTATTTCACTATTCCTTAAGGTTAGTAAGCCAGTTCTAATTCTCCAGAGACTCCACGTATGTTATCTGTGTACCATCATGTAAGGGAAGAGAAAGCTGTATCAGCCACAGCTAAGCCACTTACCCTTCCTCCAGGACAGGACAGACCCAGCGCACCGCACTCCACACACCTCTCTCGGCTCCACTCCACCGCACCTGCAGCACTGACTCCAACAGGGACACTCACGATGCGAAGTGGAAGGTGAGTATTGATTTTAACCAGCAGTGCTAGCTGTTCTAGTTTAGTGTAACCTTGCCGGGTAGCTGTTTCTAAGCCTTACTGTATCGGGCTGGGCATAGGCGGTTTTCACAGCATCTCTGCTCCAGCATCTCTGTTCCAGCTGACGATGTCAATTTCGCGGGGTTTTCCCTCCGCGATGCTGTACCGCAGCAATCTTTATTCCGACTCACCCGAAGTTAGTTACCACTTTACTTCTTTTCTATAAGTCCAGGGGGGTCTGTCCTGGGAGGGGGTAACCTGGGCCTCTTACTTGGATGGTTGTTCGCACATCAAGCTATTCCGGGGCTCCCTGGCTGCCAGGCATTACTCAGTCACTGGCATGATTTCTCCTAGCAGGAGATAAGCACGTCTCTCTGGAAACTGCTCCCCTGCAAACTGACACGGCAGTCTCACTCTGGCGTGCGCATCACTTCCGGCGTCTCAGGTCTGGTTCCTAATCTTGAGACTTTTCAAGGTCTTATATTCTACTGGTTCTTTAGGACTGGAGCTATGAAACTCTCCTTTACAGCACCTGCGCAAATGAAATTGAGAACAGTCAAGCTGCCATATGGACAATAGCACATTTACTTTGCACAGAGTTTCAATCCCCTGATGTAATAAAGAAACCAGTTTTAAGAAAAATCTAAGTGGGTATTACTGTAGTTTCTCTGGTGAATTAAATTTCTGCTGAAAAATGTAATATATATTTAAAACTGATTGTAACTAATCACAATAACTCTGCTATACAGAAGGAAGAAGAATCAATTTCAGTATTAATGTCTATTTATATGACTCTGCTACTTTATTTAGGACATTTAAGACTTAATCCATTAAATAAGATGATGTAAACTTGCAAAATTTCCATTTTGCGGATAGAAACTCCCTGCACATTTAAAGTCTCCTCCAATCTCAAGTTGATCTGCAAAAACACAAAAATGGTAGATACAACATATACAGAATAATTGCATATGAAAGGTAATAGATTAGACACTGCATTATTTTATTTTCCATTCTATAAACATTGTGCATTTTTTCAATGTGTTTCTTCAAAATAGTGTATTTTTACATATAAGTACACAGTGATCCTATAAGCACTATATTATCTTTGATAATAATATTAGGCATATGATCATTATCCAAACCTTTCAACGGATGAAATTCTCTACCAAATTGTATTTATTGAAGCTTCACATTAAACAATTAAATAATAAAAAATATTTATTAGTAGGGCCTTGCAGGATTATAAATTTAGCTAACAGCATCCTGATAATGGCTCAGATGTACCACTGAGGGGTCCTATTTATAGTATTTTCTTTTGAAGAACTTGACTTGATACTGTGCAAAATGTTTTTACAAAGTTACAAAGTATAAAATTAATGAATACAATGTTTAATGTGTAACTATTGTATTTAATTTTGCTTTAATGTTTACAGAAATGTTGTTTCTAAAAGTTTTATAAACCTGTGAGCAATTATTATTATTATTATCTTTATTTATATTGCGCCAACATATTCCTTAGCGCTGTACAGGGGTTGAGTACATAGCAGAAAACAAATTAAACACCTTGTAAGGAATGGAGGGGCCTGTTTTTGAGCATAAAATCATATTGTACATAGAGCTTGTTTCCAAGGCACTGACATAGGATTGAAAACTCGCAAACGTACAATCTAAGGGTTTAGGTGTGATATACAAGAGGGTGACAAATGCAAGATCGCGGTGTGAAAGCAATTTGTTTAGTCAAGTGGAGGTGTCTGTGTGTTGTACTGTAGATTGTGGGTGTAGGTGTTATTAAGCTGTGGAGTGTGCAGTTGTACATGTTAAGGCTGAAGGTGATAAGATTTTTTAAACAGGTGTGTTTTTAATAATTTCTTAAAGTTAGGAAGGAAGTCTAATGGAGCGGGGCAAGGAGTTCCAAATAGATGGGGAAGCACGAGAAAAGTCTTGAAAACAGGAGTGAGAGGAGCTGATGAGAGAGGAGGAAAGAAGAAGGTCGTTAGCAGATTGAAGGGGGCGGTTGGGAGAGTATTTTGAAACAAGAGCAGAGATATAAGGGGGTGCACGGTTGTTGAGGGCTTTATATGTTAGGGTCATGATTTTAAATGTGATTCGGGTAGCTATGGGAAGCCAGTAGAGTGATTGACAGAGAGGAGCTGCAGACACTGATCGTTTGGTATTGAAGATGAGTCTAGCGGAGGCGTTCATTATGGATTGGAGGGGAGACAGACGAGAGATGGGTAGGCCAGCAAGGAGGGAATTGCAGTAGTCGAGTCGAGAGATGACGAGAGAGTGTATTAGAATTGTAGCTGTGTCTTCTGTAAGATAATGACGAATTTTGGAGATGTTTTTTAGGTGAAACTGACATGATTTTGTTATTGCTTGGATGTGAGGAATAAAAGAGAGGGTGGGATCCAGTAGAACCCCAAGACAACGGGCCTGGGAGGTGGGAGTGATGATGGTGTTGTCAACAATGAGAGATATTTGAGGTGTGGAAGCTGTAGTAGAGGGTGGAAAGATTAGGAGTTCAGTCTTAGACATGTTGAGTTTGAGTTGACGGGTAGACATCCAGGATATGCTAGAGAGGCAGTTGGAAACTTAAACTAAAAGAGAGGGGGATAGATCGGGTGCAGAGAGGTAGATTTGAGTATCATCTGCATAGAGATGATACTGAAATCCAAAGGATTTTATAAGGGTGCCAAGGGAGGAGGTGTAGATGGAGAAGAGGAGGGGGCCTAGGACAGAACCTTGGGGTACGCCAATAGACAGAGGGAGTGGTGAAGAAGAGGTGCCAAAGAAGGAGACGCTAAATGTACGATCTTTAAGATAGGATGTGAACCATGAAAGAGCTGTGTCCTGGATGCCAAAAGAGCGGAGAGTTTGGATTAGAAGAGGGTGGTCAACTGTATCGAAGGCAGCAGAGAGATCCAGGAGAATTAGAATGGAGTAGTGACCCTTTGATTTGGCGGTTAGCAAGTCATTAGTGACTTTTGTAAGGGCTGTTTCTGTATGTTGGGCCCGAAAACCAGATTGGAAGGGGTCAAGTAGGGAATTGGAGGAAATAAATTGAGTGAGGCGATTGTAAACAAGCTGCTCAAGGAGTTTAGAAGCCAGGGGAAGTAGTGAGATAGGGTGATAGTTGGAGGCAGAAGCTGGGTCAGATGAGGGCGTCTTGAGAATGGGTGTAACTGTGGTGTGTTTTAAGGAGGATGGAAACTTGCCAGTGTTTAGGGAGAGGTTGAATAGATGTGTGAGAGATGGGATAAGTGTGGTGGATAGGGGAGGGATTAGCTGTGATGGAATAGGATCATGTGGACATGTGGTAAGGTGAGAGGTTGATAGTAAAGTAGATACTTCATCCTCGGTTACAGGGTCAAAGGAGTCCATAGTGGAGGTGGGATTGGGGAAGGGTAAGGGCTGGGTGTTGTCGGTTTGGGGAGAGGGTGGTGGGGTAGGGCCAAGCTGGGAGGAGAGCTCATTTCGGATGGTATCGATTTTATTTTTAAAATGGCTGGCCAAGTCATCAGCAGTGAGAGAGGAAGGGGCAGGAGGTGGGGATCGGCGGAGGAGGGTGTTGAATGTAGCAAATAAACGTTTAGGGTTGGAGGACAGGTTTGATTAGCAATGAGAGGAACCGGTGATTCCGATAAGATCTCTATTCTGCTCTGCATAAAGTCTGCCACTTCATATAGCCCCTTGAAAATAGAACTTAATGGAGGATTAAGCCCACAAAACATACCATATTTTTTCGTGTATAAGACGCCCCCATGTATAAGACGACCCCTATTTTTGGAGCCCCAAATTCATAAATAAATAACTATGCAAATGTGTATTTTATACGTTTTTGTTGTTACACATATATTTAAAGGCACTGTCTGTCATGATTTTCACTGATTTCCATTCCAGCTCAATATCCCTGTGATCCCATCACTTATTAATCAGTCACGACGTGCAATTGCATTTTTCCGGTTTAACACAGGGATCACAAAGATATTGAGCTGGAATGGAAATCAGTGACAATCATGACAGAAAGTGCCCTTAAATATAAGTGTAACACAATAAAAACCTATAAAATACACATTTATATGCGCACACGCAGCACACATATGCCACACACATGCCATACACAAAAGCTGATCAGCTCATTCACAATGTTTATCACACTTTAATGTAACATTTGGCCACTAGATGGTGCTGTTTTAAGGCAGGAGAAAAGGCACACGTAGCGGAAATGCAATGGTTTCCAACTAGTTTGCATTACACTGCTTGTGAGCTTAAAAATTTGTATTTTATAGTTTTTTATTGTGTTACACATATATTTAAGGACACTTTCTGTTGTGATTTTCACTGATTTCCATTTCAACTCAATATATGTGTGATCCCTGTGCTAAACCTGAAAAATGCAATTGCACATCGCGTCTGAGTAAGAAGTAATGTGATCACAAGGATATTGAGCTGGAATGGAAATCAGTGAAAATCATGACAGACAGTGCCCTTAAATATATGTGTAACAATAAAAACGTATAAAATACAAATTTTTATTCAAACGTGCAGTGTAATGCAATCTAATTAGAACCAATGCATTTCCAATTGTGTGTCTTTTCTCCTGCCTTAAATCTAGTGGCCAGATGCAGCATTACATGACCAGACTAGGGTATCTAATTGCAAAATTCAGTGTATAAGATTGTCCCCCTAATTTAGACTTTACAAAATTGGTAAAAAATACAAAAATACCATCTTATACATGGAAAAATACGTTAATTCTCCTCCCCAGGCTACAGACAGACTATCACTCCAAGATGGAATCCACAATGACACAATCAATTTCATCTAATTATAAGATTTTTTTTGCCTTTATGTTTTTGTCTTGATTAGCTACAGATGTTATTTTGTTATGTCACAAGCAAAAAATGTACTTGAAGGGCCTCACATGCAGCCTCTGAGCTCTTAAAAGGGCCTCACATTGCTTTACACCTTTTTATTTGACCCAAAGCTAAAAGGTAAAATCCCTGTAGGAAAGAATGTAATTGGTAATAGAAGATAGATAGACAGACAGACAGACAGACAGACAGACAGACAGACAGATAGATAGATAGATAGATAGATAGATAGATAGAGAGCAGTGGTATTTAGGAGTACAATGTGGTATTATTTGCTAATTTTAGAAAGATATAATGGCATAGGTATTGCTGAAGAAGTGCATGCTCTCCCACTCCAGAGAACAGTAACAGCCTCTGGGCAACATGTTCCCACCGCTTTATCAAGTTGATATAATAATCTGACAGCTTGTCTACTTCTCCCATAGAAACAGCCAGCAGAGATATATTTTCCTATAAAGGTTTTCCATAGACTCTTATGGATTGGTAGGTTACTCAAGCACTGGATAAATAAGAATAGTAGGGATAAAACACCCATTGAAGTCTGTCAGTTCTAATATGGAGCCAGTAGCAGTTGATAGTTTTTTTTATTTGCTATAAAGAAAACTAATAGAAAGCACTCAAAAAATCAGTGGGTTAAATGTGCTAGTGGAACCAATGTAATAATGCAGGTAATGACAATTTATACCTAATGAGTGTTGTTAAATACTATTGTGCTATTAAAGGAATGCAGACACCGTAACAAGATCATCTGCTGCATTGTATTAAACAATTTGTATTTTTAACTATAATTCACTCACAACATAGTGTGAAATGTTTTATTGTAATGCAGTAAAGTGAAATTATCAATCTAATGTTATCTTATGCCGGCAGATAAAAATGTAATATTTCCACAGTCAGGTTTCCTTTAACACCACTTGAGAAATGGGTTAAAAAGAATGACATAGGAAATTTTATTATTAAAGGACCATTATAATGTTTATACAATAATGTTACAAACCCTATTACAGTAGAATCTCAGTTAACCGACACCATGGGGATTGGTAGATGCCGAATAAATGTAGTTTCGGGTTGCTTGAGAACTACTAGTAAGAGAGGCCTAGATTATCTGCACATAGGATGCTCTGCTAAGTATATTTGTCAGTGAGGGCTGTTCTAGCAGCAGCAGCTTTCACTCCTCACTTACACACAGGTAGTTTGGCTGGAGGGTGCAGTGCTGACCCGGGGGAATGTAACCCCAACACTGCCCTGGTTCAGTCACTCATGCCCAGGGAATGTAACCCCAACACTGCCCTGGCTCAGTCACTCATGCCCCGGGGAATGTAACCCCAACACTGCACTGACTCAGTCACTCATGCCCGGGGAATGTAACGCCAATACTGCCCTGGCTCAGTCACTCATGCCCGGGGAATGTAACGCTAACACTGCCCTGGCTCAGTCACTCATGCCCGGGGAATGTAACCCCAACTCTGCCCTGGCTCAGTCACTCATGCCCGGGGAATGTAACGCCAATACTGCCCTGGCTCAGTCACTCATACCCGGGGAATGTAACACTAACACTGCCCTGGCTCAGTCACTCATGCCCGGGGAATGTAACGCCAATACTGCCCTGGCTCAGTCACTCATGCCCGGGAAATGTAACGCCAATACTGCCCTGGCTCAGTCACTCATGCCCAGGGATTGTAACCCCAACACTGCCCTGGCTCAGTCACTCATGCCCGGGGAATGTAACCCCAACACTGCCCTGGCTCAGTCACTCATGCCCTGGGGAATGTAACGCCAATACTGCCCTGGCTCAGTCACTCATGCCCGGGGAATGTAACGCCAATACTGCCCTGGCTCAGTCACTCATGCCCAGGGAATGTAACCCCAACACTGCCCTGGCTCAGCCACTCATGCCCGGGGAATGTAACCCCAACACTGCCCTGGCTCAGTCACTCATGCCCGGGAAATGTAACGCCAATACTGCCCTGGCTCAGTCACTCATACCCGGGGAATGTAACACTAACACTGCCCTGGCTCAGTCACTCATGCCCGGGGAATGTAACCCCAACACTGCCCTGGCTCAGTCACTCATGCCCGGGGAATGTAGCGCCAATACTGCCCTGGCTCAGTCACTCATGCCCGTGGAATGTAACGCTAACACTGCCCTGGCTCAGTCACTCATGCCCGGGGAATGTAACGCCAATACTGCCCTGGCTCAGTCACTCATGCCCAGGGAATGTAACCCCAACACTGCCCTGGCTCAGTCACTCATGCCCGGGGAATGTAACCCCAACAGTGCGCTGGCTCAGTCACTCATGCCTGTCTGCTTCCAGGTAACATTGAATTGCAGAGACATACAGTGGATCAAATCTAGGTGCCTGTAAGCATTTTGTGGCACGACAACCTGGCGCCTGGCATTTGCTGGGCCCTGTACTTTTTAATTTTTATTTAAAGTAAAGTATTCATTTTTGTCTGGTTGCTTGAGTTCTGGTTAACTGAGAGTCTACTGTAATTTAAATGTGTCTATACAATTATGCAAATCTTAAAATGTATCGACCATCCTCTAAATAGTCGGCTTATCAAGTCATATTAAAATGTCTGATCTTGAATTCCAGATGTTTCAGGCATGTTGCTGAGGTAACTGTGCCAGTGACAAATATGGCTGCTGTGCCCAAGTTACACACATACTGCCAGTAATAAATATGGCCACTGCAACCACACATAGTAAAAGCAGAAGCTGACTGCATGAAGAGAGAAATAACTAATAAATGAGAAACGTTCATTCAGTAGGGAATGTGTTGCATTGTCAGTTTTCCATTATTTATTTTCTGATTTTATTGCTAATCGGTAAATAATAAAAAAATACTATAATGGCCATTTAACTTTATTTTATACCGGTTTGATACATTTAGCCCATTGGGATCAATTTCCAAAACAGTGTGAGAGAGCTCTGCTTCAAGATACAATGAATTACCTTTGAATTAAGCAGTCAGAGGTTTGATATTCCCCTCTCTCATTCTTAACAAGATCTAAATTCTTTCACAAAGAAAACTGCATCTGGTGCGCCTCTCCTTGGATATATATCTTTGTGGTTCATAGGAATCTGTGTGTCCAGTCGGACTCCATTAGTTTTACGGGATTGACTCTGCGCCATCTGCTTTCTGAATGAATATTTCTAAATCACCGAGAAACAAAACGGCCCGGGACATTACCAGATGACTTTGAAAATGAGACTCATAATTACTGAAAGCCTTGAAAGGTCTGCTGTAATCAACGTAGCCTGATAAATAGGTCGGAGCCTGATGGAACTGATGGTGTTTTTGTAGCTAATGTGCAAAAAGAAAAAAAAAGTGTAATTAATGGACAGCAAACGCGGCAATAGCTATTTGAAAGAGGGGTTTATATAAATATAGATAAATAGGAGAGATAGCGAATGGTTAACATCTATTGACAATGTTTAGTTCCTGTCTTACTAGGTTTTACATTGGTGGTTGGCGAATAAGATATGGATTCCAGGGTCAGATAGATACGGTCAGACCCTTGAACCAGGACAGAAAGATCAGTTAGCATAGGTTGCCAGAGTCCAAGTTGGTGGAAGGCAATATGGTGGAAGGCAATATGGGAGTACAGGTAAATGGCTGTGGCTGACGGCCAACAGAGGGAGAATTAACGATCATGATCTGGGTAAAATAAAATAAAACAACAAAGGTATCACTTACAGAGCACACCTTCAGATTACGATCCTTATTCTACCTGTGTTAATTGTTGATGTTCTCAGTTGTGGTGCACTGGGAAGATGTATCCAGTGTCAGCGATGAGGAACATTACTCCAGATTGATGTGGCATGCATTTAGGGTAGTGATTCCCAACCCTCTCCTCAAGGCCCTCAGGCAGGACATTATTTAGTTTCAACTAATTCAAGGGTTCACGACCAGTTCATACAGAGTTAAACCTACATCATGGTCTGTATGGGTGTGCTTTAGGAAAGGTTTTGAAATCACTCATCTTGGGTGATCCCAACAGCAATAATGATAATAACAACTTATATAGAGCTTTTCTCCTAGTTGGAATCAAATAGCCTTACAACACCTTGACCAGATGTTGTGCTGCTCAGAGTCTTGGGAACTTAAATACGTCTTAAGCTTCTTTTCAAAAAATGGCCAATAATGGAGATGGTTGGACTGCTTGGAGCAAGTTCTACAGATGAAATGCTTTAGTACCTAACAATGCCGAGTTAGTTCTTTCAGGTAGCTGTGGCGCCGATCATTTAGAGCTTGGATGGTCATAAGCCATCCTTGGAATAAATCTGCCATTTCACAGGTAACCACTGCAGAGAATGAAGTGTTATGTGACAGAAGCTGGTCTTGAATGTTGCAGCTTTCTTCCTCATCTACTGGTGGCTTATCTGGAAGTCCCAGGAATAGTGCATTGTAGTAAACAAGGTGGAAAATCACAAAGGCATGACCCATTAATGCCAGATCCTCTAAGGAATCAAGTGCTTAATCCATGTTATATTTTCCTGTTTACAATTGATGCATAAGTGTTAATCCACAATCACTTTCCACAGCAAGATTTTGCACTTGTTCTGAATCTGTAATCCTCCATATCCTAGGAGATAAAAATGATATTTATGGTGAAGGTGACCAAGTGTATTATGAGTATAGGTGCCGTGTGAATGTTATATTGATGACAAGGGTCTGCATTTATGCCAAGCACAGTAGCAAGGAGTAAGTCAAAGAAAAGGAGGGAAGAGACCAGAAGCAGGAGAGGGACTGAGGCAGAAGAATAGTCATACAGGGCAGGTAGAAGACAGAAGAGCAGGTCCAAAATACACACCAAAGTCAGCCATATATCAAGGTCAAGGCCAGATATCAGGTACAACGAAGAGACAAGCTGAAGTCAAATCCAGACATACACAGCCAAACTGAGCTTGAAGGCCTGGTTCTGGCTGCCTTAGGTAGCTCTAGGAGGAATCAGCAGGTAAGGCGAATAAGAACCAAATCAGTTGTCCAAGGCTCCAAACGGTGTTATGGGGAACAGCACTAATCCACCAAATGTGCCAGCCCGGGTGGCTCACTGAGATGCAAATACACAGTTCATGACTTGATTCAAGCTGTGGCCCAAACAGTAGAATGATACAGCATTTGTGTTTGAGCTGAAATACATACTTTATTATATTTGCTTGACTTTGAAAAAATGCTGAGGGATATGAAGTAATCTCTATGCCAGGAAATGTGCAAGTCATTAACTGCAAAATCACAAGACCATTAGACAAGTGAAAATGCAGAACGGCATATATACATCATCCATAAAGTCACCAGAATCAGAAGGTAAACCTGGATTATTTGTGCTTTGTTTAAATGATAGATGGGCATGACATGAGCGCAGGAACGATAACAGATCATGATGCCTTATTATGTCATGCATTGGACGCATGTATACAGCTGACACCATTGGAAATGTAATTGATCCCTGTGGAACTTCAGTGTAGATGCAGAGGAATTCACTCCTGAGGACACTCTCTGGAATCTGTCTTGTGGAACCAGCTCAGTGTTGTACCATTCAGTCCAAAGTATGCCTTGATACTATCAATTAAAATACCATGGTCAACAGTGTCAAATGCTGCAGAGATGTCAAGGAGAATTCGTATAAAATAGTCCCCCCATTGCTTGCTATTAGCGGATCATTTAGGATAGCAAAGTTTATTTCAGTCCCATACTGTTTTCTGAATCCTGGTCATATAAGTTGTTGCATGAAAGTCAGATAGGTCTTCAGTTGGGTTGCAACAACTTTCTCAATGACTTACCCTAACATGGAAGGTTTGAGATAGTTTGCATTGCTAACTACAGACCTGAGTCCAGTAAGATAGTTGTTTATATATGTTGTAATATATACAGTAGATTCTCAGTTATCCAGAACGCAAGCAACAAGAAATCTCAAGCAACCAGGAATAACATGCTGTACTTTAAATACAAATGTAATTTTACAGGGCCCAACAAATGCCAGGAGCCAGGTTATCATGTCACAACATGCTTACAGGCACTGTATGTCTCTGTAATTCAGCGTTATCTGGAAGCAGACAGGCATGAGTGACCGAGCCAGGGCATTGTTGGGGTTACATTCCCCGGGCATGAGTGACCGAGCCAGGGCAGTGTTGGGGTTACATTCCCCGGGCATGAGTGACTGAGCCAGGGCAGTGTTCGGGTTACATTCCCCGGGCATGAGTGACTGAGCCAGGGCAGTGTTGGCTTTACATTCCCTGGGCATGAGTGACCGAGCCAGGGCAGTGTTGGTGTTACATTCCCTGGGCATGAGTGACTGAGCCAGGGCAGTGTTGGGGTTACATTCCCTGGGCATGAGTGACTGAGCCAGGGCAGTGTTCGGGTTACATTCCCCGGGCATGAGTGACTGAGCCAGGGCAGTGTTCGGGTCACATTCCCCGGGCATGAGTGACCGAGCCAGGGCAGTGTTGGTGTTACATTCCCTGGGCATGAGTGACTGAGCCAGGGCAGTGTTGAGGTTACATTCCCGGGGCATGAGTGACTGAGCCAGGGCAGTGTTGGTGTTACATTCCCCGGGCATGAGTGACTGAGCCAGGGCAGTGTTGGTGTTACATTCCCCGGGGCATGAGTGACTGAGCCAGGGCAGTGTTGGGGTTACATTCCCCGGGCATGAGTGACTGAGCCAGGGCAGTGTTGGCATTACATTCCCCGGGCATGAGTGACTAAGCCAGGGAAGTGTTGGGGTTATATTCCCTGGGCATGAGTGACTGAGCCAGGGCAGTGTTGAGGTTACATTCCCGGGCATGAGTGACTGAACCAGGGCAGTGTTGGCATTACATTCCCTGGGCATGTGTGACTGAGCCAGGGCAGTGTTGGGGTTACATTCCCCGGGGCATGAGTGACTGAGCCAGGGCAATGTTGGGGTTACATTCCCCGGGCATGAGTGACTGAGCCAGGGAAATGTTGGGGTTACATTCCCTGGGCATAAGTGACTGAGCCAGGGCATTGTTGGCGTTACATTACCCGGACATGAGTGACTGAGCCAGGGCAGTGTTGGTGTTACATTCCCCGGGGCATGAGTGACTGAGCCAGGGCAGTGTTGGGGTTACATTCCCTGGGCATGAGTGACTGAGCCAGGGCAGTGTTGGGGTTATATCCCCCGGGTCAGCACAGCAACCTCCAGCAGAACGTACCTGTGTGTAAGTGAGGAGTGAAAGCTGCTGCTGCTAGAACAGCCCTCACTGACAAATATACTTAGCAGAACATACTATGTGCAGCTGATCTAGACATCTTTTATATGTAGCTCTCAAGCAACCAGAAACCGCATTTATCGACCAATCCCCATGGGTGCCGGATAACTGAGAGTCTACTGTGCATGTATAAATATTTGCCACTTGTATGAAATCAAACACTCATAATTTTATGATTATCTGATAAATGATAAACATAACATAACCTATACAAATTGTATGGACATCTCACATTGCTGACATAAAAATAAACCATGTTTAACGTTGTTCGTATTTATTTATGGCGTCCTTACCGTAGCTGTTTGATGTAACTGCAGAATATATGCAGCTAAATAAGTTTAGACTAAGTTTAAGTAGTGCAAAAAGATAGACAGATAGACTTTTAGCCATATTAACTTCCAAGCTCATTTGTGCAACGTGAGATCCGCAACGGCCATGAGCTTGTAAGTTTGCACATATACGGAGCTATTAAATTAGAACATGCTGCGAGTTACGGGCTTGAGAGGAAAACCCGTAAACCATTTTTGCTCATTGGATATGCGTCCGTGAATGTGATCAATTAGTCAAAAATGTAATTTAGACGGAGCCAAACAGAGATCGTCAGAATTACGTCACTGAAAAATGGAGGTTGGATTTCAAAGTCCTACGGGCTTGAATTACGAGTTACGGTCTGACCCACATTCCAGATATAATGCAATATTGATAAAGCTGTAAATATGATATTCTATTACATGCGGGTTCCATTATATGTGTAAACACATTGATTGCCGGAATCGATATAACACAGAAATTAAACATGAAATTATGTATTTTATTTGGCCGATTTGCGAGCTTGAGAATGTTGTGCTAATAATTCTAAGACCTAACATCACTTTCCCTGCTAATAACAGTACAGTATGGTGTGTATATGTGCATTTAAAGTGCTACGGATTGGACTTTATCCCCCTTGCAGGTCCTATCAAGCACTCGTTGGCTTTGTGGCTCCATTTACGACTTGATTTTGATGCAGTTTAATAGCGCGGTAGGAACATAGCAATTACGGACTTGACAGATCAATGCATTTGGGGGTTTGCAAGTCATATTCTCGGGTCCCGTAGGGTTTTTTCGTTCCTACCCCCCAAGTCATCATCAGGCTGGTTTAAGAGGCCAACTTAATAGCCGAGCTACTTTACGAGCTACGTTTTGACACGTTAGAGGAATATGATGGGCATAATAGTCAGATGGACAGATAGACACAATCAGATGGACAGATAGACACAATCAGATGGACAACTAGACACAATCAGATGGACAGATAGACATAATCAGACGGACAACTAGACACAATCAGACGGACAACTAGACACAATCAGATGGACAGATAGACACAATCAGATGGACAGATAGACACAATCAGATGGACAGATAGACATAATCAGATGGACAACTAGACACACCCAGATGGACAGATAGACATAATCAGATGGACAGATAGACACAATCAGATGGACAACTAGACACAATCAGACGGACAGATAGACACAATTAGATGGACAGATAGACACAATCAGATGGACAGATAGACATAATCAGATGGACAGATAGACACAATCAGATGGACAGATAGACATAATCAGATGGACAGACACAATCAGATGGACAGATAGACATAATCAGATGGACAGATAGACACAATCAGATGGACAGATATACATTATCAGATGGACAGATAGACACAATCAGATGGACAGATAGACACAATCAGATGGACAGATAGACATAATCAGATGGACAGACACAATCAGATGGACAGATAGACATAATCAGATGGACAGATAGACACAATCAGATGGACAGATAGACACAATCAGATGGACAGATAGACATAATCAGATGGACAGATAGACACAATCAGATGGACAGATAGACATAATCAGATGGACAGATAGACACAATCAGATGGACAGATAGACATAATCAGATGGACAGATAGACACAATCAGATGGACAGATAGACACAATCATTAGATAACACTGGAATCTGGATGTGCAGCCTAAACTGTCTGACAAAGTCAGTCTTATTAAGTTGCTCTGTCAATAGCAATACATGATATCACTTAGATCCATGTACAATGGACTAATTTTTTAAGAGTCTGTACACTTGCATCTTATCGCCGTATAAGTTACAGCAACTGTAGGTACATATATAAACAATTATCTTATGCAGACAGCAACTGATAATATTATCAATATAAATGTATCTCTATTAAGAAATAGTATCATTAAATAAACGAAGTATCAATTACAGCAATAATAAATAGTGGAAAAGTTGGACTGTACACACAATGATTTATGAATCTATATATTGTAAGTAGGAAGTTTCCAATCTTGTAGGGTGCTTTGGAAAAAAAGCTCAAAACAGGGCCCTCCATTTTCTGCAGTTTGTTAACATTGTATTTTTCCTTGTTCTTATCCCCTGTACAGAGCTACGGAATATGTTGGAGAGTTACAAATAAAAGTAATAATAATCTTATATTGCATAAAGATTGGTTGTTATGTAAGTTACTACCTTTGGGTGATTGATTTTAATTGTGCATTTATATTTACTTTTTCACTTATTTGTTTTAAAATATTTACAATAAAAGTAATATTTTAATGATTTGTTAAAACAGTTTTGTTTGGTAGGCCTGTGTCTGTCATGTCTGTCACTAATATGTATATAACTTTATATATAGAATTACATTTGATACAATATTTATCAATATGGTACTTTTTTTTTGAGTATTTAAATGCTCTAAAAACATTTCACCAATTATATAGTCATGTTTTTCATAAGAGACTAGTATAAATATGTCATATATTATTATTATTATTATTATTATTATTATTATTATTATTATTATTATACTTTATTTGTAACGCACCAACATATACCGTAGCACTATACAGGGGTAACATATACTATTTAGCGTTTTTTTTAATTTTTATATATAAATATTTTTTTTATAATAATCAATTAATTCATTACTTAATTCATTAATATACTTTACCTATTTCTAATTAATGTATCCAGCAATCAATATCCTGAAGAGGTAACAATCTCTTTTTATTTTCCTGCAGCATACAATGTCCAGTTGGACTGTTCCTGCCCTGATGAGGAACTGCCAACAATATGGCAAGTGTGCAGTGTAAATAGGCTGCGTGCGCGAGGGCAAACTGTTTGTTTAGTCGAATTAAGCTCCATTTTAGATTTGTAATGTTATTAGGTGCATTGTAAAATGGCGGCGATTATCTATGTGTTAAGCGGCTCGCAAGCATTTTCCGTCCTTTCTATTAGTATATTTTGTACCTTGTACGTTCCTGGGTAAAAGTGTTATGCATCTGGCAGTGTTTTGTGCGGTTCGGGGTCGTGTAGCCTCGTTTTTATTTTTTCCGGCTGCCATTTTTTTCTCGCTTAGACGGTTTTCAAGTGCTGAAACCCAGCAAATTCAGCTTAAATTTGCATGCAACCTCACTCCCAGATGTCCTGGCGTTCCCCCGTGCTGTGTGTGAGTTTTTTTTTATTTTATTTTGTTTTTCGTGTTTTCAGATTTGCGCGGTTTGGTCGTTAACTTTGTATTTTTCTGACCTTGTAATTTATTCTTGTAAATTCCGCGCGTCGCAATGTCCCCTCAACTGTTTGCAGTCTAAGTCAATCCCGCGTTTCGTAACTGCTTGGAGGCTAAGTCCCACATACTTCAATGCCTCAACTTCTCATCTCGCATTATTGCCTAAGTCCTGCGTCTTTCAATGACTCGCCTCGCGAGGCTCGCAGGAGCTTCTTTGGTGCTCATTTCTGCCTAAGTCCCGCATGTTTCAATACCTCAACTGCTCGATTCGCTTTGCCAGGCTTGCAGGCGATGAGCGCCTTTGTCGCTCATCGACTTAGTGCTCCAAGCTTGGAAAACTTCTGTGCTTCAACGGCTCGCCTCCCTATGCGAGGCTTGCAAACGTGATGACAAATCGCACTTTGAAAATTATAATATGTGATATATATATATATATGTATCTATATATATATATATATATATATATATAGGAGCCCAACACAAAACAAAATGGCCCTCCATTCTCTTGCACCACGGCCCTCCATTCCCTAGCTCTGCCACTGATAAAACACTAGAAATATAAGAAATCAGATAACCCCTAGGGTTCATCTTTCCATTAAAAGACAAGTCCTCCTTTACTATGGTGTTTTGCACCTACTGCACTGACAGTAGCTCTGCCAGTGAGGGGGTTACTACCCTCCATGATGTAACCAGCCAGACAGACTTCCCTTTGAGTAAAGCATCCTAGGCAGCAGCCTCGTGACATGTCATGACGGGGCCAGATTTATCACTAGCTGAAGGTTCTTCATGTGTTCTCCCTTTGTGTTCCAAGTCTAAATATACGGCTCCTGCATAATAATGGTTTATAAATCCCCAGGTAGATCACTTGATTGTCTGACTGGGCAAACCTGCAAACAGAATATGAGAATATACAGCTGGAATAATTAATGTGCTATGAAACAATACAGATGGCTGGGAATGTTACTGTAGCACTAAACTGTGAATTTTTTAAATTTAAAAGGCACAAATATTACAGCTCTGCTGTACAACAACAGACCAATTATAGTGACCCAGTTTACCCAGCAGCACCTGTTTAAATTCATTGCAGTTCTGTGTGATTTAATATATAACAGATTTGCACATCTAAAGCTTGTGCTTACATTTGTGTACCATCTATGATGAATGTTGGGTGTGATAAAAGATAATTGGTCCGTAAAAGACAGGCAAACTATTTTATACATAAGAGAATAAATAATAAAAATGATAACATTTTAGCCCAAAATGTATTCTTATAGTGTCAAACAGACACACTCCTGAACTATCTCTATGCACAAAGATAGCATGGCTGAACACACACACCCTTGTCCCCATTCAGTGGCAAAGTTAGTGAATTGAGGGCCTGGTACAAAAAAAAAAAAAAAAAATATATATATATATATATATATATATATATATATATATATATATATATATAAATATACACATTGGGGGGAAAAAGTATTTGATCCCCTGCTGATTTTGTACATTTGTCCACTGACAAAGAAATGATCAGTCTATAATTTTAGCAGTGAGAGAGAATAACAACAACAAAAAAACAAGAAAAATGCATGTCATAAAAGTTATAAATTGATTTGCCGGTCAATGAGGGAAATACGTATTTGATCCCCTATCAATCAGCAAGATTTCTGGCTCCCAGGTGTCTTTTATACAGGTAACGAGCTGAGATTAGGAGCACTCTCTTAAAGGGAGTTCTCCTAATCTCAACTTGTTACCTGCATAAAATAATAAATCCACAGAAGCAATCAATCAGAACTCTCCACCATGGCCAAGACCAAAGAGCTGTCCAAGATTGTAGATCTACACAAGGCTGTAATGGGCTACAAGACCATCGCCAAGCAGCTTGGTGAGAAGGTGACAACAGTTGGTGAGATTATTCGCAAATGGTAGAGACACAAAATAACTGCCAGCCTCCCTCGGTCTGATGCTCCATGCAAGATCTCACCTCGTGGAATTTCAATGATCATGAGAACGGTGAGGAATCGGCCCAGAACTACACGGGAGGATCTTGTTAATGATCTCAAGGCAGCTGGGACCATAGTGACCAAGAAAACAATTGGTAACACACTATGCCGTGAAGAAATGAAATCCTGCAGCGCCTACAAGGTGCCCCTTCTCAAGAAAGCACATGTACAGACCCGTCTGAAGCTTGCCAATGAACATCTGAATGATTCAGAGGAGAACTGGGATAAAGTGTTGTGATCAGATGAGACCAAAATCAAGCTCTTTGGCATCAACTCAACTCCCCGTGTTTGGAGGAGGAGGAATGCTGCCTATAACCCCAAGAACACCATCCCCACCTTCCAACATGGAGGTGGAAAAATTATGCTTTGGGGGTGTTTTTGTGCTAAGGGGACAGGACAACTGCTCTGCATCATAGGGACAATGGACGGGGCCATGTACTGTCAAATCTTGGGTGAGAACCTCCTTCCCTCAGCCAGGGCATTGAAAATGGGCGGTGGATGGGTATTCCAGCATGTCAATGACCCAAAACACACAGCCAAGGCAACAAAGGAGTGGCTTAAGAAGAAGCACATTAAGGTTCTGGAGTGGCCTAGCCCGTCTCCAGACCTTAATGCCATAGAAAATGCGGAGGGAGCTGAAGGCTCGAGTTGCCAAAATCAGCCTCAAAATCTTAATGACTTGGAGAGGATCTACAAAGAGGAGTAGGACAAAATCCCTCCTGAGATGTGTGCAAACCTGGTGGCCAACTACAAGAAACGTCTGACCTCTGTGATTGCCAACAAGGGTTTTGCCACCAAGTACTAAGTCGAAGGGATCAAATACTTATTTCCCTCATTAACCTGCAAATCAATTTATAACTTTTTTTTTCTTGGAGTTTTTTGTTTTTCTGTCTGTCACTGTTAAAATACACCTACCATTAAAATGATAGGCTGATCATTTCTTTGTCAGTGGACAAACGTTCAAAATCAGCAGGGGATCAAATACTCCCCCCCCCCACTGTATGTACATACTGTATATGCAAATATATAATATATAGATACACATATAGTAGTATGTGTGAGGTGATTCTGGTTTCCATCCACTGCAAGAAGCACTTGAACCACTAATTTATTCTACCTTCTAAGAAGCACAAATTAAGGTGGTAGGGCATGTGCAGCTGAATGGATCGCGGGTGACCAAGCCTATCACAACTCAGAATGAAAAAGAAAATTAAAAAAAGAAAACAAAAATTAGGCACCATTGGGCCCCACTCATTGCAGGGCCCCAGTGCATCGCACCTCCTGCACTGGTGGTAGTTTTGCCCCTGCATTCTATACATACACATATACAGCCCAACCAACACACTTGTAGCCTATTTCTATACACACACAATACTCTTGAATAGACTCCTGTCCTCACTCGTTATACTCATATAATGCACAATATACACACTTCTTGTGTAAGAATAGAGTCCAGAAGTGTATATATTGTGCATTATATATGTATAAGAAGTGAGAACAGGAGTGTATACACTCCTGTCCTTACTCCTTATACACATATAATGCACAATATATACACTTCTGGACTCTATTTTTACACAAATACAGTACTTCTTTAAGCCATCAAAACAAGTGGAAACATCATGGTTATCATCCACAAAGGAAATATTTAAATGTGGAAAATGCAAAGCCTGCAAGTTTATTCTTCCAAGCAAAGAATTTGTAGACCCAAACACTAATATTACATATACAATTAAAAATGTCATTAATTGCAGCTCCACACGTTATTTATATAATAACCTGTTCTTGCCCTAAATTGTACATAGGCAAAACTACACGCCAATTGAGGAGACAAATTCTGGAGCACACTTATACAGTGACCAAAGAAATGGACACGCTAGTGTCTCGTCACATAAAACAATTTCATGGCAATAAACCTGAAGCAATTAAGTTTTCAATAATTGACCAAATCTCACAGAGACCAAGAGGAGGGGACCTTGATAAAGATCTTCTAAAGTTAGAGAGCAAATGGATCTTTTTATTGAAAACCCAAAGTCCACATGGACTCAATGAAGGGTTTTCATATTACGCTTTTTTATAATTTATAATAGAATAACCCTCAATATTTTCAATTCTTTCAACTATAATTGGTAAAGCTCACAACACATTTAGACGCCTCTAACACTATAAATCTAGGTATATACATTTTTTCAATTAATTGCACCTAGATTGTACTTTTTTCTTAAAATAGACACTGTTAGTCAATTCTAATATTATAATATACACATACAAATAGCTTATTAGTAATTTCTTCTAAAACAAATATTTAAGGTATTAAAAGAGATAGATAATCAAATTCACTATTCACAATATAGTCATCAATATTCAATCACAATATACCACTGTATTTATGCACCAAATCACAATTGAAGCATTACTATGTTTTATTTGACAATATTGGGAGATACAGTATTGGATCCTTAAAAGTAAATTAGTGTTAGCCTTAGGGAACTACTATTCCCAGAATCCTCTTGTCTCAATAGTACTCATTTTATATAGATGTAACAAACAATTACAATATACACATATATAAATAAATAATATGCTTGGATACATATAAACAATATGTTTGGAGGAACAAGCGTTTTATTTAAACATTCATAAGACAAAACATCGTAAAGTCAGGCTGTTAGGTAGTCTATCAGCATTATTACACAGTCCTAACAGGCAGAGCATAATGGAGACGATTGGCAAATCACGTATGGTTGGCAGAAAGAGTATAATGGAGTTGATTGGCAAATCCCATATGGTTGGCAAGTTAACAATATAGATAAAAACGTGTTGATGTATTCACGTTGATTGCGTCACCGCGTAATTACGTAATCACGTAATTTGCGTTAAATAAGCGGAAATGGATGGGAAAAGGGCTATAAAAGCCGCATTCAGATCAGAATTCTGTAGCCCATGAGTAAGCCCTAAGAAGGGGGCGAAACGGGACCGTCGGGACTATTTCTACAGAAGCGCAAGTAGTCTGGTTATGTGGATTTTTGTATTGGGGGAGTATCATTATGCAGTATTATAATTATTGGTGAATTATGGTATATTCTTTGACTCCTTTGACTACTTAGAATTGCAAGTCTGCATTAATGACAAATAGTAGTCTTTGGCAATAAGGAGTTTAGTAATTAATAACCCTTACAAAAATTATTTTTGGTACTCCCCATATAAATATTGATTATACAACAAATATTAATTATACAACAACTAATTATAAAACTTTTTTATAACCGGAAAGAGTACTAAGGATGCGCTTTTCTCTAGATTGGTTTTAAAATTTAAACTTTTTTTGAGCTATATATAAACACATTTTTTATATCTTCCCAAGGATTAGCAAAGTAACTTTGCCATATGAGGGAAGATTTTATGTGATATCAATATGGGACATTACATGATAATAGCTCTTTAAGAGTAATTCACCCATCCATTAGCTTTTTTTGTTCCTTTATTTTACACAATCATTTGAATACAAATACAGTTCTGCTGAACAGATACACTACTGTCCTCACTCCTTAAACATATATAATGCTCAATATATACACTTCTGGACTCTATTCTTACACAAATACAGCACTGCTGAACAGATACACTCCTGTCCTCACTCCTTATACATATATAATGCTCAATATATACACTTCTGGACTCTATTCTTACACAAATACAGCACTGCTGAACAGATTTACTCATGTCCTCAATCCTTATACACATTTAATGCCAGATGCATCTGTCAGCCACTGCCCCTCTGAGCTCCATCAAGCTCATGTTAATTGCTTCAATGAGCTCATCAAAACCTACCAGTGAACAGTTTGGCTTGAAATAGTAATGGTTAAATACACTCATGATCTCTCTTTATACACATACACTGCAAAATGGATAAACTCCTGGCATCTCTGCCGCAGAACGGGCATACACATGCCACATATAAGCAAATCGATTGACATATCCCTGCCTATACTGCAGAACAGACATACCATTGGCATCTTGCTCCATACACAAATATCCTGCAAGACACAACAATCCAGGGAAGGTAGGAAAAAATAAAATACTCTCATAATAGTTATATAGTAAATAAACAAATGCATAAAAAATGCCTATGTACTGCAAATCATAACTAGATACAGAGCAAAATGTTATCTGTTTTTGCTTGACTTTTCTGGATCGCTACCTTGTCGTGGTGAAGGGGCTTGTGTACCTCAATGAAGCTGTGAGCTATATCATGTAGGGCCACCCACGAAGGGCAGGTCATAGCAGAGAGGTCAGACACATTGTGGTCTACAGAAGAAGGAGCTGGCAAGTGTCTTTGCCAAGAAAACCATATGGATGAGCACAACGCGAAACACCGACAGATGTGCCTGGTGTGCTGTGTCCATATGGTCACTGGGAGTTGGACACGACTGGCGGACTGAACAACAAAATTTCTTTAAATTATTTTATCAAGAAATTGTCTTTTAGGTCGCGTTCACAAAAAAAACCCAGATAAAATAAATGTAACAGTGTCTCCTGGTATGGTAAAACGAACAGCTCACCCGAGGTTTGGCTCAAATGTTCCATCAATTTACTAACAATCAGAGGGAATGAAGACACGGCTTTTATTGAACATGTAATATCATGGAAAAGTTTACTGCTGTAGGCGAAAGTTCATCCATCGCCTTTTTTCCACTTTTAAAGATTATGGGTATTATTTGTCTTTACTGATTTTCCCATCTGTGAGTAATCATCTTCCTTCTTCTAGAGCGAAAATTTTATGAGTAGAAAAGCACATTTGAGTCAGACACTGCTGGGAGCGGCAGAAAACAGCTTTCCGTTTTGTAAGTCCTTTTTTTTAAATGATATAATGAAATCCCCAGGTTCCACCGGCTCAATAAATCAGAGGTCACTGACTTGAACCTTATTTCTAACCAAGTCCTATTAGATAAGGATTCATAGTCTTTAATCAAACAGATCACATTATAACCCAGACAGCGTGACACTTCTATGCCTGCTCACGTATATCTATCTCTTCCACTAACCTGAATGCTGCATTCAATTATAGATAAGGTGCCATGAACTCTTGGTGACTGGTCAATGTGTTTCTGCTGCCAAAGAGGCCAGTAGTGTTTTAACCCAAACATCAGTAAAGGGGTTACATATCATATTGTCACAAAGTATTAATTCAATAAAACCTTTTTTTCAATCAGTTCTGCTTGATACCTGCAACGTGACTCAGAAAAGAAGCAAAAGCAGATTCATCCGTCACAATGGCCAAAGTTCTTGGTCGTGCCACCATTATTCAGGACGCGGACATGAGGATGAGTAGAGGGACATTTTAAGATATTTATATTTTATAACGTTATATAATTGGACTAACAAGTCCTTCATTACACAGGGTTATTTTGTTTTACCAAACTGGTGTCTTTTTTATTTACCACTAGCGACTTGCCAGTCAAAAATGAAGGGGCAATAACATTTGAAGCCATGGGAATGCTGTTTGCCACACAATGTAAAACTTTTTCTACTCTGAGGACCTTCGGCGCTCATTGCGAGCCTCTCCTCTCGTGTACTTTTGCTCCTCTGAGCACCTTCGGCGCTCATCACAAAGACAGATATATATATTTATATTTTGTTAACTAATAATTAATTAATTACTTAATAAATGAATATACTTTACCTATTTCTAACTAATATATCCAGCAATCAATAGCCTGAAGAGCTAACAATCTGTTTTTGTTTTCCTGCAGCATACACTGTAGAGTTGGACTGTTGCCGCTCTGAGGAGAAAGTGTAATGAATGTCCCAACTGTGCATTAGAAATATGCTGTGTGCGCAAGGGCAGACCGTTGGTTTAGTTGTGTAAAGCGCCACTTTAGATGCGTAATGTTATTAGTTGCAAGTCAATGTTGTAAACTGCGCCTCGTGAGCGTTTTCCGTCATGTGTAATAGTGTATTTTGTACCTCGTACATTCCTGTGTGAAAGTGCTACGTGGTTGGCGGTTTTTTGTGCAGTCCGGAGTTGTGTAGCCTTGTTTTTATTTTTGGGGGCGGTTATTTTTTTTCGCGCTTAGGCGATTTTCGAGTGCCGATACGGGACCAAATCGACTTAAATTTGCGTTCCACCTGACTCTCAAATGTCCTGGCTGTTCCCCCTGTGTGGTTTGTGATGTTTTTGTTGTATTTTTATTTTCGTATTTTTCGTATCTTGTATTTTATTTCCTAATCCAGCGATGGTCAACTGCTTGCAGCCTAACGTGATCCCGCGTTCACTAAGTGTTTGGTGGCTAAGTCCTGCGTGTTTCATTGCCTTCACTGCTTGCCTCCCTTTGCCAGGCTGGCAGTAAATGAGCGCCTTCGGCGCTCATCGCCCAAGTGCTGCGAGTTAATGGCTTGTCTCTCTACGTGAGGCTCGCAAGGGATGAGCGCCTTCATCGATCATTGCCTAAGTCGTATGCACCACACAAAGCGTGACAACGTCTCGTAGTCTGACAACTATTATATGTGATACTCATGTATGGTTATGAGTGTTTGAGTATACTCTGGGGCTGATACATTAATCCAAGAGTGTACAATGTTTAGTATATGTGAACACAATGAGTGCTCTGAGTTAAAGGAAACTCCAAAATACAGTCTGTAGTGTAGAATATACAGATGTCTACCCAGTAGCGGAGATGGAGAATGGAGGGCCCGGGTGCAAAAAAAATATTTGCTGGGCCCCAATGGGACCAAATCACTCAGTGCTCCTCCCCAGACCCCTTCCCATAACTGCTCTCCTCTCAAAGATTCCTTCTCATAACAGCAAACCTTCACAAGACCCTTACTCATTGCACAACCCTTTCCATAGCTGCCCCCCTACCCTTACCTCCTGCCTGGCAAAGCTCCTCTGTCTGCAGCACAGCTCCAGGATGCATGCACTCAACTTTCCAGTGACAGGATTTATGGAAATATATATATATACATCACCCCCACACAGCACCCACCCCTCTCAGCATCCATCCCCACCAGTCTTTGTCAGCAGCCATCCCCGCACAGCACACAAGCCCTCTCAGCACCCACCTCACATAACATCCATCCCTATCTCCTTTGCTCTTCCCTCACAGAACCCATCTCCCCTGTATTTTGGGACCCAGGGGGACAGTGGCAGGTTTGACCGGGGTTGGGGGCCTCTACACTACAGAAAAAAAATAAATGCAAAACAAATAAATACAAAAAATTGCAGGGCCCCTGGTGCACTGCACCACCTGCACCACTGGTAGATCTGCCCCTGTGTCTACCTAACTTGGGTATGTGAGTGAAAGGGTTATCTACTGATCAGCTTATCCAAGCAAGCAGTTACCTTCAATGGCTGTGAAAACCTATTGGTGCTATCACCACCAAGGCAATTTACTGTAATATAACAATTGATGGGCACCTTCAGTTATGCAGGACTAAAAGTTATAAAAAACTCCAATATGATCACAAGGGAAGACTTAACCTTAACAATTCTCCAGGAACATGCAGTTCTTAATAGCACAGAGACAAAACATAATAAATTAATATATTTATTATGTACATAGTAAATATGAACACAAGAATTATAAATAGATATACAGTGACATCTGATACATCAATTAAACTTAAAAAAGGGATAAAGAAGAAAATCCTATACCTTAGTGATATCTCCATGCTGCATTTGGATTTTAGGAGAAGATATTGGTCAAGCGGTCAGCACTGTTGTATCTTCTGCTGATTTCCTGCTCCTTTGTGCAAGATTTCAAACGATATTGTTGGGTTGTCTCACCCCTCCGATTACTTATCATGACTTCTCTCTTTTTGTTGCTTAGCTGATGTCGTATATTGTGTGTTTATATCATTGACTGTGAGAGTGATAGTTTGTTTGAGCCAGTGTAAGATATAAAGTGTGTCACTGAGATAAGGGTGAATGAGTGTGAGTGCTTTCTCAGATATGAGAGCAATTGTATGTCAATGAAAGTGAGAGAAGGTGCATAAAGAGTAGAAAGCCACCTACGGGCATCTGCCTATGGATGGCAGCATGTGTTAGTACTTAGAAATCTCAAAAACTGTTAAAAAACACACACACATATATATATATATATATATATATATATATATAGTGACAGTTATACATGGAGTTTATGTAAGCCAAAGACTATGCAAAACGCTCTTTCTCCAGGACGACTGAAAGAGTTAACTCCTGAAGCAGTTGATTAGCCCAACTGAGTTTAGCATTACAAAGGCTGCTAATTTACTTGGTGTACTGTCAACCCAAGAGAAAGACAGAAAGGTGTTTTCTGAAGTTTGGAAAGGACACAGAAAGACACACAGCAGTGTGGGCCTGAGGAGCAACTTGTAGTAGAATGAAAAGTTGAATTCAGGCCAGTGGTTACAAACTAATTATTTGACTGTTTATGTTTTGTTTTTGATCCATCCAGGTTTAGCTGAGTGGAAGCCGTATTAGTAAGGGATCTGTGTAACAGGGAAGTTAGTGCTCTGATGGGAACTAGGACTGTAACATTCTTTGTTTTGTTTTGATGTTCATATTGTAACACTGGCAAGCGTGTTTTGGGGCAATAGTTTGTCTTGATGTCATTGGTGTCAAATACAGACATAAGACCCACAACGGATACGCTGTGAAATTAGTCATTCATTGTCTTCTGGAGATGATCACAGATTGTAGATTATCAGTGATATTGAGAGACTGCTTGTGGTTATGTTTGGGATACCTGCAGACTCTTTACCTAGGTGTACCATCATGTAAATCCAACCATGGTGAGAGTGTGTAAGTAAAGGTGAGTGTGAGTAAATGTGTGAGAACATGTGAGTAATACAGTGACAATGTGTGATTGAGAGCTGAGCGATTGTGATTGCCTATAAAGATTTCATGTGATTCAGTGAGTGTTCATATACAATTATAAGTGAAAATTTACACTCTTATACTCACTTGTTTATTCATGCATTCACTCTCATGCCTTCTCTTGTGCAATTGGTCTATCATGTACTTTTTTACATACACACTTGCTGACTGACACACATTCCACTCTCATAGATGCGTATGTGCTCTAATGCGGTGGCAGTCAACCTGGTCCCTACCACACACTAGTGTCAATTCAAACTATCATGGTGGGTGGTGGGGTAATCAATAGGTGGCATCACTGATGAGAGATGTCACACGCCGGAGACCAGCTGCACCATGCTTGGCTGGTTGGAGAGCTGGTAAGAGAGCCCAGGGACAGCAGTCAGGACCGGATCACTAACTAGTAAGTACAGGGTGATACATAGCTAGGGACAGCAGTCAGGACCGGATCACTTTCTAGTAAGTACAGGGTGATACATAGCTAGGAGCAGCAGTCAGGACCGGATCACTATCTAGTAAGTACAGGGTGATACATAGCTAGGGACAGCAGTCAGGACCGGGTCACTATCTAGTAAGTACAGGGCGATACATAGCTAGGGACAGCAGTCAGGAGCGGATCACTTTCTAGTAAGTACAGGGCGATACATAGCTAGGGACAGCAGTCAGGACCGGATCACTTTCTAGTAAGTACAGGGCGATACATAGCTAGGGACAGCAGTCAGGACCGGATCACTATCTAGTAAGTACAGGGTGATACATAGCTAGGGACAGCAGTCAGGACCGGATCACTTTCTAGTAAGTACAGGGCGATACATAGCTAGGGACAGCAGTCAGGACCGGATCACTTTCTAGTAAGTACAGGGCGATACATAGCTAGAGACAGCAGTCAGGATCGGATCACTTTCTAGTAAGTACAGGGCGATACATAGCTAGGGACAGCAGTCAGGACCGGGTCACTATCTAGTAAGTACAGGGGGATACATAGCTAGGGACAGCAGTCAGGACCGGGTCACTATCTAGTAAGTACAGGGGGATACATAGCTAGGGACAGCAGTCAGGACCGGATCACTATCTAGTAAGTACAGGGCGATACATAGCTAGGGACAGCAGTCAGGACCGGATTACTTTCTAGTAAGTACAGGGTGATACATAGCTAGGGACAGCAGTCAGGATCGGATCACTTTCTAGTAAGTACAGGGCGATACATAGCTAGGGACAGCAGTCAGGACCGGATCACTTTCTAGTAAGTACAGGGCGATACATAGCTAGGGACAGCAGTCAGGACTGGGTCACTATCTAGTAAGTACAGGGGGATACATAGCTAGGGACAGCAGTCAGGACCGGGTCACTATCTAGTAAGTACAGAACCATACATAGCTAGGGTCATATCATTTATGTAACCAGAAATGAGTTACTTCGGCATTGGTGGGCGGTAAGGACATTTTACCATCAAAAGTGGGCGGAAAGTATTAAAAGGTTGAGGATCCCTGGTTTTAATGCAAGTACTTATCCTTTCTCTCTCAATCATGCTCTTCCATGCAAGCACTCTGTCACCCATGCTCTCTCACACACTCTAACATGCACATGCACTCTCCCAGACTAAAGAGGGCACGATGTGGATTTATTCCTGAATATAAACAAGATGTTTAAAAGAGATTTTATAAGAGGCTTAAACTTGGTTGAAATTACTTACAAGAACATGTTGGTGAATATGCCCTTATTTACATCTAACATATGTCAATTTTGTAAGAGTTATTATGCAAGCTTTACTTGTTTTCTTGATATTACCATTTTAATATTAAATCTGCATCTCACCAATGGATCCTGAACTTAACCCCATCTGTTTTTTCTATGTTTTACTTGGATGAAACATAAATCTGTGTGCATCTATATACTTACCCAAAGGTTCAATACTTGTACCTCTTTTTTATGATATTATAATTTTAATTAAGAGATTAGAGAGCACAGCCAATGGTTCTTGTTTTTTTTACAATATCAGGCAACCAGCAAAAATAACCATTATGTTCCTTCTCTAAATGCTCTCTTAGTCATTTCCCTCTGCCACTTACGGTTTGCTTTTTATATTGGTTCAGCATCTCTCCTCTAGCACCCACTTAAAAAATATACTGAAAGCATACATTTAAATTAATTTAAATTATACTTACAACCAGCTGGCAAATTTAACGTTTCAATTTGAAGGGTTTTTGAGATACTTCATTTTGCCTGTTCCAATATTATAAAGTTACATATTTAATGAATATATTTAAAATATATGATTGTAGATCAACCAATGCCTACAAGTACTTATTGTTAAATTGGATCATATATACAGTATTTGACTAAGGACAATATGAATATAAAAGGGAGCAAGAGAGTGTCCTCAACATGTCACCTCTTAAGGGTCTCTTTGACTCTGACTTGTATCAGGTGATACGTTGGCAAACCTAGAAACAATAGGCTCATATGATTTGTGTATTTTATCCATCTAAAATGATTACACCCTAGGCATTCAGATATCCCACCATCCCCTATATATTTTTTTAATACAAAACTAGTTAAGAAAATATTTGTTAACAATACCTTGACACAGTTATGCACCTTTTTATGATATTTTAATGTACAAAGTGAAGCAAGGCGAGCCTTTGAGCCATTGAAGCCTTCCGAGATTCGAGGATTTAGGCAACGAGTGCCGAAGGCACTCATTGCCCTTCGTGGCGAGCAGTTGAGGTATTGAAGCACGCAGGACTTAGGCTGAAATAGGCTGCAACGAGTGCCAAAGGCGCTCATTGCAGCCAGAGGCGCTGCCACACATGCAAACTTGGGAACAAAATTCGACCTCGGAAAAATATGAATTTAACGGCCGACCCGCAGAAATCGAAAGACACGAAAAACAAGAAAAATAATTAAAAAGAAAATAAAAACACATTTACACACTGCACAGGGGGAGAGCAGGGAAGCCTGGGAGTGAGGTTGAAAGTGCTTTTGAGCCTTTTTTGACGCGTTTTTTAACTCGAAAATTGGCTAAACGAGAAAAAAAATGGAGGACGAAAAACATAAAAATTCTAAAACTGGATGAAAATGAGCCTGGCATGCGGGACTTTGAAAATAAAACAAACGCCAGTCAGCGCGCACCACACAAAAATTCAGCAGAGACACAGAGGAGAAACCCACAGGGGAGGGACGGGGGGAGATGCTGGAAAGAGACACACGGCATTCCATAGTTACATAGTTACATAGTAATTAAGGTTGAAAAAAGACTTTCAGTCCATCAAGATCAACCTTTTAAGATCTCCTCTGATCTGCAATATGCAGATTAAATATTAATTAATTAGCTGTTAATTAATTATTAATCAATTATTTACATTTTTTTTTATTTTATTATTATTAATTAATCCAGAGGAAGGCAAACAGAAAAAAAACCCAAGTGAAACTCAGCCAATCGTCTCAAAGGAAAAAAAACTTTAATTACTTCCTGACCCAAGATACTGGCGATTGGATTTCTCCCTGGATCAATAATGCCTCTCTAATTATCCATGATAACCCTGAATTGCCTTCTTAAATAGAAAAAATCCAGTCACCTTTTAAAGTTATCTATCAAATCCTCTGTCACCACCTCCTCTGGTAGAGAATTCCACAGATTTACCACCCTTACTGTGAAGAACCCTTTCCTTTCTTTAAGGTGGAATCTTTTTACTTCTAACCTCAAGGGATGTCCTCTTGTCAGTTGAAAACCTCTTGGCACAAAAGGCTCCCTTGACAAATCTTTATACTGACCCTGGATGTATTTATATAACGTAATCATATCTCTTAGACGCCTTTTTTCTAGAGAAAATACGTTTAATTTGGTTAGTCTTTCTTCATAACTTAGCCCCTCCATTCCCCTTATTAGTTTTGTTGCCCTCCTCTGTACTTTTTCCAGCTCTAAAATGTCCTTTTTATGAAGTGGTGCCCAAAATTGTACTCCATATTCCAAATGAGGGCGTACTAGAGATTTGTATAGTGGGAGAGTTATATTTGCTTCCCTGGCTTCTATACCCTTCTTAATACATGCTAATATTGTATTTACCTTTGCAGCTGCTGCTTGGCTTTGAGCACTGTTACCTAGGTGGTTGTCCACAAGCACTCCCAAATCCCTTTCAATATCTGATACACCTAGATTTGCTCCATTAAGATTATAAATTGCATGGCTATTTTTCCTTCCCAGATGCATAACTTTACATTTATTCGTATTAAATCTCATCTGCCATTTAGATGCCCATTCCTCAATTTTATGTAAATCCCTTTGGAGGGAAAGCACATCATTGATTGAATTACCTTGCACAACCTCATGTCATCAGCGAAAATGGAGACACCACACTCCAATCCACATCTAAGTCATTGATAAATATGTTAAAAAGGAGAGGACCTAATACTGAACCCTGAGGAACCCCACTTACTGCATTAGTCCAATCAGAGTATGCTCCATTTACAACAACCCTTTGCTTCCTGTCTTTAAGCCAGCTCTCAATCCATGAGCAGATATTTACTGCAATTCCTGTATCTCTTAGTTTGCATAATAGTCTCCCATGTGGCACTGTATTAAAAGCCTTTGCAAAATCCAAAAAGACACCTTCATCCAGGTTCCTACTAACCTCCTCATAGAAACCAATTAGATTTGTTTGACATGACCTATCCCTCATAAATCCATGTTGGCTCCTACTTATAATCATGTTCAAATAGACATATTCTTGTATATTATCCCTTATTAACCCTTAGTAATCCCAAGCACAAAACCTGCAGGTTAATGAACCCTGCAATGAGCGACCCATACAGTAGATGGGAGGAAAGGTCTGCTCATTGCGCTGCTTGCAATGAGCGCCATAGGTGGTCAGAGAAGCAAAAGCCTCACATTGTGTGGCAAACAGCATTGCCTGACTTACAATTTTATTACCGTAATTTTTGACGGGCAAGTCGTTAGTGATATAATATTACCTGGTAATACATATAATACAGTATGGATCTTTCTTTTTCAATAAAGATGTATATTCAATGTATATTTGATGTATAATGGCATAGGAGTAGCTACCAGTGATGCATGTGGTGCAATGGGGGCCCAGCTATGAAAAGGGTCTTGGGGAGGGGTGAATGTTATTAGGGAGAGGAACTAGGTGAAGGATCATTAAGGAGGGGCACAGAGTGAGTTGGTACCAAGGTGGAGGGTTAAATGGAGGGTTAAATGTTTTGGTTCAGTTAAAGGGAACATTTAGGGATTTTTTTGTATAATATAAATGTTAAAACTATGTCATTTAATTGTATCATTCTCAATGTAATTGTCATAAAATGTACACTTCATTTACTACTTATAAACCCCCAGCATACCATATTCTTGCCATCAGTATGCTCCCTTATGCTGTTCTCTCTCAGGGTGATATCTTTCAAGTACTTTTGTTTATATTAATGTTTTAGCTCTGTGAAGTAATTTATTTTATCATCGTCAATGTAATTGTCACATAAAACTTTGCTTATTTCTAAGAAGCCCCTCAAAGAGTAACAGATTATCACTTTATGAAACCTTACTGTTTTCTCTCATGTATGATGCTGTAATTTCACATCTGTGCCCTAAAGCCATACCTACATGGAGGGGAACTCACACTACCAGTGTCTCATACTGCTCTACTGCAAGCAGCCAGTGGCATCATGACACAAAGGTATTGTGAAACCCTCCCCTTGTAGGCCTGGCTTTAAGTCACAGCTAAGAAACATGGCATCATACATGAGAGAAAACAGGAAGAAAGTTGAAATTTCAGGAAACTTAGAATCTGTTACTCTGAGGCTTTTTAGAAGTAAATGAGGCATATATTTTATGACAATTACACTATAACATAAATAAGTCACCAAGTTAAAATATTTATATAAACAAAAAAAATGTCTAAAAACTTTAAAATATATTTGATTAGGAATATGATGCATGTAACCCATTGCCAATAGCGTTATCATTTAGCACCTGCATCCTTACTATGATAATCTAAATATTAATGTTACTTATTAAATATAATCTGTATAGTTTTATCTCTTTGTGACAAAACTGTGTTGTTTTTTTTTGCTCTGTATGAATATTCAGAGCTAATCTGCATGTATGGCTAGTCAGTCTAACAATCACAGGTTTTTTTTTGTATTTTTTGTTTTATGCATTTTGCTTCTTTGCCAGTGCACTTTTCACCCAATGTACTATTTACTATCTTAGGAGAAACTTGGATTTTTTGTTTCATAAGGTCAGTCCATCTGCATCTCAATACCAGAAGCAAATCACAAAGCAAAAGGATTTATTTTCACACAAAAAAAATGCTTAAACGGCTAATCATAAATGCTGTTTATTCTGAATATTCTTTCTGTTTATCATTGTGGTAATGGCAGACATGTCACGCACATAAAGATTAGGGATGTACCCTTTTTTTCAGAAGAAAAAAGACACAATTTTAGCATTTTCTGCAAATGCCAATTTGGAATTATGCATTTCGAAAGCATTAATAACATCTTGAGCAGAATGTTACTGGATTCATTTAATTTAAGTACTCTGACTGAAAAACGCAGGAATATTTTACATGCTTGGTTAATTTAAACTGTTTTACAATGTGTAAAATAATAGCAATTATTTCAGATAAATGAATAATATTGAAAAGGCAGCAGTTTAACCCAAAATTTAGGTAGGAGGTCTGTCATGATCGACATACGTTTGTTCTTTCTGTGCATCTAATTATTGAGTTATTATTCTTTCTATAGTTATAGAATCATAACTAAAAACTTTAAATACAAGTTCAAGACCAATAGGAAAAGCCCATCCAAAGTCTTAACAGCAATATATCAGGGCTCCTATTCAATTGCAAGCCCGCAGTTTCCTTTATACCGGCTGTAAGTCTGCAGACTTTAAATTTGAAACAGTTACAGAGCAAATCAATTGAACAAGCCCGCAGCTACCTGGCCAAAAGCCTAAATCGTAAACCATGCACCCGTAAGTAGCATTTCAGGCCATGATCATGATCAATTAAGCAAGGCCGTAACCACCAATTTAGAAACAGCCAATAGTAAATGAGACGGCCATCATTACGTCAGAAAAACATGGACGTTACACGTCAATCAATTAGCGTTTAGAGGTCCGATATGTGATCAGGAATGTACAAAATAATAAAAATGAATGCCGATACTGTTCTAGTCCATGTGGGTGGCCTGATATGAAATAACTCATTGATTACCGAGATTGATATAACACTGAAATGAGATGTAAAAATATATATATATATATATATATATTGTGGTAAAGTGCCACCAGAGGGCAGAAGAGAGCTCTTCAAGACTTTTCCCCAGGAATGAGAGAGTTAACAACCTGCTCAAAAGGCAGGGGTGTGGCTGCAATCAGGACCAGCGGTCGATGTCTCCAGGGGGAAAGCTGTTTGACAGTGCTGGAGCGTGGAAGTGTGCAGGACCGAAGTCAGAGGCTGCACTGAAAGCTAATGGAACAAAGCCAGAAGCTTTTAAGAGAAGGTACGCAGATGAGAGGAACAGAAAGTCCCTCAAGGTGATGACCGCAGGAGGGATCTGCTTTGGAAAGAGAGGCCGGAGATACAGAGCCTAAGAGAGGTGAGAGGAAAAGACACCTCTGCTACCGTTGTATGGACTGTATGTTTGCACGCCTACATAAGACAGTAAGGGAAACTACAGTTCAGTTATGCAGGGCTTCAATGAGAAGCTAGGACTTATTTTCTGTTTGTTTTTATTTTCTGTTGTATGCTGACAAATAAACAGCCCCAATCTACTAAACATTTAAAAGGCTCCAGAGTACTCCATTGTGGTGCTGGAAAACAAGGCACGGATCCTGAGAGTGGCAGTGAATCTGTCACAATTATGGTGGCAGTGGTGGGATAGTAAATTGTCTGTGTATAAGAAGACAGCCCACAGTACAGGATAATAATGGAGGAACTATTGAAAGCCCTGTTAGACGCCACTACATGCCAAAAAGGGGGCGGAGCTTGTCAGCAAGAAAGTCAGCTGAAAGGGCTGAAAGAAATTGCAGAAGACAGAGCCCTTGCTGCAAATGATGCTCGACTAAGAGGTGCTGCTGCATGTCTGAGAGAGGCCACAGAGAAATGGCAGAGACAAGCAGAAGAGGACCTAATCCGCATGCGTGAGGCCACAGAGAAATGGCAGATACAAGTGGAAATAGACAGAGTCCACATGAGAGAATCATTGGAGGCACAGAAAGTGCAGCTGCAGAAACTGAGGTCTGCAAATAATACTGTGGTTACAGAAGCAAGTGGAAGCATGAATCCTAATCGCTTCCTAAAGAGGATGACAGTTCAGGATGACGTTGACACCTATCTCCTGAACTTTGAGAAGATTGCCACTAGGGAAGGTTGGCCTAAACAGCACTGGGCCACAGTCCTGGGTCCCTATCTGTGTGGAGAAGCTCAGAGAGCATATTGTGATCTGCCTGAAGAAAAGGCTACAAATTATTGTATTCTAAAGGAAGAAATCCTTTTCAGACTGGGAGTGAAAACAGTACAGAGACTGCACTCCTGGGATTTTTTTGACAGACCCGCTTATTGCTATCCAACGAACATGCTTGTCTGCCCAAGTTTAAAATGCAGTTTCCCTGTTAAGGGAAGGCAAATCAAACCTGATGAAGAAAGAAGTCAGGAGTTAGAGACCTGGTGGATAGCAGAGCGAGTGCAACAAACCACCAAGAAAGCTTCAAAAAAGACTGCAGAGCAGGCGAGAGAGACTGCAGAGCAGGCGAGAGAGACTGCAGAGCAGGCGAGAGAGACTGCAGAGCAGGCGAGAGAGACGGCAGGAGCCGCTGCAAGTGAGACGGCAGGAGCCGCTGCAAGTGAGACGGCAGGAGCCGCTGCAAGTGAGACGGCAGGAGCCGCTGCAAGTGAGACGAGTGAGACGGCAGGAGTCGCTGGTGAGACGGCAGGAGCCGCTGCAAGTGAGACGGCTGAGAGCGCCGCAGAGAGCGCCACTGTGACGGCTGGGAGCGCCGCAGAGAGCGCCACTGTGACGTCTGGGAGCGCCGCAGAGAGCGCCACTGTGACGTCTGGGAGCGCCGCAGAGAGCGCCACTGTGACGGCCGGGAGCGCCGCAGCGAGCGCCACTGTGACGGCCGGGAGCGCCGCAGCGAGCGCCACTGTGACGGCTGGGAGCGCCGCAGCGAGCGCCACTGTGACGGCTGGGAGCGCCGCAGAGAGCGCCACTGTGACGGCTGAGAGCGCAGCAGAGAGCGCCACTGTGACGGCTGAGAGCGCAGCAGAGAGCACAAGTGAGATTGCTGAGAGAGCAAAAGAGACCGATGATGCTGATAAAGTCATTGGGGAAGAAGGGAACCAAAACAGATGCGGAAATCTTGTGGACAAGAGCGAGGAGAAGGCCTCCATAAGAGACCTGGACAGACACAGCCACCTGTCCTTGGTGAATACTCCTGAGCGGGAGAGTACTAGAGAAAGAAAGTGCCTGACAAAGATCTCTGACCTAGAGAAAGGGGAGACCAAGTGGAAGAATATGGCCAGTGTTCTTAGAAAGGAAGAATGTCATAAAAATTATAAAGAAACTGGAAATCTTTCCAAAATAAAAGATAAGGAAGAAAAGAGTCTGGAGATTGAGATGGAGAAAGACAAACCACTGTCTCTGAGAGAACATATGAAGCAGGGCATGGAGGTGTGTCCTTCTAAAACTATTGAGTGTCCCGAGAGCGTTCTGTCTCAGTTTGCCATAGAACAAAGTGCTATGGATAAAGAGAAGCAAGACGGGAAACAAGTAAAGCAAGGAGTACAGTTGAACTCTATCCCAGTGGGTTTCAAAAAGCCGGAAGTAGAAGACAGGCAAGTTGCTACTGAAATCAAGGGGATCAGGATGATGCCAGGTTATATTCCTGAATGGAGAAGGAAGCCTGTGTTTGAGGACAGCAGAGTGTCCTATAGGAAGAAGACACCGATGTCTAATTGGGAGCAGTGGAAGAGTCCCCCCAAGTACAAGATGAATGAGAGAATTATGCAGAAGCGGCTGCACAGTGGCGAACAGGTGAAACGAGACCTCCCCACTGACTTTATATCCCAGAGGGAAGCAGCTGCAATAGAAAAGGAGCTCCTGTTCCATACTCCAGAAAAGCAGAGGGTGAGCACACTCCCTGATATTGAGGCACAGTTGAAGCAGAGTGGAGTTGAGACTAAGTCCGATCTTCAGGAACTGTGTGCACAAGATGCTACATTGAATGCAGAGCGATACTTACAGAAAGCTCATATGCGAGGCATAGCTAAGGAGCTGGTACAAGAAAGACAGAATGGTGAAGAAAACACGGCTGAGCAGCCAAAGATAATCGGGGAGGACCTGATAGAAGAGTCAGAGGAGATTCCTGAATTGAACATACAGCAAAAGATCCAGTACAAGCAGAGTGAACTGGATTTGCAACAAACTAATGAGGAGAAACTGCGGCTGAAGGAAGCCAAAGACGATGAAAAGCTGGAAGCCTTGGAGGCAAAGCAAGTGGACAAGCCACTGAAAGAAGATATAATACGGATGAAGGCTGAGGATGCCGGAAATAAAAGTGTTTTCCAGGAATCTAGGATTCAAGAGGCCACTAAGAAGTGTACTGGCCTATCTGCTGAGTGTCAGCCTGGAGTTGGTGAACAGCTGGAGATATTCCAGCAAAACCCAACATCTGAGAGATCCTTCCTGGCAGAAGTAGAGAGTTGCAGACCTTACAGGACTAAAAGCACAGTGGTAACGAGTAGTCCTGCTGTGAACCGCAAGAAAGAGGAGGTGCGGACCCAGGCACAAGAAGCAGCCCTGAGAGAGGACATGCTTGTGGAGCCTCTTAAGGATACTGTACCAGAAAAGAAGCAAGATGACTGGATGAGGCTGATACGTTTTGGTGAGAGTTGTCAGCCAGCCAATAGGAGCACCTGGTACCAAGAGAGCCAGAAACAGAAGGAAGAAAGGCAGCCCAAGAAGTTGCTGTTTCATCGTGAAGTTGAAAGGGATGAGAAAGCTGTGGATAATCTCCTGGAAAAGAAAGAACATTTAACAGTATTAAAGGAGCAAATTGACTCCAAGCATAAGGAGGCCGAAGTGAGGAAGCTCCAGTCCCAGGCTCCCGGTCTGCAGATGAGGCGTAGATGCTGCTGGGGTGGATTTGAACAGACGAAACCACACCATCTAGCCACGAACTGTCAGGGAGTAACCATGCTGGAGAGTGGACTGGCGAACATCAGTCCTTGCATTAAAGCTATAAATAGGATAAGTCAGAGCTGCAAGAATAAGATGATGGGTCTAAAAGAAAAGATGCATCTGGTGAAAGACAAGGTCACAGAAACCTGTGATGTACCCCCAGGGAAGCGACTGTATGGAGAAACATATTCTCATACCAAAGTACAAGAAGTACTTTTCAAGGGTCCCTGGGGCAAAACACTCGGAGAGATGGGCGGGCCGGTGTCCTACCCTCAAAGTTTAAGTGACAGCAGGCCGAACGGCAAAGAAAGCAGAAAATATGAAGTGAAAGGAAGAGCGGGAAAAAGAATTGTCTCTTCACCCAGAAAGAAAACACGGTTCCAAGGAAAGACAAAGGAATTTGAAAGCAGTGATGAAGAAAGTAAGCTGCGAAATGGAAATGATGATGATGATGATCCTAACGAAAGAGTATTGGAGACCCTACAGAAAGGTCTGAAGGGAGCCCGACAAGCTCAAGCGGTCACGGAGGTTGACCAAGAGTTGTACAGATCGACCAAAGAGAACCAGCTGCTATCTGAGCCAGACACAAGTACCCAAATGGGTGAGTTGAAAGCGCAAATGAAGAAAGTGGAAAAGTGTGCAAGGTGGAAAGCAGCCAAAATTCCTACAATGGAGAATACCCTCAGCGATGGAAGACCAGAGGTGTCACAGATGTCGCAGAGTGAAGTTAGGGATGCCAAGATACAAGTTGAGGCTCCGAAGATTCACGGAGCGATAGTGAACCAAGAGGTCACGATCACAGATAGCAGATCGCAGGAGGTACCAAAGAGAACACTGATGATACAGAGGATGCGTTGGATTGCGGATACGGCCTCACGGCGTTGGACGCTCAACCCCATGGTGTCGAGCTGGGGTGGGGGATATGTGGTGAAGTGCCACCAGAGGGCAGAAGAGAGCTCTTCAAGACTTTTCCCCAGGAATGAGAGAGTTAACAACCTTCCTAAAAGGCAGGGGTGTGGCTGCAATCAGGACCAGCGGTCGATGTCTCCAGGGGGAAAGCTGTTTGACAGTGCTGGAGCGTGGAAGTGTGCAGGACCGAAGTCAGAGGCTGCACTGAAAGCTAATGGAACAAAGCCAGAAGCTTTTAAGAGAAGGTACGCAGATGAGAGGAACAGAAAGTCCCTCAAGGTGATGACCGCAGGAGGGATCTGCTTTGGAAAGAGAGGCCGGAGATACAGAGCCTAAGAGAGGTGAGAGGAAAAGACACCTCTGCTACCGTTGTATGGACTGTATGTTTGCACGCCTACATAAGACAGTAAGGGAAACTACAGTTCAGTTATGCAGGGCTTCAATGAGAAGCTAGGACTTATTTTCTGTTTGTTTTTATTTTCTGTTGTATGCTGACAAATAAACAGCCCCAATCTACTAAACATTTAAAAGGCTCCAGAGTACTCCATTGTGGTGCTGGAAAACAAGGCACGGATCCTGAGAGTGGCAGTGAATCTGTCACAATTAATATATATATATATATATATATATATATATATATATATTTTATTGCAGATTTGCGAGCTTGAGACTGTTGTACAACATTTTTTAATGTCTTTCATTGTATTGATTTTTTTATTTGCATTTACAGTGCTACAAACAGGTGTTTAACCCCCTTGCGGGTCCTATCTGTTACTCGTAGGGTTTTCTTCTACATTTGCCATTTACGGTGTGAAGATATTAGCGGGCTTGGGGAATTGTAGCAATTGAATAGTGATTTGTGATTGTAACATTTACGAGCTTCAAAGATCAGAGATGGCTCGGAGTTACGAATTAGGAAACCGCAGGGATTTTTAGCCTGTAACTCGAAAATCGTTAGCAACTACATTATGGTCTTCAATAACCAACAATAGTTCAGTTGAATAGATGCCCAGGTATTTTGTTCCAATCCTCTGATTTGGAGTGAAAAACTGGAACACAATAGGAAACAAGACCTGCTGATAAAGTACATTAATCAACTTTTTTATTTTACATAAGGTAAAAACTACTTATAAAATAAATGTTTAATAAGTCCAATGAGACACCACATAGAGATGGCTGAAAATCCAACGTGTTTCATCTGGATAGGATGACATATCTGGATTGAATCTTTTATTTTTCTATAATTCTTTTTATTTTCTTTAATTTTTTTTAATGGTAGAAGTTAGGGTATAATGGGGTTGATTGGGACCACCATGGAAGAGCGTTAAGGATAGATACCATGGGGTTCGAGAAGGAACCCCATGGTATATATGTTTATTTTAGGTGCCATGGGGATTCTTTGGGTTGTACTTAGAGGCCCCAAAGGGACTCAAGAGTGATAATCCATTTCTCCCAAGCAGTGTGGGGGGGGGGGGGGGGGGGGCATAGCCTTCACTGTGTGTTTAGGGAGGACCCTGGCTCATAGAGAGTAACTGACTAGTGTAGTGTGTTAGATAGATATTGTTGATGTTATATGTTATTATTGACTTACTGTCAACTTTTACAGGTTTGCCAACCAATATGGCGCCTGCACCGACAGAAGGCACTGGGCAAGCCTGACCCCTACAATATGCTTTCTGTGTGAAAAGGGCTGTATATGGGGTGGATACATAGTTCTGCATCGGTTATTACCGCAGTTATAATATCAGCGGAAACATGAGCATCCTCTTAGTAAATTCCCCGTTTTGTCTCAAATGGATGCAAATTTAAATGAAAAGAAAATCAACTGATAAATTATATATATTTAATTGTAAGTACCAGGTATGGAGCAGCATGTTTTTCCCATGAAAGCTTTGTCCCATAATATATATATATATATATATATAAGTTGGCGTATAGACATATATTATATATATAATATATAAATAAATATGTATATATTTTTTTTTATTATATTGGGGGGGGGGGAGACAGGAGCATTGAGAATTTAAATAAAGACATTGCTATTGTGCTATTGACATTGCCTTAAAGACAATGTAATTGATAGGAGGCCAAATAACTTTGTGCCTAAAAACTTATCACTGACTGCTATGCAATGCTGCCTATCTTGACCTTATCGTGGGTGAAAAACAAAAGCAACTAACTATGAACAAGTTCAAAATTGAAAATAGTGTTTTTACAATGATTAATTACATTATATTAATGACTAATGCCTATTTAAAACATCTAGATCATGTTGTTAGGACACTACAATGATCCTTAAAATTAATTGTGAATACATTCTTTAAAAAAGTAACAAAAAGTATCTGCATTCTGCTTAAAATATTTTTAAAATGTTATAATGTACATTATGTCACAATTAGCTGGAAAAGTAAAGGTTGCATAATCTCATTAATTTTACAAGATTCACACAACTTCATTAGCAACTTCAGCGAAGCATAAAAATCTGTCGCCTGCGAATATTAATATGCAAAAATATCAATATTTTTGGCAAACAGTTTAGAAATATTCTACTTTCTTGATTTTTATGTAAAACTGTACGCCTGCATATTAAGCAAATTAACGTTGATAGCTGTAATTAATTTGAAAACTGTCGGTGATTTAGAGACCTATGAATTATAACGAAGCTAAGATATAAAGTGGGCAAAGTGACACAAAGTGGCCGGAGAAACAATCACTAATATACAGCCTTATTTAATTGCAATTTGGTAAATTCTAAAGGACTCTATATAAGCACAGAGCATATTTTTTTCCAGAAGTTTTTATGTCCTTGAAGACCTTGCTTTTGGATAGAAGTTCACGATCTTAAAACTTCTGCCCTTTAGAATTTACCGAATTGCAATTTAATAAGGCTGATAGTTTCTAAAGAGGGTGTAACTCTCTAGTGGGAGCGCATGCGCACTATAGAAACTATTTGTACAGTGTGGCGCCGGGGGGGGGGGGGGGGGGATAGACAGAGGGGGAAAGGGGGAAAGAGACAAAAGGGCGGGAGGAGGGGGCAAAGAGAAACAGGAGAGCGAAGGGGGAAGAGACAGAGGTGGAAAGGGGGAAAGAGACACAGCAGAGGGAGGAGGGGGGAAAGAGACACAGCGGACAGAGAGGGGGGAAAGAGACACAGCGGACGGAGAGGGGGGAAAGAGACACAGCGGACGGAGAGGGGGGAAAGAGACAAATCGGACGGAGAGGGGGGAAAGACACAGCGGACGGAGAGGGGGGAAAGACACAGCGGACGGAGAGGGGGGAAAGACACAGCGGACGGAGAGGGGGGAAAGACACAGCGGACCGAGAGGGGGGAAAGAGACACAGCGGACGGAGAGGGGGGAAAGAGACACAGCGGACGGAGAGGGGGGAAAGAGACACAGCGGACGGAGAGGGGGGAAAGAGACACAGCAGACGGAGAGGGGGGAAAGAGACACAGCAGACGGAGAGGGGGGAAAGAGACACAGAGGAGAGAGGAGGGGGAAAGAGACACCGGAAAGGAAGGGGGTAGAGACACAGGGGAGGGAAATGGGGGAAGAGTCACAGGGGAGGGAGAGGGAAGAAAAGACACAGCGGATGGAGTGGGGGGGGGGAAAGACACAGGGGAAGGAGAGGGGGGCGGAGAGAGACACATGTAATATTATACTGTCATTTATGAAGTGTAAACTTATAATAAAGCATTATTACAGAAATTAAAAAATATATGGTAATATATATATATTTTATAATCAGCTGTAAAAAAAAAGCTGCCCCCACCAGCTAGAAGGTTTCTAAACAGCATTTTTACAAATTTGAATGCACCTTAAAGGGACATTTACCTCTTTGTAAGTCTCTTTATGGTGGGAAAGACACAATATTGTATGTCAAAATGGTCTTTTTTTATTATACTAATAACAACTAAAAAAGTGTATCCTGCCTACTGGAATGTTCATGATTAATAACAGACAGCTGAGTGTGAGCGAGTAGACTGTGATCAATGTTTTTTTTTTCTCTGAACTCAGGAATGCACTTAAAAGTTAACCCACAACTGACCTGTTTAGGCGATTCCAACAATCCCATGCTCTACACAAATTTGTTGAGGGTTAAATGTTTTTCTTTTGCTCACTACATGGAGCTGTAGCTGCATGTCTGGGAGTGGGCAGTCAGTGACACATGTAAACACAGACCTTACTTAATTCTCAATGCAAAATGCACGTATTTCAATAATTAAAAAAATATTTCAACATGCTTTTAGGAGATCTTTACAGTGGTAAGCTCTAAACATTGTGCTGAATTAAGTGGCAATTTAAAGAGCCACTGTGGTTAAATGCTTTTTCTTATATGATCTTCTGAATAACAAAAGTTTATCATGTGTAAAATGTTGTTAGAAATAAAAAAAAATATATAATAATAATAAGAGCCTTTACATGTTGCACTTTTATATGTTTTTTTACTGCATTTCAGATTATACTGTATACTGAGCCAGCTTCTTGCTGCTTATGCTCAACCTTATAAACTATTGCATATTCAAAGTCTTCTCCCACCTCAAGAAGTAGCTCAGTGAAAACTAAAATGGCAGAATCTACATGTATTATGAAAGTCTCCGGGGACCAGCAGAGACATAAAGCATTTTTTATTATAATTAAAATATACCAAATTAACACATATCCCCTAGTGCTTAACACTTTATAGAAGTCATATATGGAAAATGGGAATAAAGCATAACCTTTAATAGAATCATTAAAAATAAATACACAATAAAATCATTGCCATACATACATACAGTCTTCCTGGTTGAAGCAGCAGCCTGAAAGGCCACACTGTGCAAACATCCTGCACTACAATAGCCTGGCTAAGACCTCGTGGGTATCTCCTTCCTGGATGGTTGCCCTAGTGGCTAACCCCAAATCTAACTTGGTCCCCTAAACATAAGCGAAACTCTAATCTCACTAAATCAAGATACACACGTACTCCCCCCCCCCCCCCCCCCACCAAAAAAAAAGCATCTTGGTGTCTGGCTACTCTGCTATGACCTGCCCATCTTCGGTGACCCTACATGGTATAGCTCACAGCTTCATTGAGGCATACAAGCCCCTTCACCATGACAAGGTAACAATCCAGAAAGGGCATATATATATATATATATATATATATAATCTGACTCAAGCACATTTTAACAGCATGGACCATGAACTTATCTGTCTGCTGACTAGCCGAGTAAGGAATAGCAGAAAGGCAAGGAGAGAGAGTGCAATTACGTTTGCTAAATTACTGAAACTTATGTACAAGATCCGAAAACAAGGACGCAACCCTGCGCGACCGCAAAAACATCAGAAACACAATAAATACACACAACAAACACATAAAAAGCTTACCCACAGCAAGGGGGCCCCCCAGGACCTCTGCAAGTGAAGTTACACCTCGATTTAAGTCCAAATTTTGGAGTTTAGACACCCGGAAATCACCTAAGCGAGAGAAAAAATGGCCGCTGAACAAAACGAAAACGAGGCTAAAGGACCCTAAATACACAAAACACCACCAAACACCTCAGGATTTTCCGAAAAAGTCGGACGACATCCGAAAACAAGGACGCAAAATCAGCCACAGCCGCATACCATACATTAGGCGCCATTTTACAACACTAACTTATACAATCCGGAAGTACACAGCTACCCTAACGGATTTGTCTCGCGCACGCACACTATTACACTGCACACATTCATGACACTTACACAGCAGCTCTACACCACTGATGCTGCAGCAACATAAAAATAGATTGCCAGCTCTTCAACACAATGCTGCATATATTACTTCACAATAGGTAAAGTATATTCATTTCTTATTGCCGTCATTTTTTGACGGGCAAGTCACTAGTTTATATATATATATATATATATATATATATATATATATATATATATATATATATATACACATACTAGTGACTTGCCTGTCAAAAAATTACGGCAATAAGATTGTAAGGCAGGTAATGTTGTTTGCGTGCGAAATTAATTTTGTTGGTGTTTTAAGATCCTTCCGCGCTCATTGCGAGGCTCTTGGTTGTTTGTGTGCTATGAGCAGCATTGGTGGTTTTTTTTTGGTATGGCAATGAATAATTAATAAAATAAGAAATTAATATACTTTACCTATTGTGAAGTAATATATACAGCATTGTGTTGAAGAGCTGGCAATCTGTTTTCATGTTGCATCAGTGCTGTGGAGCTGCTGTGTAAGCGTCATGAATGTGTGTAGTGTAATAGTGTGCGTGCGCGAGACCAAACCGTTAGTGTAGCTGTGTACTTCCTGATTGTATAAGATATTGTTCTAAAATGGCGCCTAATGTGTGGTACGCGGCTGTGGCTGATTTAGCGTCCTTGTTCGACTTTTTTGGAAAATCCGTAGGTGTTTGGTGGTGTTTTGCGTGTTTAGGGTCCTTTAGCCTCGTTTTCGTTTTGTTCGGCGGCCATTTTTCTCTCGCTTAGGTGATTTTCCGGTGTCTAAACTCCTAAATTTGGACTTAAATCTCAGTGTAACTTCACTTGCAGAGGTCCTGGGGGCCCCCCTTGCTGTAGGTAACCTTTTTATGTGTTTGTTGTGTGTATTTATTGTGTTTCTTATGTTTTTAGGGTCGCGCGGGTTGCGTCCTTGTTTTCGTCTTTTTCGAAAAATCCGTAGGTGTTTGGTGGTGTTTTTCATCTTTAGAGTGCTGTAGCCTTGTTTTCGGCGGCCATTTTTTCTCTCGCTTTGCGGATTTTCGGGTGTCTAAACTCTTTTATTTGGAGTTAAATTGAGGTGCAACTTCAGTTTTCGTGGTCCTCGGTGCCCCCTCCCTTGCTGTGGGTGAGCTTTTTATGTATTTGTTGTGTGTATTTATTGTGTTTTTCATGTTTTCATGTGCGTGGGTTTCGGGCGTTTTTTGCGAGGTCGTAATGGGTCGTAACGTGTCTCGTATTTTTGTTTCTTAACTCCGTAAATTTTGCGAGGTCCGCGAGCCCGCAACGTTAGCAACAGCCCGCATGCTCACAACTATATATGTGATATATATACACATATAGCCCTTTAAGTAAGATTAATTTCAATCTTTAAACCTGAATAAACCATGAATTATTTTGCCTCATTTGTGTAAAATTCATATCTTCAGTGCAATGTCAAATGGTATATTCAATCGAGTGTGATAAAGGACATTAGTAAATTAAACTTGATAACACTAAGTTGAATTTCCTGCAAATTGGTCCCCTTTTGCTATTAACACCCTTCCCGTGACTTGCTGTAAAAGCTCGCAGATATGTAGGAAACTAAGGCATTCTCTTTAATGAAACGAATTAGGGGCTGTTTAAATCATCTCATTCTGATTCCATAAAAGCAGAAATGTTCTAAAGGAGCGAAAAACACATAAAGAAATAGGTTATGGAAATGTATTCGCTAACAGAGAGAGAGAAAAAATCTATTTTTCTTTCCTTGGCTGCGGTCCCTTTTTATTTTAGAACAGCAGGTTCACTGTATAATGAAAAATTATATTACTTTATAAAAAATATATTTATGCATAATAACAATGAGAGCATACAGAATGTACAATCCTTTATCCAATAAGCTTGCAATCTAATTTATAATACAAAAGGGTCAGTAGTATCAAGGGTCTTGTCCAAGATCATTGCAAATAAAATGAGTTGGATCAAAGACTGAGCAGTGAATGCTTCTAAAGGATTCTATTATTCCAAAAATGAATCATAAATTATCATGATGTTGTTGTTTTTTAAGATGTTATAACCTTATCCTACAACAAGACAAGAAAGATCCAGGTAGCAAAACAATTCTTATCTATAGAGATAAAGTCCTCTCATCCAATTAGAAAGGTTATGGGGAAAAAAAGCATCCAAGGATGTCAGCTGTGATTGGCTGAGAAACAAAATGGGATCCTTGTTGGAGCAAGTTTAAGGATCTAGTTTCCCTATCTGAGTACACTTAGGGGACGTTCACAACATCTTAACAGTATTTGTTGTTACTCTAGTATACTGGAAGAGAGATTCGCCCTCAAGACTTAGTGAATCTAGCCTGTTATGTGTGGAAACACTCAGAATCTATTGAAAAATTAGGTTTCCAAATGTTGTTGTTGTTCAGTCGTTCAGTTATGTCTGACTCTTGGTGACCATATTTATAAAGCACTCCAGGCACATCTGTCTGGTTGTGCTCATCCATAAAGTTTTCTTGGCAAAGATACTGGAGTGGGTTGCCAGTTCCTTCTCCAGCGGACCGCAATTTGTATGAAATTTCTGCTATTACTTACCCATCTTGGGGGACCCTACATGGTATAGCTCACAGCTTCATTGAGGTACACAAGCCCCTTCACCACAACAAGGTAGTGATCCAGAAAGGGTTCTAAATTTTAGAATATTATTTTTTTTCGTTAAAAAATGTAGTGCTTAAAGCACCACATATTTTTCTATATATGTCTTTAAAAAAAAACTAAACTCGATAATGGGCAAATGTTTTTAAAAAGCAAAATAAGACAAAATTAACTTTATTTTTAACTGTAGGGATCCATTTTATCTCTCAGTTGATTTTGTCTATTAGTTTCATAGACGAGTGTCCTTATAAACAAAGCATCTGTCCATTAATCCTGTTGAAAGCACTGGCAGTTTTAGCTGCCACTTTCCAACTGAATCTTCCTCTACAAGTCTCATCTTACGTCGGGAGATTGATCAGCAGTGTATATTTTTAATATAGGACTGCATTGCTTAGAATATTTTAAGCTGAATGAAATATTTGTGAGTACCATGTCACTTTAAGACATTATTTATGAGATATTTCATGCGCTTGGCATTTTCTGAACTAATCCCAGAAGTCACTGCTTCCAACATGTGATGGCATGCGCAATAAATATTTCATATCATTTATTATAGGTCTATGACCTTCCTGACATTAGATATTGCTTTGCATGATTGTGTCATGTCAAAGAAAAGGGCCCCTTCCCCAGGAGTTAACAAGCCAGAGACTGAAGATAATGCCAATGTCAGAAATAATATATAACATATTTTTCGATGTATAAGACGCCCCCATGTATAAGACGCCCTCCACTTTTTCAACCCCAAAATTAAGAAATCGATATTTTAAACATGAAACAGAGGACACATTTTTAAATATTAAAGGTACCTGTGTATGAAATAGATCACGCAGTGGGAGGAGATCCAAACTGTCTCTCTTCTTTTGCATATTTGATAACTTGTATTTGGAGGAATATGCCCATTATTCTTTTATTTTCAGACATATTGAGCGCTAGCGCTCAAAATATGTGAGCCTCACAAAGCAAGGCGAAGCAGCCACGCAGCACTTAGGCTGCAATGAGCACCTTTGGCGCTCATTGCAGCCAGCGTCCCTATCACACATGAGAGCCTTGTGAAGTGAGTCGAAGCAGCCAGCTGCGCCATTGCAGTCAGTACTTAGGTGAGTGTCGCCAGCGGCGCAGCACTGTTCAAGCACGTAACTCTAAAAACCCAACAAAACAAAAAAAACATGTACAAAAAATTATAACACACTCACACACAGCACAGGGGGAGAGAAAGGAAGCCAGGGAGTGAGGTTGCAAGCAAATTATACCCAAATATGTTTTTCGTCACTCCAAAATGAGGGGGAAAATGGCGGACAAAAAACACAAAATTTCAGAACCAGCATGAAAACGAGGCTCAGCAAAGCCAGGCTTGAAAAACTTACAAAATACACAACACTGAAGACAGTAACACACATTCAGCACACACACAGAGGAGAGAGACACAGGGTGGGGGGGATGGTGGGAAGAGACACATGGGCGCTCATGAGAGGGGAAATGGGGGAGGAGGGAAATGTCCTCAGAAGGCCCATAGCCTCACATTGTGTGGCAAACAGCGTTGCCAGCCTTACAATTTGACTCCCGTCATTGTTGACGGGCAATTTCGCCGAAGTTGCTCATCGCAGGGCTTGCAATGAGCGCAGAAGGTGCTCAGAGGACAAAAAACATTGCCAGCCTTACAATTTTATTTACGTTATTAAGTTATTATTAAGTTACTAGTATATATATATATATATATATATATATATATATATATATATATATATATATATATACACCGTATTGGTCTGAATATAAGCCGCACCTGTAAAGTTCAAGGGGAAAAAATAGAAAAACGATAGTACTCACATATAAGCCGCACCCGTAAAATTGGAGAAAAAAAGACTCTCCAAGTGATCAGCCATTGCAAGAAACAGGCTTTCTAATTAGCACTGTAGCTTTTTTTGCAGGTTACCGGCTTCACAGGACGTTAGAATCACTAAAACCGTAAATCGATATTCAATACCGCAGTCTAAAGCACTTGCGCAAATCGGCAGTAATTTTGCATTCGCAAATAGAAGTCGCACGCGTTACAAGCAAAGTTCACAAATCGGCAATGATTTTTTGACGGTCGCTTATATTCGGACCAATACGGTATATATAGATAGATCATTTCTACTGAAATATCAATCATATATACAGATGCATTACAAATGATTTTGATTCAGAAGTTTGGAAATTAAATGTTCACATTTACATTGACAAATTACCCTTCAAAATATACATGTTTTAACAATGTAAAAAAATCATAGCCTTTATATGCAATTATATTGTGGTGGAATCCACCATTTTGGCTTTAGTAACTCAATTTCCTGTGGGAGGAGCAGACTTTGAATAACAAAGGAAATACTGCCTGCTCAAAGGGAAAATGGCAGTTACATATGCCAGTGCCCTCAGCAGCATTAAGCAGAAGTCTACATAAATAAATATGTATATATATATATATATATATATATATATACACACACACATTTTTGTAAATATTTTATTATAACTTTTCATGTAACAACACTGAAGAAATGACCCTCTGCTACAATGTAAAGTAGTAAGTGCACGGCCTGTATAACAGTGTAAATTTGCTGTCCCCTCAAAATAACTCAACACACAGCCATTAATGTCTAAACCGTTGTCAACACCCCTAAGTGGAAATGTCCAAATTGGGCCGTAAGTGTCAATATTTTGTGTGACCACCATTATTTTCCAGCACTGCCTTAACCCTCATGAGCATGGAGTTCACCAGAGCTTCACAGGCTGCCCCTGGAGTCCTCTTCCACTCCTCCATGATGACATCACAGAGCTTACTAAATGTTAGAGACCTTGCACTCCCCCACCTTCCATTTGAGGATGCCCCACAGATGCTCAATAGGGTTTAGGTCTGGTGACATGCTTGGCCAGTCCATCCCCTTTACCTTCAGCTTCTTTAGCAAGGCAGTGGGGAATCCAGAGGAGGTCCCTGGTGAACTGCACCACTCACACAACTGGTAGCTCCGCCCCTGCACCTGAGAAATTAACAGGCAGTAGTAGGAAAAAAAACAAAAAAGTGTCAAGCAGTAAAGAATAATTGCATATACAAAGTTGCAAAATGTAAACGTTGGGTTTCTTTATTTTTTTAATTCTAAATCATTTGTCTGGTTATGTTTAGTTACTCAAAAAATAAAACACAAATATTCTACAGTGGTCCTTTAAATTTAAAGAACCAGCATTGCTAAGGAAAAACATCACTTTATTATGACATATGTAACAAACCAACAGTAATAGCAGCTGTGTATGCATCAATAGTTTTAGAGAAAACCTTAATTTTTGCAGGTTATTTGTCTTAAAGTTTGTATGTTCTCATGATTGGAATATGAGGACACGTTGGTGTTCTTATTTTTTTTTTTTTAATGGGGAGGGGTGAGGAAAAGGAAACATGAATTTCTTATATCCTGGTAGCTTTTTAATATTGGTCACCTACTCTTCTGCCTGCCCATGCTCAGTTCAAGGCTGGATTTACATATCTGGCGCCCCTAGGCACAATCTCCATAGCCACACCCTGAATACATGCGCCCATGTGCATCTTGGTTCCCTGCAGAGGCAGAGCTTCCACGGTGCAGCCAGGGCCTTGGCAGCCCTCCCGTGGCCCTCTATGGCCCCCCTTGTCTCCATGTAACCCCCCTTGGCCCTTTGCACCCCCCTGTGGCCCCCACATCACACTTCCAGCCCCTGTGACCCCCTTCAGCCCCTTGTTGCCCTTTTCAGCTATATACAGTCACACACACACACATGTGCATATATATTCAGTTATCTAAAAAAGCAATTTTTTCCTCTGACCCCCTCTCCCTGCACACTGATATATAAAATATGTAGCCATTTGTAAGTTTTCCATCTTGCACGGCACTTTGTAGAATGCACTTTGGACAGGATTCTAAGCTCAAAGACATTTCTTGCAATGTGTAAATATTGTTTTGCTTTGATAACAATATATGGAATATGTTGGCGCTTTACAAATAAACGTTAATAATACTAATACTAATACTAATACTAATAATAATAATAATAATGTGGTGCAGCTCTACAGTAATAAACACAAAATTAGTGTTAGTCATTATGTTTCTGTCCATGGATGGTAGCTGCTAATGTTGTGTTTACTTACAAAAAGTTCCTTCTTTCTGAAGTACAGTGATGCTTGACATTTAGTACTATTCCCATTTAGAGGTACTTCTAAATCCAATGGATGCTGAGGAACAAAAGATATCCATTTGCAAAATATAGATTTCATTTAGAAATTGGCTTCAAGCAGTGAGATTAATAATGGGATGCAAAATACTTATTATTAAGTGGTTGTAAGATTGGAAATATTTTTTGAGAAACATCTGCCACCTCAATGTTTTTTTTTCCATTAGGATAATACTCTTAATGTTGATCTAGAAATAATGAATATTAGTGCACACCTGGCTAGATGAGGCATAAAGGAGCACTTTAGCTGGTTCTTTGCCTCGAGTGTGCTTGGCAGTTGTGTTCACTGCAGGGATGGAGGATGGGGAGCACTCCTACTATGAAAGCTTATCATCTGCTACTACCCTAACCCAAAACCCTAACCCCTAACTCTAACCCTAACCCTAACTTTAACTCTAACCCTAACCCTAACCCCTAACTTTAACCATCATCTCTAACTCTTACCCTAACTTTAACTCTATCCCTCACCTCTAATTCTAACCCTAACTCTAACCCTAACTTTAACTCTAACCCTAACCCCTAACTCTAACCCTCACCTCTAATTCTAACCTTAACTCTAACCCTAACTTTAACTCTAACCCTAACCCCTAACTCTAACCCTCACCTCTAACTCTAACCCTAACTCTAACCCTAACTTTAACTCTAACCCTAACCCTAAACCCTAACCCCTAACTTTAACCCTCACCTCTAACTCTAACCCTAACTTTAACTCTATCCCTCACCTCTAATTCTAACCCTAACTGTAACCCTAACTTTAACTCTAACCCTAACTCTAACCCTCACCTCTAATTCTAACCTTAACTCTAACCCTAACTTTAACTCTAACCCTAACCCCTAACTCTAACCCTCACCTCTAACTCTAACCCTAACTCTAACCCTAACTTTAACTCTAACCCTAACCCTAAACCCTAACCCCTAACTTTAACCCTCACCTCTAACTCTAATCCTAACTTTAACTCTATCCCTCACCTCTAATTCTAACCCTAACTGTAACCCTAACTTTAACTCTAACCCTAACTCTAACCTTCACCTCTAATTCTAACCTTAACTCTAACCCTAACTTTAACTCTAACCCTAACCCCTAACTCTAACCCTCACCTCTAACTCTAACCCTAACTCTAACCCTAACTTTAACTCTAACCCTAACCCTAACCCCTAACTTTAACCCTCACCTCTAACTCTAACCCTAACTTTAACTCTATCCCTCACCTCTAATTCTAACCCTAACTGTAACCCTAACTTTAACTCTAACCCTAACTCTAACCCTCACCTCTAATTCTAACCTTAACTCTAACCCTAACTTTAACTCTAACCCTAACCCCTAACTCTAACCCTCACCTCTAACTCTAACCCTAACTCTAACCCTAGCCCTAAACCCTAACCCCTAACTTTAACCCTCACCTCTAACTCTAACCCTAACTTTAACTCTATCCCTCACCTCTAATTTTAACCCTAACTGTAACCCTAACTTTAACTCTAACCCTAACCCCTAACTCTAACCCTCACCTCTAACTCTAACCCTAACTCTAACCCTAACCCTAAACCCTAACCCCTAACTTTAACCCTCACCTCTAACTCTAACCCTAACTTTAACTCTATCCCTCACCTCTAATTCTAACCCTAACTGTAACCCTAACTTTAACTCTAACCCTAACCCCTAACTCTAACCCTCACCTCTAATTCTAACCTTAACTCTAACCCTAACTTTAACTCTAACCCTAACCCCTAACTTTAAACCAAAACTCTAACCCTACGAACAAATTCAACAAAGTCTTGGCGCGCCACTATCATGTCACCTGCTAGACGCTGTATGAACATAAAACATTCTTATTATATATTCTTCATTTTTAAGATTCTGGTTATAAATAAAAGGAGAAGGATATGTTGTAGAGAAGAGCAAAAGCACAATGGTGTAGTATTTAAAGGAGAAGTTTATTGGCATAAAAAACTAAATCCAATGCATGTATAATTGCAAAACACGTATTGTACTCTGATACACCCATATGGACCGGTCCGCTGGATGTTCACCTCAAAAGGCTTGGCCTCTCCAGATGGAAACAAATATAACAATGGAAATTCCTCCTTGTGGAATATGTACCTCATATGGTGGTAGAGGACACTACCAACAATCTACCTTGGGGAGTACTACACAAACTAGTCTGGTTACTATAATGCTGGCAATCTAGTCCTCGATAGAGGGTCACACTCAGATGGTACAGAAGCACCCTGGTGGGGCTGACTGTCCCCACTGCAATGCTCTTACCTCTGTGTGGACAAAGCCAGAAAACAGCTAGTAAACAGAGTAGAGAACTCCCTAGCTAAGTACAAGTATAAAAAGGTAAAACAGGGTGACCAAAAAAACCCTAACACAACTAAAAAACAAATGCAATACTAGTGTAAAAAAAAACAAACGTGTTTTGGCCTAAATCAGCCTTTCTCAGTGGTATAATGGTAGTGTAATTCCATCGGTTATGAATAGAGGGTTACATTTTGTCTTTGTTGCATCACTTCCAGACAGCTGGATCTTCCCACACACACAGCTTCCATCAATGTATCATGGTTGTTTCTGTTGTCCTGCAGGAGAATCAATATTTGCTTCTAAATAAAAAATAGATTCATGACCATTTCCCTGCTTATTTTGGCTCCTCGACTGAATATTTTCAGATACACACACATATATATATATATATATATATATATATATATATATATATATATATATATATATACTAGTCAATTGCCCATCAAAAATGACGGTACAATATTGTGTGTTTCTCTCTGTGCTCACTCTCTCTATGTGCGCCCTCTCTCTCCCTCTCCTTCTCTTTCTCCCCTCCTTCTCTCTCTCCCCTCCTCTCTCTCTCCCTCCCTTTCTCTCTCTCTCTCTTAATCTCTCCTTCCCTGTCTCTCTTTCTCTCTTTGTCTTCTCTCTCTCTCTCCTTCTCTCTCTCACTCCTTCTCTCTCCCTCACTCCCTCCTCCCTCTGCTTCTGACTCTCTCCCCCTCCTTCCTTCTCTCCCCTTCCCTCCTCCCTTCTCTCTCCTTTCCTCCTCTCTTCCCCCTCCTTCCTTTTCTCTCCCCCAACCTTTACCTTTTTAACTTCCTGCCTTGTACTTCCGAGCTTGATACAACTTAATCTTTCTGTAACTGTTGCAGTTTGAAGTCTGCAGATGTACATCCTCAGGCAGTGTAACTAAGCATGATTTACCATTTTGGCTTTCTGCCATGTACTTGCTTTTAATCGCTCTGCAACTGATGCAATTTACATGGCTGCAACTTTGCAAGCGCTACACACAAACTCGCAGTGCGACAACTATATATGTGATAATAATTTAGTTTTATCATACCCTGGTCCTTTAAACGGATGCATCAACTATCATGCATGTAAAAATCGGTTTTATAAGTTACAAAAGTATTTCTTGCACGAAAATTAAACTAACTTTAAAGGCATATTTAAGTTTCCTAGATTATGAATGTACTTGATAGAGGAGAATCAGTAGTGTATGCAAACATTTTTTTGCTTTCACAAATACCAAAATACACATTTACAAAGTCACCCTGATGTTTGCAAGCTGAGGCTTTTGTGTGTTGACAGCCCTAAAAATCCCTGCTAAAATAGCATAAAATTCATAATTTGTATTGGCCGATCACAGGCAGCTATACATTTTTATACAATGTAACAATCAATGATGGCAGTTTGTGAAGGAAGGAATCATGGGATGTGTAGTCCCCTTGTAGAAGGAAGTAGGTGGATCAGACACTGATCTGTAGATCTTTGCATTGAGCTGCTGCTGGCTTGAAGATCAGTAAAGAGTTAAAACCTGTTAGAGTTAAAATGCAATGCTTCTATTGGTAGGTACACTGTGCCTATGTAAGCAGCTCTGGGGGTGTGGAAAATGTTTTATTTTGATCATTGATATAAGCAGCATGTGTTAGGTTAGTAAAAGGGAAAAACAGGTTAATTCCTACTTAGTACCACTTAAAATTGCATCCTTTAAAAAAAAAAAGTATTACTAAATATTAATATTAATATTAAAAAAATATTTGTTTGTTTTAGAATTATCGTCCGAAAAACATTGCATAGACCAAATTAAATTCTATGTGGCATATATTGATGAAATTACTTATATGTGAACTTTGTGGCTCATGGTATAATTTATGAGAAAAGTAAAACTACCAACTGTTAAAAAATGGCAGAGACAAAACAAAGCGATGGCTACAACTTTATGGTTACTTGAAGGTACCACTACACTAAACAAAAAAAAGAATATTAATATATACTATATAGCTAATCAAAATGTGGCAGTAGTTTCCACAACCTGCACACAATGAGCCTCATTCAATTGAGGCATCGGGAGATCCGGGCTTGGGAAATGTAGCCGTAACTTATTTTGCTATTCAATTGGCGTCTTTTTGCAGGCTCCGATCAGGTTACGGGCTCCAGCCTCAGATTCCTTGCGATGTTTAACATTGCAAGTTAAGGCCCCTCCAAGCCTTTGGTCTTTCACAGTTGCAAGAGTTACGATCGATAACATTGCAAATCGATATTCAATTTCTGCGAGTCCCCCTTGCTAAGGAAGCCGCCAAGGCCGCAAATGGCCAAAGGCGAACCACATGTTATGGGTACCAAGGAGGACTTGCAAAGGGCTTAATGACATATAAAAATAAAAATGTAATGCTGCACTGTAAATGATGGGGAACACAACGTAAGACATTAGAATTATTTGTACAACAGTCTCAAGCTCGCAAATGGAAAATCAAAATTAATTAAATTTTATGTTTCAATTCAGGATTAGATCGATTTCGGGAATCAATGAGTTAATACATATCAGGCCACCCATATGGACTAGAACAGTATCGGCATTCACTTTTATTATTTTGTCCATTGCAGGTTTGCGGTTCCAATTGCATATCGGACCCCGAATCTATAGTTGATTGACATGTCACCACCATGTTGTACGGGCTCCTTTTCTCTTGGCTGTTTTAGCATCAGGAGCTACGATCTTGCTTATTTGATAGGGTTCAAGCTTGCAAATGCTACATACGATAGCATGGTTAACGGTGTGCGCTATCGGGACGGGACTTGCAGGCTTGGCCAATTGAATAGCACCGTAAGTCGCGAACGCTGCGGGCCCACAGCAGGCCCGCAGACTTACGGCCCTACATCCCGCGACTTGTGGGCTTGCAATTGAATGAGGCTCAATGTAATTAGTGTCATGGCTGGTGAAGCTCATAATGGAATCTTCGAGTAGAAGGGCAGACAGAAACAGCCTAAATCTACTAGCTTTAAAAGTTCATAACTCAGTTAATTAAACAGCATTTTTTAAAAAGAAAGCACATTTCCACATGCCTTCCCATCCCATATCTGTTTGTGCAGAGCACATATGATGACTTCAGTGTCCCATTTATAAATAATCTAAAATAATAATGCAGACATGATCTGCTAAGGGGAGATAATGGTTACTTTTATTGTCTCTGACTCTGGGTGAACAAATAAATATAATTGATTAACTATACATTTCCCTCCCTCTAGAGCAGAAGAAAGAAAATTGCTGAACTAGTTATATATATTATTTAATATACTATATAATATACTCACTAAACAATATATATATATATATATGGCAAATCCTACTATTAACTTAAATGTTTGACTCCATATTCTGTGTGCTCTTCCTGACCAAATAACAACATCCCATTCAAATGCCTGACAACGGGGGAAGAAGGACTTCCGGTGTAACAAACCCTCATGGAAGATTTAATAAAGACTTAATAAAACTGTACACAGTGGCGGAGATAGATGGGGTGGTAAAATTGTTTTATGCAGCCCCCTCTACCAACTAACTCAATGCTCCTCCCCAAGACCCTTTGCCATAACAGCTACTCTCCCAAAGCCGTCTACTCATAACAGCACCCTTCCCCAACACCCTTTCCTACAGCTGCTCCCCCTCCAAGCCCCCTTTCCATAGCTCCCTTAACTCCTGCCTTTGAGAAGCTACTCTGCCGTGGTGGAGGGACACACGGGGGGGGACCTAAACTACGGAAAAAAAATTATATGCAAAAATAAAATTACATAACACTGGACCCCCCAGAGGTGGGCCCTGGTGCATCGCACACCCTGCACCACTGATAGCTCCTCACTGACCTTGTGTAAAAACCCAACGAGTGATTGCTAATGAGTGTTCCCGGTTCTGCATGTAGTGTGATTATATGGCTCCCCTAAGAAACCTACCAGATCTATTTCCTGTGATCTTGCCTCATTCTTTCAACTAATTAATATATGTTCAGGTATTTACAGCCCTAACTTATTTAAAAGGCAACAGCCGCATAGACAGAAATCAATGGTTTCCTATTAGCTCTTGGTGATACTTAATTGACCAAGTACTTTATTTATGATTATTAATGTTTATTTGTAATGTGCCAACATATTCCATAGCCAGTCTTCTGCCCCATATGGGTTAGTTATTACTTAGAATCCCTATTATGCTTCTGACTTGATAAAGAGAGGTGCAACTCTTGAAAGCTTGTCACTCTAACTAAAATGTTCACTAAAAAAAGGTATCATTATTTACTATAATACTCTTATTATTCATCTTTTTGTTTTACATAAATTGTTTAATTAGGTTACGTAATTTTATCCCCCTCAATCAAAATTGTCATATAAAATGTATACTTCACTTACTTCTAAGAAATCTCTGGGGTAACAGATTCTTACCATCTTGAGCCTTCTCTGTTCTTCATGTTCTCTCTCTCCATGTCCCACATTTGTGGTCCACAGGGGATGGCCAGTGACTCATGCTGCTCAGGTTCGCAGCATGTCACTATCTTCTTACTAGTGATAGTGTAAAGGACCTCTTTTTGATTGTGGGTGTGGCTGTGGGCAGAGATATGCATCATGGCAGCTATCGAGAGACAACTGGAATAAAGGGAAAGGGTACATTTTATCTGAAAATGTAATTTGACACAATTAAGTAAACTAGCTAAAATATTCATATAAAGCAAACAATAATTGCCCAACCAGTAATGAGAAATGTGAAGAATTGTGATAGAGATAACATAATATTATATAGGGTTCTATAGACACTTCCATGGCAGTGGTCAGTGACTCATGCTGCTCAGGCTCGCAGCATGTCACTATCTTCTAACTAGCGATAGTGTAAAGGACCTCTTTTTGATTGTGGGTGTGGCTTTAGGTCACAGATATGCAGTGGTCAGTTTATTACTAGCAATTGTTGCCAATACACACTGTAATATACTGTAAAATTGTGAGTTTCCCCAGCCCTCTGTTCTCTGCAGCTATCATCTAAACGAGTGCAGGTAAAATTAGTCATTTATCAGACCAGGTAAAAAGTGGATACAAGCAGGATTTTAAAAAAGTGGTGTTAATATCCCCATGTGCCATATTTTCTCTGAAGCACATTTATCAAACTCAGTGTGAAATGTATCCATTTTTGGTAAATAGAAATTCAAGAAGTGGGAACAGTGGTGGAGCTGGAGAATGGAGGGCACTGGTGCAAAAAAAAAAAATGTGTCCTCTCCAAAAATATTTGAGCTGCCCCCCAAGACTGAAAAAAGCTACCCTCCCTAAGACCACTCTCCATAGCTGCTTTCTTTACCGCTTTACCTGCACGAAGCACATATATATACACATGTATACACATACTATCTCTACATAGCAACCAGTCACTCTCAGCAGCCATTTTCACATAGCCCCCAGTCTCTCTCAACATCCACCTCCACATTGCACCCATCCCTCTTAGTATCCATCTCTACATAGCACCCAATCCGTCTCAGTAGCCATCCCCTCTCAGTATCCATCCCCATACAGCTCCTAACCCCCTCTCCAACACCCATCTTACAGAACCCACATCCCTGCCTCCATAATACCCGGGTAATTTCATGAGTTTTAAATAGTAAACACCTTTTCCATTTCTTTGGATTAAAAAAAATGAGAAAACATTCCTTTGATCTTTACATGTAAAAGACTATTTGTAAATCTCATTTAGGCCGTAAAGAAACAGTCAAAAAAGAAATTGCCCCAAATTGACAAACAATTAAATTGTAACCTTTATTAATTTTTGGGTTAAGAAAACCTTTTCCATTTATTTGGATTTTTAAAAAAAATTGAGAAAACATTCCTTTGATGTAAAAGAATATTTGTTGTTTAGTGGTTCAGTCATGTTTGACTCTCTGTTATCTTATGGACCGCAGCACGCCAGGCACCTCTGTCAGCCACTGAGCCTCTCAGCTCCATCAGGCTCATGTTCATTGCTTCAATTACATCATCTATTAATCTCAGTCTCTGTCTTCCCCTTCTTCGAATGACTTCAATCTTTCCAGCATCTAGGGAATCCTGACGTCTAATGATATGGACAAAATATTTGAGCTTCAGCCTCATGATCAAATCTTCCAGTGAACAGTTTGTCTTGATTTCCTATATTTTGATTTATTGGATATTCTTGCAGTCAAAGGTACTACACAAAAAAAAATAGAGAGAGATTTTCTGACAACATATTTATTTGTAAAAATGCACATGATAATTATTCAGCAATTGTGATAAATTGTGGAATAACTGAAGTAGAAGGTGCAATGAATGGAAAGAACTTAATATAACACATATCTTCATTACCAAGTTTCCTTACGCCATATGCATTATCAGCTCATTTCTCACTATTTTATCATCTGACTCCTTATAGTACTAAGATTTCCTCTCTGCTATATCCAAACAGGTTGTTTTGCTGGTTTAATTTACTTTTATTTGCATAGACTAAAATATATCAGGATTTAGCAGACAGGCGTAGTTAATACCTCGGCTAAGCGTGACGCACTAGAAACCTCCAAACTCGTAAACGCTCGCAGCAATCTATCCTTCATATAATTTCAGTATTCCCTCAATGGCCAGTGGGAAGTGATTGCCTCTTTAATGGCCAATTGAGCTGTGGTCAGGGTACTAAAATACTTCAAATAGTTGACAATAAATTTAAAAATATAGCTACATAAAATACAAGACGGGATACAGGGAATCAAAGTTAATGCCACTAATCAATGGAATGTCCAACATTTAGTTGCCGAAGGGAAGTTGTTTCCATAACTTTAGATGGTGACATTTTTTATGGAAATATTTCATAGACCAACATTTATACAACCAAAATACTGTGTATCTCTTGCTATATATTTAGATTTCTAATATATTTTTTGAATTTACTGGATTAAAGGGACATTTTAGCAAATTTTTTTAGAGCAATTTCAATAGATCATGTTTACGCAATACAATTTTTTATTCCAGTAATGAGTGGTCTACAGTGTAGAAAATTTCAATGAAAGGATCACTGTGGTCCGTGTTTTTCTATATGGTATTTTGCACACAAAAAAAGTGATATGACAAAGTTTTTAGAGAGTGAACGTAAAAGTAATCGCAACCTCTGTGTTTTATACTTTATCGCAGACTTGCAGGGCCTCATTCTATTATCGGCCGTAGGCGCTGCGGGGCCGCAAGGACCGGCCGCAAGCTATTCGGCTATTCTATTCCCCTCCGGCCGGGGATTCCGGCAGGCTTGCGGCCGGCGCCTTGTTATCCCTTGTGGCCGCACGCGCCGGAGGAAATCCTTTGATCTAAAACGGCCGCAAGAGTTTCGGCCGCAAGAAAAGCCCGGTTGCTATTCTATTGCTCCGGGAACCCTCTCTGCAAGGCTAAAAGCGAGCCGCAGCTTACTTGCAGGAAAGAGGTCCCGCTAGCACCAATTAAGCACATTATAAAGCCGAAATAAAGCCATCCTGCACTCTGAGGAGACTATAAAGTGATTGTAGGTGTTAGCATTCATAGCACAACATTCCCCTATACTCAAATCCGTAAAAAAAATATTTTTTTAATTAATGTCAAAAATCCATGTAAAAAGTCCAGAGTGCTTGGAGCACCTCAGACCCGGCCACGCTGCGGCCGGAAAATAAACAGTTAATGTAAACTCGGATTTGGGCTGATGTGCAAGCTTGAGAGGGGGTTACTATTAATCCTCATGTCCCCCAATATGATCCCTAGCATTTACAGAGCTGTACAGTGCCGTCTTGAATTAATTTTTGCGTTTTAAGTTTTCAGAGCTTACGGCCGGTTGCAAGATATGCGGCCGGCCGTAAGGGGAGATCCTTGCGGGGCCGTTTAATTGAATTTCAAGGTAACGGGAGCCCCGCAAGGAATCGCAGCCTTGCGGCCGTTTTACGGCCGATAATAGAATGAGGCGCACAGTGTCTTTACTGAGCCAGCTTTTGCAACTTCTGTCTCAATAGAAATCTTGGGCCCCAGTACAAATGTAATAGAGCAAGTCCCCCCTCCAGCCTGATGCACACCCATTTACCCCATCTCCAATAGTCAGCTTTTACATTAACTGCACATTTAGTAGTGAAATATCTTAATTTGTTTCCAATTATTACATTAATTGCTCAGGTTTCTGCTCACTTTCCATTACACCTTTAGTAACCTTTTTGCCAGCACAGGAGCAGGACATGGAGGAGCCAGAAGTGCTAGCATGTCCGCCCCAGCATTTGTGGAGCTATGTTCCTTCTTGCTCTGATTGCAGACATCTCAGTATGTTAAACATTAATGTAAATGCCTGCCAGCATGGGCCCCCCTTCCTGGATGGGTTCTTTACAAAAGTACCCCCATCAGTTGCACTGACTTGTAAACTAATGAGCATTTAATTAGACCTAAAGAAAGCATTGGCTACTGTAAATATCATATTCCCATTGTGCAAATCTAATCTTCCTGTCTCCGCCCACCTCAGGAAATATATTAATGGAAACTAAAATGGTAGATTTCACAGCAGCATCCTCCACATAAACTCAATAAACTACAGGCTGCATTTATTTTGTTTTTTCCATTCTAGGATCTTGTTGGCTATTTCCTTTTGGATATTGAGATTTCAGACTACAGTGGTCCTTTAAAGTAAGACAGGAATGTGATTATTTTCTCCTATCTTATTCCGACATGTTACTCGAAATCATTTTGAGCATGTAAACAGACATACCATTGTGTTTGTCATGTCCCAGGGCCCCACTGGCACTCGTCTCTTTGTCTTTAGTTTCTATACTCGCGTTATTCTTTTCCTGCCTTCTAATATTCACGGATATGCTTCCGTTTATACTTTCAGCAGATAGCAAGTGCCTTCCATTTTTTTTAGAAGCTGCCTGCATAGCGTGCAAAACAAGGGCCTCATTCAATTGTAATTTGGCCAATTGAATAGGGCTCTATATAAGCACAGAGCATATTTTTACAGAGTTTTTAGTTAGTGAAGACCTTGATTTTGGATAGAAGTTCACTAATTAAAAACTTCTGTAAAAAAATATACTCAATTGAATAGGACTCTAAATAAGCACATAACATATTTTTTTTAAATAAGATTTTTGTTAGTAAACTTCTATCGATAAGCAAGGTTTTCACTAACTAAAAACTTCTTTAAAAAATATGCTATGTGCTTATTTATAGCCCTATTCAATTGGCCAAATAGCAATTGAATGAGGCCCCTGGAGTTTACTTAAACAGATTCCATTCTGGTTGTTGCACCAATAGGGATCTGCGATTATTATACCACTTACCCCAATAGGGATGTTTTCATTCTTAGATCTTTTGACCCACTTATAGTAAACCATTTTACACACGTTGGATGTGCGGCCGTGAACATAATCAATTAGTCAAACCCGTAGATACGGGTTGAGATGGAGCCAGTAGTAAAAGAGATCGTCATCATTACGTCACTGAAAAATGGAGGTTAGATTTTAATCTCTTACGGGTATCAATTACGAGTTACGATCGGACCCACATTCCAGAAATAATGCAATATTAATAAAGCCGTAAAAATGATATTCAAGTCCATGCGAGTTCCATTATATGTATTAACACATTGATTGCCGGGATCGATATAACACGGAAAAGAAACTGAAAATAAAGTATTTATATTGTAGATTTGCGAGCTTGAGAATGTTAGGCTATTAAATGTAACCCTTATCATTATTTTACCTTTAATTATAAGTACAGTAGTGTGTGTATATTTGCATTTACAGTGCTACGGATAGGACTTTAACCCCTAGCGGATCCTCTCTAGTACCTGTTGCCTTTTTGGCTCCGTTTGCAGGTTAGGGCTTGAACGCCAGTTAATTTGTTGCAATTTAATAGCGTGATTGGAATGTAAGAGTTATAGGCTTGACAGATCAAAGGATTTGCAGATGTGGAGTACAATTTTCGACATCACGTTTTTTCCCCTTACCCCGCAAGTCGTTGGCTGGTTGCTTTTTGCAGGCAGTTTAATAGCCGCAAGTCTTACGGGCTACATTACGGGCTACAGTTTTATGTAAAACACACCTTTCTCTTGTGACATAATTTGCACCAATCCAGTCAGGTAATTGAGTTTATTTGAACGAGGAAGTACAACCCTTAGCCTATGTGAAGCAGTAGGAACTGAGCAGGTCGTCAGTTGTCGTGTTTTCTCAGCTCCAACTATACGTCTCACTATCACCCTGATTGATCTCCTGGGAATGACCTAAGGGTTTGCTTGTGACCTTTCACCTGTATGTGTTGCTGACCTTTTGGCTACATCTCCAGATTATGAACCTGCTCTACCAGCCTTAATCCTAGGACTGCTTCCTGGGCCTCATATTGCCTGGCCCCTAGTTTCCAGTACAGTTTTTATCCCCATTCTTTTGGTTACAATGTTTATATAATAGATCAAGTTCACAGTGTTAAGTAGACTGCATTAACGGACCACAAAAGTTGCCATATTACACCAATATATATATTAAATTACTAGCACATGGTTCACTTAATTATTCAATAGTAATATACATAGTTCCAAAAATGTATTTAGTTTAGCTTTTACACATAGTTTTTAGAGCAGATTATGTTTGGTATAATGTAAAATGAGTTTCATAAAATGTTTTCATTAGTATATATATATATATTTATAATATCTATACAGTATTTTTCATATTATAAAAGACAACAGTACATCATAGTAAGATATACTTTATTATTATTACCAAAACATGTATGTCTGAAATATGTGTCATTGGGTGAAATTGAACTCTGGACCTTTAGTTCCACATCCAGCTACATTACTGACTGAGCTATTTCATTAGATATTACTAATGCTAAGTGGTTACAATGAGTCAGCCGCTGCCTGGTTCAATCACTGAAATCTTCTGCACCTGAATCAAATTAATTATTTATTGAGCTCATTACTAATTCAGGCACAGTTAACTCCCTGAAACAGCCAGACTTCAATTGATCATAACTACACCAATTCAGCTTCAAAATGAAAACTTTTTCACTCTGCTTTTTCACCCTTTATCTAATGTTGCAGAGCACATAAAGGGGACTTTTGTGGTCCTTTAAGCAATTACTTAATAACTCTGAAAATAATAATAATAATAACAAAAAAGTATAAGATTCAGAAAAATGTCAATTCAATATGTTGTAAAGTTCAGTTTGTATGAAACAATATATATGGTTTATTTGAACATTACATTAGTAAACACATGTAATAGCATTACCTTAAGTCCTTCTTTACACTTCTGCTAAGCAAATACAACATATTTATTTCATCTTTTCCTGTGGGGCTAATTTCCTTAAATTGATACAATGTATTTTGTAACATAGAAAACATTTGAAATGCATAATATACATTTTTAAAATTACAGTTAAACCCCCTACTAATATTTATGATTAGTTAATAAAGAAAGTGTGTTCCATAATCTATATATCTATGGTTTCATTCAAAATAGTTACACAGCAAGAAAATATAAATAATGTGTTGCTAATGGCAAGAACTTTTAAATGTATTTAGATGAAGGCACTGCAGGGTATTTAATGATATCAAGTGTGGAGAGATCGCCATCCACATGAAGTCAGGGACGCAGGAGGAAGGCGTAATGAGCTGGAGTGAGTTTCTGTGACTGTGAATTTAGTCCCAGTGAGAATAATACAGTTTATGCATAAATATGTTATTTTCAAATAGATTAGTAAAAGTACTTTTTTAAAAATTCTGTATTCAATATAAAAAAATAAAAAAAATACAGTGAAATAGTTTTAACTGCAAACCACAGTTATTTACTACTAGCGAATTGCCCGTCAAAAAATGACGGCAATAGAATTGTAAGTGAAGGAATGGTGTTTGGCACACAAAGTAAGTGTTTTGGTTGTATGAGTACCTTCAGCGCTGATTGCGAGCCTCGTGGTGAGCGCCTTTGGCACTCATCGTGTGGCTGGTAATGAGCGCCTTTAGCGTTTATTGTGATCGTGTGTTGTGGTGTTTTTTAAAGTTTTCTGTACATGTATTTTTGTATGCTAATTAATTAATTAATTAATGAAATCATAAATTAATATACTTTACCTGTTTGTAAATAATATAGGCAGCAAGCAATGTGCTGAAGAGCTGACAATCTGTTTTGATGTTCCTGCCGCATGCAATGTGTGTTTGCACTGTTGTGGAGCTGATGTGTAAGTGTCAGCAATGTGTGCAGTGTGTAGTGTAAATAGTCTGCGTGCGCGAGGGGAAACCATTTGTGTAGCTGTGTAGTTCCGCGTTTTTTTCGGCAGCCATTTTTTCTCTCGCTTAGGGGATTTTCGAGTGGCTAAACTCTAGAAATTGGACTTAAATTGACGTGTAACATCACTTCCAGATGTCCTGGCTGTCCCCCCTTGCTGTGTGTGATGTTTTTATTTTTGTTTGTATTTAGTGTGTTTTTTTCGTATTTTTCGGTGTAAGCAGTTTTGTGTTGATGTGTAGTCCTGCAGGTCGTAGGTATGATGGTCAAGTCTTGCAGGGTCGTAGAGATGAGCGCCTATGGCACTCATCACCACCAGTGCAGGGAGCACCTTTGGCGCTCCCTGCATAAGTGCTACGGGGTCGTAGGGATGATTGCCTATGGCGCTCTCTCCACCAGTGCAAGGAGCACCTTCGGCGCTCCTTGACTTGCCGTACCCGAGGCCCTCGCTTTGCGACGTCCGAAGTGGCTGCGATCTGGCTTTGCGAGTCTGCAGTTTCCCCGTTACGTTACCAACGGATTTTGGCAAGCCTGGCTGCTGACAACTATATATGTGATTTTCCAGTAACATATCTGTTGGGTTTTTGAGCTGCGGCTTTTACTTACTAAGAGCTCTATCTCACTAGCTTTGAATTCAGACTTGCAAGCCAAAAACTCTATAAATTGCCTTCCTTTACGTTGCAGTAGATCTACACTCGTAAAATGAGGTCCCTCAGCCATATGTGTGTGTGTGCGTCGTACAGTCGTGTCAGTCCCTCCTTGACCTCATAGACTGTAACACGCCATGCTGATCCACTTGATATTCATGGCAGAGATACTGGAGTGGGTTGCAAGTTCCTAATCCAGTGGGCCACAGCATACAGCTCCTGGTATTCCTAGGTAGTCTCCTATCTAAGTACTGACCAGGCCCAAGCCTGCATGACTTCAGGGTGGTGTGCCCGCTAGGTTCCTTGACTGGAATTGAACCAAGGTCGCAGAGGTGAAAGCACCAAATCCTAACCACTGGACACCTAGCCAAAAAAACCATAGGTAAATATATATTTATTGAGGTCGATCTTCATTCTGGTCTTGCTAAATTTTACCACAAATAAAATGCTTGTGATGGCATCAACACCTAGGGCTGGATTATAGAGCTCCAGTAAAGAGTCTATAAGGATGCCTCAGCCCGACAGAAGTTATTACAGGCAAGTTGATGGAGCCATTAAATGTCGCCCACAAAAATCTCCCATAAAAGTCTTCTGACTTAGGGGTAATTACCTTAGCTCTCTAGCTCTAAAGTGTGCTTGCAACCTGCTTTATGTATATGTGTTGGAGTCTGAAGCTTAGTAGTCTCCATAGAAATGCCATGCAATGCTACCAACTATCTAAAGTGAACACTCAACTCATCCTGCCAACCATATCCTTATATATATATATATATCCATCCATCCATCTATCTATCTATCTATCTATCAATCTATCTATCCTTCTCACTGCCATGGCAAGGAAATGGTTACATATTAATAAAATGAATGCTTTGTAAACCCTCATCCTTACAATAATACTGGATGTTCCCTAGGACCCTCTCAAGACCTAGTGGTCCCATAGGGGGCCATTAACTCCTAAAAGCCCCTACATATGCTAAATTAATGCTAAGTGCCATATAGAAGCCCTTCTGAGGAGCTTCTGCACTGAATAACTTTTAGCTTGAGGTGCAGGAAGGATGATCTGTAAGAGGTCATCATCTGTGAGGAAGTGAGTAGGAGGATGATCAATACAGGGATGATGATAAAGGATGGATGATCGGATGGATTAATAATGAGGTGAAGAGCAAGGATGGATGATCTCTGGCAGTTAATGATCTATGTATGAGGTGTGCGCAAAGAGAGAAGGTAGATGATCTGTGATAGTCATTTCAAGTATAAGTTGAACACTCCCTACATCGGCTGTATCTTGAAATAGTTCACTTTCGTTAATGATTTCTAAAACCAGGCAAAGATAACGTTGAATATTATTATTATGTACAGATGGGTTAAAGGACAACTGCAATTCATGAAAAAGTCAATTTTTTTGTTAAGTTTGCATCAAACTAACAATATTAGCAGCTGTGTAAGCATTTTTTTTAAACATTTTTGGTGAAAATCTGAGTTTTTGAAGATTCTGTTTATGAATACAGGAATCCATTTGTAAGAGAACTTCATGAGAGTTTGATGATAGGTGTGTGTTTGTAGTTATCATTTTAGGGAGGGGTAAGGTAGGAGGAAACAGGCAAAAATCCAGAATATTTATTTAATAATAGAATAATAATTAAAAATTACACCACACCCTTCTGGTCCAGATGCAGGCACCTTGCATCATTCAATGCAACCATAGCTCTCCAGAAGCACCATTTGTTTCTAATTAAAGCAGCATGTTGCAGAATGTTGCCACTGATTGGTTATTTTGAGACGCGGCACACCTTGTACTCCAGAAACATCCCATTAAGCATTATCCTTAATCTTTCCTCATGTTTGCTCAGCATTGATATTTTATTGTGACACATTTCTTTATTAACGTGAATGGATAAAAAATATTTTAATTGACAGGTTAAGGTTTTGTAACTCAACCAAGAATAATGCTTAAATAATCTGTATATATTTATATTTTATAAGTGAGTGACATATAAATGGCAGTAGTATGTGAAACAGTCACCTTGAGGCCCACTGGAGAAGTAACTGGCTTCCCACACAAGTCATTTTGCTAAGATAACCATATGGACAAGCAAGAGCAAAGACATAATGATATGGCACCGGAAGTTAAATCCCTCAGGTCAGAAGGTGCCTACCACATTAATGGGGAAGAGCAGATGGTGAGTATGAGTAGTACCAGATCTAATGTGGGGTTGGGTCAAGGCTGAAACCTGGAATGTTAGGGAACTATGAACCAAGGCCAACTGGACGTTGTTAGACACAAGATAACAAGGTTACACATTGGTATCCTGGGAAATAGTGAACTCAAATGGACTGGAATGGGACGTTTCACATCAGACAACCAACAGATCTTCTACTGTGGTCAAGAATCTCACAGATGAAATTGAGTAGCCCTCAGTCAATCAAAGGGTGCCCAAACAGTGCTCGGTTACAACCCAATAAATGACAGAATGATTTCAATTAAAATTCAAGGCAAGCCATTTATCATCACAATGACCCAAGTCTATGCTCCAACCATGGATGCTGAAGAGGCTGAAGTTGTGCAGTTCTACGAAGACATTCAACACATCATAGATAGGACACCAAGAAAAGATTTTTCACTCATCGTGGAAGTTTGGCATGCTAGAGTAGGGATTGGGAACCAATATATATCTGGAATAACTGGCAAGTTTGGTCTTGGAGTGCAAAATGATGCAGGTCAGAGACTAGTAGAAATCTGTCAACATAATTCTCTGGTCATAGCAAACACCGTCTTCCAACAGCCTCCGAGACGACTCTACACATGGACAACATAGAAATTAGATTGACTATATACTTTGTAGACAAAGATGGTAGAGCTCTATACAGTCAGCAAAAAACAGATCTAGAGTGTGACGGCAGCTCAAACCATGAGCTTCTTATTGCAAAGTTCAGAATTAAACCGAAGAAGAGGGAACATCACCAAGTAGTTACAAAATAAATAATATCCCTGTAAATATGCAGTGGAGGTAAAGAATAGATTTAAGGGGCTAGACTTAGAAGTTAGATTGCCTGAAGAACCTTGGACCGAAGTTTGCAACATTATCCAGGAAACAGTAACAAAGAATATCCCTAAAAGAAAGAAAACTAAGAAGGCAAACTGGCTATCTGATGAGGCTTTGGAAGTAGCCCAGGAAAGAAGGAAAGTGAAAGGTAGTGGAGATAGAAAAAGATTTGTCAAATTAAATGCAAAATTCCAGAGAATAACAAGAAGAGACAAGGAGACATTCTTTAATGAGCGATGTAAAGAGATAGAAGAAGATAACAGAATGGGAAAATGGGAAAGTCAAGAAAATAATGGAGGATCTCAAAGGAGCCTTTCATGCCAAAGTGGGCGTGATAAAAGACAAAAATGGTAGGGAAGTAGATCAGATAAAGAAGAGGTAGCAGGAATACACTGAAAATCTATACAGGAAGGATCTTAACAGCAGTGATGACCTCAATAATTTGTACAATGAGCTGGAGCCAGACATCTTGGAGAGTGAAGTGAGATGGGCCCTAGGATGTCTTGCTGATAACAAGGCTACATGATTTGATGGAATCCCGATTGAACTATTTAAAATCCTACAAGCTGATGCGGTGAAAGTGTTGCTTATATTATGCCAAGAAGTTTGCAAAAACTCAACAGTTGCCAGTAGAATGGAAAAGGTTAGTCTACATCCCAATCCCACATAAAGGAAGTGCCAAAGACTGCTCTAATTATTAAACTATTGCACTTATTTCACACGCCAACAAGGTAATGCTCAAGATCCTACAAGCTCCACTCCAACAATATATGGACCGGGAACTATCAGATGTGTAAGCCGGATTCTGCAGAGGAAGAGGCACAAGAGATCAAATTGCCAACGTCTGAATGAGAATAGAGAAAGCAAGAGACTTCCAGAAAATCATTTACTTCTGATTTATAGACTATCAGACGACAATGTGTGACCAAGAAGCCACAGTCAGTACCGAACATGAAACAACACAATGGTTCAAGATCAGGAAGGGAGTGCTACAAACTTGTATATAGTCACCTTATTATTTACCTTTTACGTACATCATGCATATATCAACAGCTTAGATACGCAAATGATACTACTCTGATGGCTGAAATTGAGGAGCACCTAAAGGATCTGTTGATAAGGGTGAAAGAAGAAAGTGCAAAAGCTGGCCTGTTGCTCAATGCTAAGAAGATTACGATCATGACAAACAACAATCCTAGTTCCTGTCAAAGAGATGGTGAAGAAGTGGAGGCAGTGACAGATTTTCTTTTTCTTTAGATGGTGACTATGGCCATGAAATTAAAATATGTTTGCTTCTGAGAAAAAAAGCTATGGCAAGCTTGGACGAGCTAGTAAAAAGTAAAGATACTACATTATCAACAAAGGTTTGTATTGGTAGAACTATGGTATTCTTAGTAGTAATATACAGATGTGAGAGCTGGATTATAAAGAAATTGTGGTGTTGGAGAAAACTGTTAAGAGTCCCTTGGACTGCAAGAAGATCCAATAAATCAATATGTCAGGAAATCAAGACAAACTGTTCACTAGAAGGTGTGATGATGAGGCTCAAGGTCAAATATGTTGGCTATATTATGAGAAGACTCTGATGCTGGGAAAGATTTAAGGGACATGAAGAAGGGGATGACAGAGGCGGAGATGGATAGATGAGGTCATTGAAACAATGAACATGAACTTAACGGAGCTCAGAGAGACTGTGGCTGACAGATGTCCCTGTCGTGCTGCGGTCCATGGAGTCACGGAGAGTCAGACACTACTGAACGACTAAACAACAACAAAGCTGTCAAATAATGAAGCCAGGTCTAAATATTCCCTCCATCAGTTAAAAGAAACTTCTGGGCCAATAACAAGAGATCATGGAAAAAACATCCTGGGATATGACCTGTGATTGGCTGAAAAGATAACATAGTATTCTCACACTAAAGGAGAAGTGTCAGATGGGTCATATAATATCTGCACCTGGCACCTTTTTTGAGCAAGTTTAGAATAATATTAAAAGTATTGTTTTTGTTTTGGTTCCTACAAATCTTTGTTGATTTCTTGAAGAGGAAAAAGTATCACATTTCTTATTCTTATTTTTTTAAAGTGTAAATACATACTGTAATGGAAAAAATCAAAGGCATGCCTTAATAATGAATATTTATTTGTCTACAGTTGTATTATTTATCAGCATCCCTTTAATTAAAAGCAACAAATAATACCTCATAGTAAATATTCCTTTACTGTGTCTTTGTACTGCAGCCTATAAGCAGATCTTTTAATTAGAATTTCGGTCTGGTCTAATGACAAAAAAATAAAACACCCTACTAACAAATGTGTTTCCTTCAGCTAAATCTTAAAAGGTCTGTTTTTGGTTTTTCTAACCAAATAAATGATTATGTTTCTTTTAAACTTTTTTTTTACCATTAAACTTAAAAGGACCCTTTTTCCAAACTTACTTAAAAGAAGCAGACAGTCTGGAAAGTATATGAATATTAAACACTTTCTTTTTAGTTTAACTTTAGGTAAAAAATAGAAATATTTAAAAACTTTGAATAAAGTGTTGGCTTGAGGTTCCACCAAAGGCGTTCCTGTTTCTACGCAGGCGTACTAGCTGCCAATCAGTTTGTTTCACATGTGTTTTCTGGCATAATGATCTAAGTATGTTTTGTAGGATATTTCCTGTTATCTGCCTGCCAGCAGTGGCGTCCAGCAGGCACTAGGTGGCGTGTCCAAGAATTTCTTCTATTTCTTGTTAGTGTGAGTGATAGATTTAAGGGTCAGGGTAAGGGGTTTGGGGTTAGAGTTTGGGGTCAGGTGATAAGCATCCGCTACTAGTCTGACCCTAAACCCTAACCCTTAGCAATAACCACTAAATATAACCCTGAACCTGCCGGACATATAACATGGTACCAAAAAAAAAAAAATAGAATTGGCAGAAAATATAAGTCATTAATGATATATATAGTGGACAGATAATACTTACACCACATATTTGTTTAATATTAATTCTCCTCTGGTGGTCCAATGTGCTTTCATTGCTGCAACCTGAGTTTGATTCCAGCCAGGGAACCAAGAGGTCACACCACCCTGAAGCCATGCAGGGTTGGGCCTGGTCAGTACATGGATGGGAGACCACCTAGGAATATCAGGAGCTGTATGCTGTGGCCTACTGGAGAAGGAAGTGGCAACCCACTTACGTATCTCTGCCATGAATAACAAGTGGATCTGCTTGATGTGTTGCAGTCCATGAGGTCGTGCAGAGCTGAACATGACTGAACAACTCCCTAGAGAATTAAAACTTGCAAGCAAAAAATTATTAAAGGTATGTCTAAGTTTGCTGGATTATGAATGCATCTGAAATAGGAGAAGTAACAGTGTATGAAAACATTTTTTTGGCATGATAAAAACACAAAATAAACATTTAAACACTTACCTTGAAGTTATCAAAATGACAGTTGAAAATTAGGGTTAACATCCCCTCCAAACCTAGGCTAAGTTAGAAAAAAAATCACATTTTGTATTGGCCAATCAGGAGAAAAAGGTTAGCTGAAGCATTTAAATAAAACTCTGGGGTTCTTGTTTATGCTGCAAAGCAGCCGGGGATATGTGGTGTGGTCCATGTTAGAAGGTGCTATGGCAGCAGCACAGACAGGAAGCAGCAGGGAGCATCATATCCCAGCAGTGACATCACTGCTCTCCTATTGGCTGAGGAAGATGCAGCAGGGGAATAATGAGTTAAAATTGGTCCCCTAATGCTGCATGCTGATTGGGTGGGGATCAGGGGCCGGTGTAGACACCCGTGGAGGTGACAACCTAATTATTAGGGGGATTTTTTGATATTAATAAAAATAAAATGTTTTATGAAATGTGCTGCTTACATAAAGGATGCTTTTTGCATAAAGAGTGCAAAAATGTAACAACCCAGGAAACTTGAATATGCCTTTAAAAAAATATTTAGTGTTGGAAAAAAAATAGAAATGTAAAAATAAAAAAAATGACCTTATCACAGAGAGAATATATACGAAGCGGCCTACTTGGAAAGACTATCTTACTCAATACTCATTTGGAAAAATGGAGAGAATATTAGTATATATGATGCAAATTTTCTTAATAAAGAAAATAAAAAAAAGGAAATGAAGGATATATAAAAGCTAAGACTAAATAACATAAGCCTTGAATAATATACATTTGTACATTGTATGTTTTTAATTTTATAAAAGTTATATGTTTCTATAATGTCATGTTCTTCCAATCAAAATGTACTTAAAGAAAACAATATTAATATATTCATTTGTTGAGGAAAAAATCAAAACAGCCCCTGTAATTGCAATCTGCCAGGGCATTAACATTATTATTCAGAGATAAAGGACAATGCCAAAAAAATGCCATCAGGCAGGTGTGATATAACCAGATAATAAACTCAATCAGAAGGGCACACCTGGCTTTTATGAGAGTGAATCTATTTACTGAGCTTTTTATAGTATATATCAAAGAAAGTACTTTATTCTGAACTGATAAAAGCTGGAAAAAAAAACATATAGCGAATATAAAGATCTGTACTCATCATGAGTTACTGTACCCTGGACCTTTACATAATTATTGCTCATTAAAGCCAATTCACTAACAATACCCCTGAAGAGCTGGTATAGATTGCTGCCTATTGCAGCTTCTCACAGCAGCTCCTCCATAGCGTTCACTAAGCTTATTTCATTCAAATGAGATCTTGAAGATCGGAGGTAAATTGCAGCCTTTCTTTGCTGCTGTTTGCAAGTGTATTTTTAACGATATATCTAAATTACCTTTTTCTAATCTAGCACATGCTGCTTATATCAGACGCACACATTACATTATTATTATAGTTCATTTGTAACGCCCCGACATATTCTGTAGCGCTAATTGAGCCATTTTATACACATACAGATTTATTTTCCTTTAAAAAAAAGTCCACCCCACGAGAGGTACCTACATAGGCACTTAGTACCTACCAATAGAAACATTGCATTTGGGTATGGTTTAAACCCTATACTAACCTTCAAGTCGACAGCAGGACAATGCAGAAATCCAAGGAGCGATGCTGGAGCTCCTCCTTGCTTTCTTGTGCAGGGGAAAATCAACACTATACATCTCATGATGCTTTACTGCACAAACTGACTCCACGGATTAAAACAATGTTATAGTTGCCTGTGATTGGCCAAAAGGAATTATGAATTTTATGCTAATTTTATCAGGGATTTTCAGGGGGCGTTAACTCTCAAAATTAGCTGCGAGCAAACTTTAGGGTAAGTTCAATAATGTTTATTTTGGTATTATTCATGCAAAAAATGTTTTCATACACTACTGATTGTCCTCTATGAGATGCATTCATAATCCATAAAACTTAAATGTGCCTTTAATGTTCATTAGTGGTGAACTTAGAAACATATTTAGCTTGAAAGCATTTACACTGGTATTTTAATGTCAACATCTAGGGGCTTAAGCCCCCTCAGTCAGTGCCTAATAGCCTCCTATTCCCCACAGAGAGACATGTTTTACAGCAAATACTACAGGAACCTTCTACCTATCCAGGTATATACCGTGTTTCTTTGATATTTTGGAGTATATTTAGTTGATAGGTGGTAAGATTGCTAGCCATTGTCAGAAAAGATGTGGCGTTTGGCGCAAGCAGAGGAGCTGTGCGCAGGCAGGAGGTAAGGGAAGAGAGGGGAGAAACAATGGGAAAGGATCTTGTGGAGGGGTGCTGTTATGGGAAGGCCATTTTTTTCTAGCTTAAGCGATTTTCGTGTGACGAAACTTGTCGAAATCGTCTTAAAATCGCGTTCCATCTCACTCCCAGACGTCCTGGCTTTCCCACGTGATATTTTTGTTATATTTATTTTTACTTTCTTTGTGTTTTTTGGATTTTCAGCCGTTAACCTCGTATTTTTGCTATGTCATATTTTTTTTTTCAAAGTCCCTTGTCTCGTATTTTTTTTCCCAAAGTCCTGCGTTTGTCAAGTGCTTGAAGGCTAATGTGGTCGTGAAGAAGGAACAAGGCAAAGAAGAAGGAAGAAGGAACAAGGCAAACGCTGCCTACAAATCCGACCTAAAGACGTTCTCAGGAACGTATCTCGTCTGTAACCCGGGGACTGCCTGCATTGTTCAATTAAGAATGTAATAAAGTGTCCTTTTTTAAGAGACATTATGATGGTAAAGTAGTGTTAGGCGTTAAGGAAAGTTGGCTGAGTGTGTTGAAAGCAAGAAATAGGAAGGATTCAGTGTGTATTAAATATAAGGATATATATTCCATATACAATTCTGCAAGGACTGAAACTGTTAAAGGACATCTGGATGATGAAACATAGGAATTGTTGTATATCTTCCTATCTGTCCCATCTGTTCCTGTTCTCCATCTCCTCCTATCACTGAAAATTAAGCACATAATTTCATTAATAATATTGTTTCAATGCATTGTAATTAATAAAATAATTTATTTTATGAATAAACGTGCATTGAATGTTTGATTTCCGTCTTATCTTTAGACTGGAGCTCCTCCCATCCTTGGTATTAGCGGCAGATTGCACTGGCACTTCCCTGCAGATCACTTTATCACCAAAGCTAATCAGTTTGTATCCCACACCATTCATTCACACGTCTTAAGGGTACATATATACTTTTTGTTGTAATGTTGTAAACTATGTCAAAATGCCATCAATTTAAATAAAGTGTATTACATTTTGAATGACCTCCTGGCGATGATTGTCACGACCCACTCTCTGGCTGGGTCTGCTGACCTGATTTGGGTTACTCTGGACCTTGGAGTAGCTTTGAGTACAGGAACATCATGTCTCAGCCCTTGGTTTAGACTGAGCAATATTGACAGTAAGTCTGACGAATCTTACTGCAAGCATATGTCCCCGGGTAAATAATACATCTACACACCACATCTTGATGAAAATTATGAACAACTTTTTATTTTGGAACCACATATTTAAAACATTTCACACACACACACAGTGGAGGGAGTGGCTACTCTTAGTCAAACCCTCATTCCCCTCTCTCTGGCCAATAGGATAACCTCTAGAGTAACCTAATTACCTCTGTCCAATGTAGTAGAGGGAGGCTATGGGAACCACCAGACCCCTCCCCTGGGCCAACCCCAGGCGTGGCCACCAAGCTCATTCTGACCCAGGCGGTCCCAGGGGAAACTTCCTGTTTGCTCCTAGGCCCCCCCATTGTTATCTAGGTGCCTGGCTGTCTGGCAAATCTCTTTGTTTAGGTTCTGGCGACACCCTGTAAGGTTTATCTTGCTATCACTTCAAGTGTTTACGTTAAAGACCATATGGCCAACTCCTGACTGAGAGTTTATACAATGGGGGAGGGTTGACTAATTAAAACATAGCTATCACTCCACAATACAATATACAATATAATACTAACATATTATCACCACAACCCAAACCTTTTGTTCTTCCACATGGCAACAGCATGTGTAAGATAATCCAGCCCAAAATGGCCACTGCTGCCAGTCACAAAATGGCCCCAGCATAGTTCACACCAAATCCAATATGGCCCCTGGGTGATTCATGACAATGATAATAAAAAGTACAGATGCACGAAACCTTATTCTCCATCATGGTAATTGGTTAAATAAAACAACTTTTTTTATCCCTTTCCATTCTGATCAATGGAATTGGTTACCTGATTGAGGTGTCATGATCAAGACTGTGATTGAGATATTATGGAGGATAAATAGTGAATGAGCTCTATAGAGTAGAAGTAACAAAATGGCGGGGTTCCCTGGTGGGTCCTTCGGTGTTTTCAACACTGCAACCTGGGTTCCTCTTCAAGTCAGGAAACCAAGTGGTTACACCACCCTGAAGCATTGGGCCTGGTCAGTACTTGGATAGGAGACCACCTAAGTATACCATGAACTGTATGCTGTGGCCCACTGGAGAAGGAACTGGAAGCCAACTCCAGTATCTCTGCAATGAATACCAAGTGGATCAGCATGACCATAGACATAAATATGTGCCTGATGTGTTATGGTCCATGAGGTCACAAAGAGTTGAAACAACTGAACAATGCAAAAAACAAAAAACAAACAAACAAAATGGCATCTAAGTCCATAAGACATTATTTGCGTTACTGGGCAAAGCTAATGAGACTGTTAATGGATACAAAGTGCAATGAACTGTATGACATTAAAATATTACATTAGTGATGGAAGTGCTCCAAAAACGCTTTCTATTATAATAAATTAGGAACTTGCCCGTCAAAAATGACGGGATTAAAATTGTGGCTGGCAAAGCTGTTTGCCACACAATGTGAAGTTTTTGCTCCTCTGAGCACCTTCGGCGCTCATTGCGAGCCTCTCCCTTGTGTACTTCAACTTTCCTGCTTTGCACTGATCACCTTCGGCACTCATTGCGAGCCACTCTCGCTCGCGGTGCTCATCGTGAGCCCTGCGATGAGTGCCTTTGCCGCTCATTGTGTGGCTCGCAATGAGCGCCTTCGGAGCTCATTGCGACACTTTCCTCCCACCTACTGTACAAGCCAGTCATTGCAGGTTTCGTTAACCTGTAAGTTTTGTGCTTGGGAATGCCATGTGTCTCTTTCCACCATCTCCCCCCGTCCCTTCCCTGTGTCTTTCTCCTCTGTGTGTCTGATAAATCTTTGCGTGGCGCGCGCTGACTGGTGTTTGTTTTATTTTCAAAGTCTCGCGTACCTGGCGTTGTTGGTGTGTTACTGTCTTTGCCGTTGTGTATTTTCTAAGTTCCGCGTGCCTGGCGTTGTTGGTGTAAGTGTTACTGTCTTTGCTGTTGTGTATTTTCTAAGTTCCGCGTGCCTGGCGTTGTTGGTGTAAGTGTTACTGTCTTTGCCGTTGTGCATTGTCTAAGTCCCGCGTGCCTGGCTTTGCTCAGCCTCGTTTTCATCCAGTTTCAGAATTTTTACATTTTTTGTCCGCCATTTTTTTCCTTGCACAGCCGATTTTGTGTTGACGAAAAACCCCAAATATGGCTCAAATTCGCTTGCAACCTCACTCCCAGGCTTCCTGGCTCTCCCACTGTGCTGTGTGTGTTATTATTTTTGTTAAATTATGTTGTTTGTTTTTCAGGTTTTTAGAGTTACGCCCTTGGCTTGCAATTGCAAACCTTGCGTGCCTCAACTGCTCGCCTCCATATGCGAGGCGAGCAGTGCAATGAGCGCATTTGGCGCTCATTGCAGCCTAAGTCCCACGTGGTCAACGGCTCGCAAAGTGTGACCAACATCGTAAGCGTTCTGGAAAAAGACAACTATTATAGTAATGTATGGCTTATCATGGCTGCCTGGTGTGCGCATCAGGACAAATCATGATATTGATATTGAAGGTTCATTAATTGAGTAGAAGCAACAATACTATGTCTGTCCTGCTGCTTATTGCTTTTTCTCCTCAATGTGAAAAAAAAACATTTTACAGGACAAAGACTTAAAGTATCTAAAAACAGATTAGTGCTGAGTAACTCTCAGATATATAAAACATTAATATCTACAGTATGTACCATAACATAAGATATGAATGGAGCATGTCTTGCCAATGGATATTCTGTTATCACTGCCAGCAAACAATATCTCTAAAACCTTCATTGAACTGACCATATTTGATGGCAGCCAATGGTTTATCTCTGTTGCTTGGAAGTCACCGGTTCCACCTATTTATGACCAGGAAAGCAGAAAGCTATGGTGGATGGAAATACTAACATCATTCCTTGTTTGTTGTACCAAAAGACTAAAGGAAACTTTAAATCATGGATAGAGCATTAAACATGTAGATCACATATATAGTTGTGAGCATTGCTGGTCATCGCTAATGTTGTGGGGTCTACAGATCAACAGAAGTGGGAGTGAGGTTGCACAACAATTTAAACACAATCTGCCGAGTTTCAGCATTAGAAAATCGCCTAAGCGACAAAAAAAATGGCGGACGAAAAAAACGAACACGAGGCTACACTACCCCTAACCACGAAAAGCACTGTTAGGCACATAAGACTTTTACCCAGGACGTACGAGGTACAAAATAGACTATTAGGAAACACGGAAAATGGTCCAGACCCGCGTAACATGTACACAATCTCTGCCATTTTACAACACTAACTTGCAACTAATAACATTACCATTCTAAAATGCCTTGCGCACACAGCCTATTTACACTGCACACTTGCCACATTGCTGACACTTACACCTCAGGTCAGCAACAGTCCAAATGTACATTGTATGCTGCAGGAAAATCTAAACAGATTAGCTCTTCAGGATATTGATTGCTGCATATATTAATTACAAATAGGTAATGTATATTCATTTATTATTTAATTATTATTAAAAAATATATTTATATAAAAAATAAAAAGAGGGGAGAGGCTCGCAATGAGTGCCTTCGGCGCTCATTGCAAGCCACATAATGAGCAGGGCTCACAATAAGCGCACAGCGCGGGGCTTGCAATTAGAGACGAAGGTGCTCAGACGACCAAAAGCACAAGGGGAGAGGCTCGACCTTTGTTGGTATTTTATTATCTTTACTTTTTACTAGCTTGTCCAATCTTGCCCTAGCTTTCCTCCCCCCATGACTACAAGTACAGACATGTTAAAGGGATATGGATTTTACTAGGTATGTAATATAGCTTTGTATCTATTTACTTTTATGTATTTTCTTAAGAAGCACTTATAAGCTCTGTTTTATTGCCTAAAATACAAACAAACAGTCCCTGCATGTGTCTGCCCACTGCATCGTAAGCAGATACAGAGTCTGTATGGCTGGATATTCAGTGTAGTGTCCTAGCAAATCAGGGACCATTTCTCATCAGCATGTATGAGACTCTACACAGTCATTACTACATTGATGTGTTGTACAGTCGTGTCCAAATCTCTGTTACCTCATGGACCGTAACACACCAGGCACATCTTTCTGTCCATGGTCATGCTGATCCACTTGGTTTTCAGAAATACTGGAGTGGTTTGCTAGTTCCTTCTCCAGCGGGCCACAGCACACAGCTCCTGGTATTCCAAGGTGGTCTCCCATCCAAGTGCTGACCAGGCCCAACCCTACATGGCTTTAGGGTGGTTTGACCTCTTGGTTCCTTGACTGGAATCGAAACCAGATCACAGCGGTGAAAGCACCAAATCCGAACCACCAGTAACATTACTACATCCTCATCCCCAATAAGGGACTATTTATTTGATTTTAGGCAGTAAATCATGACATTTATAGCATTTGTTCATAAAATAAAGCATATAAAAGTAAACAGATACACAGTTATATTATATAGCTATTAAAATCCAGAACCATCCCATATCTCTTTAATTATTCTAGTTCTTACCAATCCAACACTATCTTCTCTAGACAATGCTGAATCTAATATACAATGCAATGGTAGGGAGGTCACGACCTCAGTATTCACATTGATTCGCTGAAGTTTGGTCCAAAATAAGAAAAGATTAAGACAAAGTGTTGGCACAGCATCTGGCTTAGGGTTTATTAGCATTAACCATCAGAAAAGCCGCTCGTACAATAACGCAACCGCGCGCCGTCAGAGACGATTTATTTGATTGCAGACACCAGAGAATATAGACACCAACATATAAATTCAAACATATCAACTATTCAGCTTCATGCTGGTGTCCTGAATCGTCCTCACCCGCCTAGTCTTTGTTCCTGCCAGATGTTTTATACTGTAAATCGTGCTATATTTTCATAGACCAACATAACACTACTAGGTTTATGATGCATAAACTCAGAGACCGCCGAGTCCTCTGCATCAGATGTGACCTTGCAACCTTCACCAGATTAACTTCGTACATATATTTTATTCCAGCTGAGGACCGAATGCTTTTTATTTTGAAAAATATATTAACACATTGTATTTTGTTTTTAAAATGATAGACAATGTGGTCAGATTTTTCTCTTTTTGTATAATTCTTTTTAGAGGGAATGAAAAATAAATATACTCTACCCTTGTTTTAGTTTTATATATATGCAGTGGTACCTTGGTTCTCAACATCCTCAGAACTCAACATTTCCTTCTCCAGAGGTCCACAATTAGTTTCACCTCTCTGATATGACTTGACCATTGTCAAACTGCGATTTGTTGTCAGGCTTGCAACAAATCACAGTTTAACAACTACGATCGATCGCATCACCCCGGCGCATGCGCATTGCGTGGCGTCAGTGAGCGCGCCTGGAAGACATGTGAGGAAGAGACACAGGAGGCAGAGAAGGGAGGAAGAGACGTAGGCGAGGAGGGGGAAGAGACACGGGGAGCAGGGGAAAGAGATACAGGGGTGGAGGGGGAAGAGACACAAAGGAGGAGGGGGGAACAGACACAGGGGAGAAGGGGGGAAGAGTCACAGGGGTTGAAGGGGAAGAGACACAGGGAGGAGGGGGAGACACACAGGGCAGGGAGAGGGAGGTAAAAACACAGGGGGGACACAAGGGAGGGACATTAAGGGGGGGGATATGACACAAGAGAGGAAATAGACAGCTCAAAAGGCGCTCATTGCCAGGTCACTGATGAGCACCAAAGGCGCTCATCACGAGGCCAGTAAAGTAGAGGGGAGAGAGGCTCATAATGAGCACCTCCCATCAAGTAGAGGGGGGAGAGGTAGAGGGGGGAAAGGCTTGCAATGCCAGGCTTCACTTTTTATTGCGTCATTTTTGACGGGCAAGTCGCTAATATATATATATTGTAACAGAGTCAAGCAAGGAGTGTATATAAGCCTGAGATTGAGCCGAGCTGTATATTCAGTCTTGAATAGCAAGAGTTAATTGTAACTGCAGCCCAATCAAGCCAGTGTATCTGATCTTCATCAGGATGATTTAAAAGCCCTACAGACAGAACTAAGGGGTGTGGCTTTTGGAGTGAGAAAAAGGTTGTTTGTTTGAAAGCTGTATACAACAAGAAAATGTATATGCTGACATTCCTTGGGCAACAACAGAGCATCTGACAATCCTATAATTTCTAGACCAAATAATATATTATGTCTCTCTAAAAACCTGGTATGGAAGAAAAATATCAATGTAAACAATGTTTGAGAGGAATCAATTTCAGATGAATAAGGGACAGTTTTAAATCCAAATTTTGGTCTCATTGAATTACCCCCGCTCTAATTGTATGAGTCCAGTCAAAGACTCTACCCATCTCATAATCATTAAAATCTCAATTGAATTTATCTCTCTTAGTATGTATGATATCATGTTCTTTCTTATCAATGTCTTTTTATATCTTCTTGTATGTGTCTTTAAATTGTTCTATGGATTCAAATTGCTTTAACTGTTTATTTAGGGCATGAATCTAATTTTCTTTCTAGTTCTTTCAATATATCAGTTTCATAATCCATAAGTATGTTTATCAATGTTTCTGAACATAATATCAAAGTATCTTCCCATCTTTTTTCATATGTATCAAGATGAAAATTAAAAGAAGGAAAGATTTTGACTCTCAATCCCCTGGGTATTATTTTCTTGGAAATATAACGTTCATAAGTAGCCTTGTTCCAAAAAGAGCCAATATGGCGTCTTAGTAACTTCTCCAAGTCCCTAAGACCCATACCCCAATCCTGATGGTGCATACCGGAGGAGCGACTTCACTAGAGTGATGACGGATTGGACTCACTTCATGTTTTGACATCCCTCAGTATGATCTTAATGAACACTTTGGACTAACATTATATACATTATATCTAGTGGATATTGATATTGTCTGATATACTAGCTATTTAAATAATTGTACAATATATATTTGTGTTTGATATAACAAGTGGTATACACATCCTACTTAGGGAATTAATATTACATTATATAGTATAGGTTTATTTCACATAAAGATGAGGGGACATGTGATAATCCCCATTCTGCCACATCCTAACAGGGTTTTCTTTTCTTTTTATAGTAGGGTGAGTTTTTTAGAAGGGTTAGATTAGTTTTCACCTTTTTGCACAAATAGGGAGTAAGTGGCAGTCTCCTGCTATGCTACTCTTATCAGGTTGTATATAGATATATTATATTGCACTCAGGCACTTTATTTCCTAAGTGGTTTGGAGATTACCACCAGCAGTACTTTGCACATAGACTGTATACATTGATGCAATTTATATGTGAGGGCGTTTTGGCTACAAGGGCAACCATTTGTATTTTAATCGTCGTTTTTTAATAGTGTTTATATTTGCTAATAAATTCTATATATTTGATTGTACACTATTATATTGTTTATTTATAATTAATAAGGGTAATGTAATAGGGCATACTGGATTAAATGGGAGACTTTTTTCTTTTTTTTTGTTTACATTGTTTGAAAGCTGGTCTCATGAGCAAAGCAAAGTTGATTTCCAGAGCAAAGCAAAGTTGGTTTCCAGAGCAAAGCTGTAAGCAGGAGCAAAGCTTGTCTGCAAGGCAAAGCTAGTCTGCTGAGCAAAGAAAAGTTGGTTTCCAATGCAAAGCAAAGTTGGTTTCCAGAGCAACGCTGTCTGCAGGAGCAAAGCCGATCTGCAGCCGGCTGACATAAGCTATTGTGTGGTGTAAATATTGGACTTTTAATAAAATAATAAAAGAATACCTGATTTCCTGGTTGTTAATCTATAGGTTAACAGGCTAACAAAATATATACAGTGGTATAGCTGGGCGGGGGGTGGGTGGGGTGCAGCACCCCGGGCGTTAGCTCCTTGGGGGCGTCATTCATGTGCCTTCCACCAGGTTCCCTTCTACCCCCTTGTCTCTCCCCTTCTCCCTAGTCTATCTCCCTCTAGTCTCTCTCCCCCTTGTTTCTCTCCCCCTCTCCGCTGTCTCTAATTTCTGTGTACTGGGGTTTGAGTGATGGCTCGTCTGCCTGTTGGCCTCTGCTCTCATCTAAGTCATCTGACCCGGAAGAGGAAGAGCGGCAGGGGGAGCAGCCATCACCCAAGCTCATATACAGAGGTAAGAGACAGGGGAGAAGGGAGAGAAACAAGGGAGAGAAACATGGGGGAGGAGGGGCGAGAGAAACAAAAGGGAGAGAAGCAAGGGGGAGAGAGACAAGGGGGAGGAGGGGGAGAGAAACAAGGGTGGGGAGAGACAAGGGTGGGGAGGGGGATAGACAAGGATGAGGAGAGAGACAAGTGGGAGGAGGGGGGAGAGAAACAAGGGGATGGTGGGGAGAGAAACAAGGGGGGGGAGGGGGAGAGAGACAAGGTGGAGGAGGGGGAGAGAGACAAGGGGGAGGAGGGGAGAGAAACAAGAGGGAGGAGGGGGAGAGAAATAAAGGGGAAGGAGGAGAAGAGAAACAAGGGGAGAGAGGTGGAAAAACAAAGGGGAGAGAGACAAGAGGGGGGAGAGACAAGGGGAGAGAGATAAGTAGAAAGATGGGGAGAAACAAGGGGTGAAGGGGGAGATGGGGAAGAGAGAGAAGAACTGGAGGGAGCAGGGGAGAGACAAGGAAGAAGGGGGAGACAAGGAGGAGGGGAGAGACAAGGGGGAGGGGCAAGGGTGAGAGAGGAGAAGGGGAGAGACAAGGGGGAAGGAGAGAGACAACGGGGAAAGACAAGGGAGAAGCGGGGAGACAAGGGAAGGGGAGAAACAAGGGTGGGGAAGGCAGAAGGGAAAGAAGAAGAATTTTGCATGGCTCAACAAATGCCAGGAGCCAGGCTGTCATGCCACAAAATGCTTACAGGCAGATTGCATCCATTGTATGTCACTGCAATTCATTGTTACCTGGAAGCAGACAGGCATGAGTGACTGAGCCAGGGCAGTGTTGGGGTTACATTCCCCGGGCATGAGTGACTGAGCCAGGGCAGTGTTGGGGTTACATTCCCCGGGCATGAGTGACTGAGACAGGGCAGTGTTGGCGTTACATTCCCCGGGGCATGAGAGACTGAGCCAGGGCAGTGTTGGGGTTACATTCCCCGGGCATGAGTGACTGAGCCAGGGCAGTGTTGGGGTTACAGTCCCCAGGCATGAGTGACTGAGCCAGGGCAGTGTTGGAGTTACATTCCCCGGGGCATGAGTGACTGAGCCAGGGCAGTGTTGGTATTACATTCCCCAGGCATGAGTGACTGAGCCAGGGCAGTGTTGGGGTTACAGTCCCCAGGCATGAGTGACTGAGCCAGGGCAGTGTTGGGGTTACAGTCCCCAGGCATGAGTGACTGAGCCAGGGCAGTGTTGGGGTTACAGTCCCCAGGCATGAGTGACTGAGCCAGGGAAGTGTTGGGGTTACATTCCCCGGGGTCAGCACCGCACCCTCCAGCCCAATGTACCTGTGTGTAAGTGAGGAGTGAAAACTGCTGCTGCTAGAACAGCCCTCACTGACAAATATACTTAGCAGAGCATCCTATGTGCAGATAATCTAGGCCTCTTTTAATAGTGACTCTCAAGCAACCAGAAACTACATTTTTGCAGCATATACCAATCCCTGTGCGTGCCGGATAACTGAGAGTCTGCTGTATATATACGTAATACAATGTGAAAACAAATTACACCTGAGGATGAATCTACACAGACTTTCCATCAAAATGCACAATGAAGACAGTTACTGTACCCCAGTTGGACACCATTTGACCCAGAATAACCACTCTATCCAAAACTTAAAAATCAAAATACTCAGAGGGAATGTTAAAACTATCCAACTATTGCAATGAAAATGATTAAATTTTTTAATATGAAGGACACTGGACTAAATATTGATTCAAGTTTTCTATCCCACTATCAACATGTTTTATAATTCACATTCCACAGCCTGTGGGGGGATTTATTGCTCCAAATTATGACTCTGCTGTGCCCTTATGTAAAACCTGATCTACAAACACACATACTGACCTATCAGGACATTATTTACAAATAGCGACTTGCCCGTCAAAAAATGACGGCAATAAGATTGTAAGGCAGGTAATGTTGTTTGCGTGCAAAATTAATTTTGTTGGTGTTTTAAGATCCTTCGGCGCTCATTGCAAGCCTCGCGCTGATCGCCTTCGGCGCTCATTGCGAGGCTCTTGGTTGTTTGTGTGCTATGAGCAGCGTTGGTGTTTTTTTTGTTGTTATGGCAATGAATAATTAATAAAATAAGAAATTAACATACTTTACCTATTGTGAAGTAATATATGCAGCAAGCATTGTGCTGAAGAGCTGGCAATCTAATTTCATGTTGCTGCAGCATCAGTGCTGTGGAGCTGCTGTGTAAGTGTCATGAATGTGTGCAGTGTGTAGTGTAATAGTGTGCGTGCCCAAGGCAAATCCGTTAGGGTAGCTGTGTACTTCCGGATTGTATACGTTAGTGTTCTAAAATGGCGCCTAATGTGTGGTATGCGGCTGTGGCTGATTTAGCGTCTTTGTTTTTGGATGTCGTCCGACTTTTTCGGAAAATCCGTAGGTGTTTGGTGGTGTTTTGCGTGTTTAGGGTCCTTTAGCCTCGTTTTCGTTTTGTTCGGCGGCCATTTTTAGTCTTGCTTAGGTGATTTTCGGGTGTCTAAACTCAGAAATTTGGACTTAAATTGAGGTGTAACTTCACTTGCAGAGGTCCTGGGTGCCCCCCCTTGCTGTGGGTAAGCTTTTTATCTGTTTGTTCTGTGTATTTATTGTGTTTTTAATGCGCGGGTTGTGTCCTTGTTTTCGGATCTTTTACGGAAAATCCGGAGGTGTTTGGTGGCGTTTTGCGTCTTTAAAGTGCTGTAGCATCGTTTTCAATTTTTCCGGCTGCCATTTTTTCTCTCGCTTAGGGGATTTTCAGGTGTCTAAACTCTTTTATTTCTAGTTAAATTGAGATGTAATTTCAGTTTCCGAGGTCCTGCTGTAGGTAAGCTTTTTATGTATTTGTTGTGTGTATTTATTGTGTTTTTCATGTTTTCATGTGCACAGGTTTCGGACGTATTTTGCGAGGTCGTAATGGGTCGTAACGCGTCTCGTATTTTTGTTTCGTAACTCCGAAAATTTTGTGAGGTCCGTAGTTGCTGGTCAGGAGCGCCTTTGGCGCTCCATGCCAGCAACTGCGGCCCTCGCTTTGCCAGGGCCGCAGGCTCTCTACGTGAGCCGCAGCGTTAGCAACAACCCACATGCTCACAACTATATATGTGATGCTGGCCTGTGTTTCTTATCTCTGCCCAATGGATTTTTTTAACTATTTGTTTATTTTTCCTTTTTCAATCCACTTTCCCACTCCTTTACATATTTTTATCAGTATTGCTTTTTAACTTGATAAAGAAAGTTTATCTCTTGAAAGCTTGCCGCTATATTATGAATAAGTTTGTCCGATAAAAAAGGTGTCACTATATACTGCAATTCTTTGATTATTCATCTAGATTACTGAACACTCACGGCTAAATCTTTATATATATATATATATATATATATATATATATATATATATATATATTTGTATATAGTAAGTAAATTGTACATTTGTGTTCACATTTGAATGTCTAAAACATGTTAAAAAAATTGTTTCATGCCCAGAATTCTGAGAAATACAGTTATTACACTGCACTCTGGGACCCTTGGCAGGGACATGCAAATGTGACCACAAATGCTTCGCTCTTGCAATACATGACCATATTAAATATAACTTCCCTTAAGCATATGCTCGACTACAGTGATTAATTAAGTAGAATGCTGCTTGACTGTATATTGGTGTATTTGTGACTTATTATAACTCAAAAAAATGGAACATCTTTTTTAAAATGTAAAAATATGATAAAGCCATGCATTTCTTTTATTTGCAATTATGCTTCTGTGGAATCTACCATTTTAGTTTCCAGATATATAATTTCTGATGTAGGAAAAGACTATAAATACACAGGAAAAAATATAAGTATTAAAATAAAGTCAAGGTCAGGAATTCCTATTATTTTTAACAGATAGGCACTCAAATAATGGCAGTATTCCAGCCTTGAGCGTCCATCTCTCACCCTATAGAAATATTAAGTGCTTATATTCTGTGAGACGAATGATTTGCATTTAATTTACAAAATGATAAAGTTAGGGGTCTTTTTAAAAATGACCAATGGTCATTTAATATGCAAATAGCTACTAGAAGGGGTAGAGAGAAGCCCTCAGGGAACCTGGGAGACCAATCAGAATGTCTGGAAGACTCCCAACCGAGAAGTCTTTGAGACAGAAAAAGATGGGGGTATCGGAGGAATGCAGGACAATATGCAAGAAGAGGTTGAATGAGAAAACCACAGTAGTAAGATCATGTTTGAATTTCCCACTTATATTGCTTGAGATATAATGAGGCTAAACCAACCAAGACATTGATCCTGCTTTACAGAGCTTGGTGGTAACATTGAAGTTGTTTTATAATCATTCCAAGGAAGTTAGAGAGAAAGATCAGTGGTGAAACAATTGCTTGCATAGAGGAAAATATATAATGCAAATTATCTCACTATTGTCCTATTTATGCCAAGTCTGGCACAAGGGGACATTGAGCTACTCTTATGGCCTCAAGAGCTTCTGACAGGACTATGTCACAAGTGGGGCATGTTATTATATAATGCTGGCTCCCAAAGCTATGATTGTTTCTATGAGCCCCTAAGATCCCCTATTTTGTGATTTAGGTCTTGTGAGCCTATAGAGCTTGTGTGTTTTGGGTTATAACTATGCCATTGGGCTAATAAACATATTTTGGCGTTGTACCACTTTAAGGGCAAACAGTTGGCACTTCCACTGGCCAACGCAATACTCAGTTTGCTTCCAGTCCCAGGGCAGAGCTATGGTCTTGTCCGGATTTGAACTCATAGTAAGAGGTAGACTTCTATGGAATATCCAAGAACCTAATTAAGCCATCAAGTATAATTAACGAGGCTGTCAAAAAGCAATTGAAACACTTGTTTCAATAGATAAAGGTTAAGTGTTGTCAAAGGTTCTGCAACTGATACCCCTTTGATCCACAAATGAGGAAATGTGGGTAGGTTTTGTGTTTTGTGCATAATCCATCCTTTGCTATGCTTTAAATCTGTTTAATACAGGGAACAAGCTTAAAAAGGACCCATGTATATAGTGGTGAGAATACATTGGTGGCTCATTTGCATGTCCCCGCCTCCGGTCTCCAGAAGTGCAGTGTAACAACTGTATTTCTGAGAAACTGAAGCAGGAAATCACTTATTTTGAAACATTCAAATGGAATCATAAATGTATTATTTGTTTTCTGTACTACTAAAATATTATAATCCTAAAATTGTCCATCAATCGTTCCATGTTCTGCAAGCAAACTGCTGAAAGTCATACCAGGTGTTGGTGCAAGCACACGCTCACAAAACCGCATTGGTATCAGCTCAGCTATATGAGACAACTGGAACACACATGTCTGTACCATTAACATTTCAAAGTGACAACAGCAGCAGGCAGTGATGAATGCAGAAATAATAAGAAGAAGAAAGGTGACATCTGTTAAACAAGCCGGTCTCAGAAAAAAATATTAATTAAGCAGAATTTTGATATTAAGGAATAATTATTTTGGGAGCAAAGTTGTGGCACTGTAAAATAATAGAGATTTTGTCCCTAGCTCTAACAGAGTAAAATTAAAACCACACTCATTTTTTATTAATATTAATTAATATTAATATTAAAAGAGCATGTTTTGAATATTAGAAATCTTTTTTTGCATGAATAATTGCACAGCCCAACAAAATGTATACCTTTTTTGCATAACATTTGTTAAATAGGCAATTTTTTGCACACAAAACAGAACATACACTTATAATATAATCTTCTCTAATGCGACAGTCCTCACTGGCCATTTCATCAACCACTCCAGTCCATCATCATTACCTCAAAAGACTCATCCTAAACTCCTCTTCAGTTGCGTATCTCAATCAGTCCCACCATTGACTTCCAATACTGAATAAGCTTCAAAATCTTAATCTTGAAATAGATCCAGAGAAAAATATATCTAGGCAAAAGGTTTGCCAGACCAAAACTAAGGGTACGTACAAGAAACAACTCAAGGGCTGGGGTAACACTTACACTAGCGCATGTAGTAATATAAATACGGGAACAAACTCCTGGCAATTCAAGAAGCTTAAGTGCAAAAACTATCAAGATAACCGGCTGAAGAACATATGAAAAGCTATGCAGGTATCCAACTAGCAAGACAGGTGTCACAGGAGACAGGAACATAGCAATGTATAGAGGCCTCAGGACGGGGTTCACAGAAAGGCGGAGATCCAGCAATGGTGTGCTAAGCAGATAGCCAGGCCGCAGAACAAGTGTAACTGGAGCCAACATTGTAGATAGGCAGGACTCAGGAGAGATATCACAACAAATGCAGGACAGCCAGCAGGAATAATGGAAAGCTATGCAGGTAGCAAAGCAGGAGAAAGCCATGGTCACCAGAGTGGAGAGGGGTCAGGGCCGATAAGTAGCTATGAGAGTTCTTACTTTAAGTAGAGCATTACAGAGTGTTGATCTCCAATCAGTGCACAACAAACAATGTACATGTACATAACTACACCTGATCTGTGATCAAATTTCACATAGGTTTAGGTTTCAACAAATATTGGATAACACAATCAGTTCATGTTATCAGGAGTAATCTTTCAAATAAATATAGCTTAACTCATTCATAAAATAGCTTCATGTAGCTATGTTTTGCTTCTTAGCAATTATCATGTGATTACCATCCAAAGACATATGACAGGAAGTTCTTAAATAAAGTTATACGAAATTGTATTCATTTTCATGGATCATTTACAAATAGTTTGACGTATTTTGTAAGAAGTAAATGGTATATTTATAGGATGTCCTAGCCAATGCACGTTCAAGATATTCTTTAGGGTGCCATCCCAATGCATCATTGTGAGATCACAGATCAGTAATAAACAATATGTACTGTATTCTATGATTTTATGGTTTATACAGCACTGTTAGTACTGCTTGGAGTTCAACAGCAGGTAAGAATGATAATTGGATCTCTAAAATGTAAACATTACTGAATTATACATATCCATCCATTTTCTTCTCCTCCATTTTTCATAAATATTTTTTCCCACGCAGAGTATTCTAATGCTGTGTCAAACAATTTTTACTTTTTTTCAATGACACTTGCTGTGTATGTATGGAAATGGGTTTGCCTTCTTCTAGGTGATATTCATTATGGTGTATTGACCAGATCAACACAATATGTAGGTGCTATGCACTATTACTGTTAATTTTATTCAGGAATTTAATTATAGGAGAATCCCATCTCTAAATTCATAAATATTATTTTCTGCGGATCAAATATCACTTATATGTAATATAGCATTAGAGATTAGATAGGTTTATTGTTTTAATTTTAGTCAGCCCATGGCCACCTGAGTTTATTTGCACTACAATGATTGTTATGTTGATGACCATCTTATATGAATATCACTAAACTTAAAGTAAATTTAAAAAATGATGCAATTTGTCAGTGTTGTTTTTTTAAGATGATCAATGATACTTACACATTAATAGTTTTTTTTGAAAATCCAACAGTTTTTTTAAAGGAGAACCATATGAAAAGGTTTATATTAAAAGGCAAACTGGTGGTATAGGTAGTATGCCAAGCAATGAGAATTGAGCATAGATTTAGACACAACAAATTAAACTTTTTTTCCCATGTTTTATATTTTAGTTCATGTGACTACAAATATATATCTAATTAGAATAAGAATAATAAGAATATGCTCAATTAAATTTCTTTAGCATACTGCATACACAGATTGTATGTCTGTCAAGTAAATATTTTTGTAACCGCAAGTGTAAGCACTTTTCATATTAAATATATATTCTTATATCTACATTAAAAATACTAACAGCACCAAAACTGTATATTGAAAAAATATCTATACAATGAATATATTACCAAATAATGGCCATTACTATACCCTAACTACCTCTCTCATTGTTGTGAGCATTACTGAAATGTGTTAACATGTGTTTTTATATGTTAATTGCTGGCTAGTTTTAGTGCTGTTAGCACATGTACTTTTTAGCACTAATATAGTTTCTAAAGCATGTGTAACGCTCCAGAAACTATTAGTATGGCTTTCCGTACATGCAGCAGTGTGCACTGCACAGCGCCAGACGCGCATGCACAAAACGTGCTGCGCAAGGGACATAGGGGGGAAAGGGACAGAGAGGGGAAAGGGGGAAAGAGACAGAGGGGGAAAGGGCAAGGAGACACAGGTGAAAGGGGGAAAGAGACAGAGGGGGAAAGGGACACAGGGGAGGGAGGAGGGGGAAAAAGACACAGGGGAAAGGGGAAAGAGACAGAGGGGAACAGGGGGGAAGAGACAGAGGGGGAAAGGGACACAGGGAAGGAAGGAGGGGAAAGGGACACAAAGGAAAGAGACACAGGGGGAAATGGGGAATGAGACACAGGGAAAGTGGGAAAGAGACAGAGGTTGGAAGGGACACAGGGGAGGGAGGAGGGGGAAGAGAAACAGGGGACAGGGGAAAGAGACACAGGGGGAAGAGACATAGGGGAGTGAGAGGGGGAGGAGATACAGGGGAGGGAGAGGGAAGGAGAGACACAGGGTTGGGAGAGGGAGAAGAAGAGACAAAGAGGAGGGAGAGGGGGAGAGACACAGGGGAGGGAGAGGGAGGAGAGACAAAGGTGAGGGAGAGGGGGAGAGACACAGGGGAGGGCTAGGGGAGACACAGGGGAGGGAGAAGGGGGAAGGGGGAAGGGACACAGGGGAGGGAGAGGGGGGAAAGAGACACAGGGGAGGGAGAAGGGGGGAAGAGACACGGGGGGAGAGACATATGTAATATTATATGGTAAACGACTAGTGTAAAATAATGGAGATATAAAATATAGATTTAACATTAAAAGTATAATGGCTCTATAATACAGTGGTCCCTTAACATACCTACATGTTCAATTATCTTTTTTCATACAAATTGCACACACAATATATTTTGATAATATTTATTTTATATCAACACACGTATGCCGGGGAATATACAGAGATGAGGGAATGGGAAAGAGTATTTGAAGAGCAGGGAATTAGATAGGACCTCATCCTGTCAAGCAGGGGCGAAATGATATGGATGCAGGTTAGTTGTATTAATTACAATGCAATAGTCAAGAGAAAATACTTTATGGTCATAGCTGAGGTATATCTAGTAAACACAACACCAATTCATCAAATTCTTGTAGATCCAGGTTGATTAAATTTATTTCAAGAATATATTTAACATGTGTCAGTACTAGGTGGTCAAAGTTGAGGAATACAAATCAAAAGGGAGATAAGTCAAGTAAGTCACAATATAAAATGATACCTTGAATAGTAAGACAGGATTTTTGCAGAGAGGGATTGTAAATACATTTCAAGGGCCATATGAGTAGATGTTACCCCCTGGGATTCTGCATTAAAGAGGTGGGACATTGCATTAGTTGGATATCAGTGTTTAATTGTGTAAGTATGTATTTTTAATTGGCATTGTGATTTATTTAATTATTGTTGTATATGGTTATGCAAACCATTATAAATGTTTGTGGTGTTTCAGGATGTGTAGACCACTTTATTTATTAGAGTCCTGAAACATGCTTCTTTAGACTATTTTTCCTACTAGGACATTCATATTGTCTTGTAAGTGTTCTTGTAAGGGTTTTTTTCTCTGCTGTTGTGTTTAAAAATTGTGTTTAAAAGTACAGATTTGTCTCACTGAGGGCACTTGAAGTGCTAATGAGAACATGTAAGATGTTCAGTCATTATATGAGTAATAGCACTTTAGATAACATTTCCCATACCAGTAGGAAAGTGCAGGAAGTTCACTTGCAAGATTTCTTAAGGAAGCCATTTGACCAAGCCCTTAGTATAGCTTTTATGCTTATTTTTTACACAGGTGCTAATGTGAAGTTTTTCTATCCTTAAAGTAAAACAGGTGGAGCAGCCCATTTATATAAATAAAAGTATCCTTATACCGATCTAGATTTAGCTTTTTGGAGCCCCTAGGCAGTAAAATCAATGAGCCTCTGATAGCATGCAGCAGATCTTTAAAATAAATAAAGGGGTAATCTTGTGCAGCACATCATCCTTCCCCACCCCAAATGCAGGGGGTCTCACTTGGGGGGGGGGGGGGGGCAGTTGGAATTTATAGATTCATTTTTTTCGATTTGTTTTTTAATTGATTCAAAAAATTCCGGTGCCCTTTAATGAGAAGCACCCTTAGGCGAGTGCCTAACTCACCTAATGGAATATCTGGCCATGCCCTTACAGTGTACTTGTTCTAAAAAATACAGCCTTTCAGAATATATTATTTCCATTTTTATAGTCAGGATTTACTAATCTATTGAAACAGCCAGCTGATCTCTGTCGTTCATTTTCCTTTATAAATTTGCTTTTCAAATATCCAGACTTTCATACCTTTAAATAATATTTATTTCTGTCCATAACCTGCCATCTAGCCTCATAATGGCTCAGTATCATCTCTGCACAGTTTATATGTACGTATTTTTAAAGAAAACAATTGCTTGGCATTTCTTCTTCCGTTAAAATATATTTTCCTCTTCTTGTCTATCTCTCAATGAAGGGAATAACATAAGATCCATTGCTCAATGATATTCAGTAGGTCACCTTGCTGACAGAAAATGATGATATGACTAATAGATTCCTCAAAGCTCTCAGAGGCCTAACAGCGAATCTCTCCCCATGTTTCATACTGTGCACCGCAAGCAGCCATTTTATCTGAAAAATAAAAAACACATGATTTTCTGTAGCACACAAAATAAATTATGTGTCCAAACAATTCCGATGATATTGAGAATCTGACTGCAGGGCTTTTAAGCTTCCTAATTAAGTTTTGTTGCTAAGATAGATAATTCCATATGAATGGTTTATTCTGTATATTAAATTAATTATACGATAATATGTTCACCAATCATAGGTAATGAAGGGGTTAACTCAGATACAGAACAGAATGCGTTATTAATAAATAACCAAGTTCAAATGTGCCAATGGATATGGATTTTAGAATAGGCAATATGCAGACTGCACACAGGGAGAAAAGGGAGAGGTGCTTATATCTTGGTACTATGGGATATTCCATCCCTCCTTTCGTATATTTAAATGTTCCACTATGTCTTAAAGGGGCTCTGAGTTCCATTAAAGTTCTATCGTTGTAAAGAACATGCCACTGTGATCCAATTTTTGCAGTGTATGTCATTGTAAACTACGGCAATTAACTTTCCACTAGTCCTATTAAAAGCACTGGTGGTTTTAGCTGATAATATCCCATTCTGCAGATAGATGCCATCCAAGGGCCCTATTCTATTGCCCAATTCATACATTTATACATCCTTAAAACTGCTCTTAAAATTGCCACAGATTTTATGAGCTACTCACAATCCGATTACAAATTACCCACTTACAATCACCACAGGCCGCCAAACCCTAAAAAATTGTCCTTAGAACTCCATTGGTTTTAGCACAGCTCAAATATTATAAGGGCTAACTAATAAAAATTATACAAAATCAAAATTCTTTAAATAAATTGTGTATGACAGCTAATACATTAAAGGCTGTATTATTTATATACTTTCTAAAAACACTTTGGCTGTTCACAGGCGTAATTTTTTAACAAGGGTTATTGAAAAATTATGCAACTGTGGTAAATTCTACAGATGGTTACTTATATTCAGACACATTGGGTTGCTTACAAACTCCTACTCTGCTGCAGCATTAAGTTTGCAATTATTAAAATGGCAATCTGATTTGCCAGATTGCTCTGTGTGAACATTTAAAAAGGCTAATAACATGTTACCCCCACTTATTCACCCATATTCCCAGTGTGTACAAAATGTGGTGAGATTGTAACTCCCAGAAGCATGGGTTTAATTACATTTTATGCTGGCATAGGCCCATTCAGATTTGTGCATCCCCAACCCTCCACTTACTACTTATCTATGTCCCTAGCTATGCCTCTTTATTAAGATTACAGCATACACCTTTGAATCGTGTTGTTGGCGAAAAACTACTTAGAGTTCCTTGGACTGCAAGAAGATCAATACTTCAGGAAATCAAGACAAACTGTTCACTGGAAGGTTTGATCATGAGGCTGAAGCTCAAATATTTTGGCCATCTCATGAGAAGATATAATTCCCTAGAGAAGACACCGATGCTGGGAAAAGTTTGAAGGCACAAGAAGAAGGGAATGACAGAGGTGGAGATGGATACATGAGGTCACTGAAGAAATGAACATGAACTTGATGGAGGTCAGAGGGGCAGTGACTGCGAGATGTGCCTGGCGTGCTGCGGTCCATAGGGTCAAAGGGAGTCTGAATGACTAAATAAAAGAAAATACACATATATAAGCATGTGTGTGTTAATTTTTGCTTTGCCTCCAAAACTCATCACTCTAAATAACAAATTTGTTATAAAAAATGATATTGCAGTATAATGAAAAAATCTTATTTTGCATTTGTCTTTACATATGAATTATTTCAGAAAGTGCCAAGTAAAGACTAGTTGAGGGATTTTATCATGGAAGAAAGAAAGACATTTAGGGGAAAGGATGATGATATAATTAGCTGCATTAGTGGAAATAGATGAGAGATAGGAAGAAATAGTAAAAATGTTGCAGTTGTCTAGACGAGATAGGCCAAGAACTTCAGACATAGTTCTGGAAATGCATGTGGTAAGAAAATGGTGTCTTGTCTATATCCCCAAGGAAAAAACTACATGTTCTTGCAGCAGATTGAAGTTAAAAGGAGAATATTTTGAGTGAATGAAATATGACAACTAAACACCATGAGCCTCATACAATTGAGGCATTAGGAGATCCGGACATCGGTAATGGAGGCCGTAACTTATTTTGCTATAGCATCTTTGTGCAGGCTCCGACTGGTTTACAGGCATCGGCCTCCGATTCGTTGCGATGGTTAACCTCAGAAGTTACGGCCCCTCCAAGCCTTTGATCTTTCACGCCTGGAAGAGTTCCGATCGCTAAAATTGCAAATCGTTATTCAATTGCTCCGCTTCCCCCTCGCTATGCACCCCGTCAAGGCTGCAAATTGCAAAAGTCAGACCACAAGTTACTGGTTCCAAGGAGGACTTGCAAAGGGCTTAAAGACATGTCTGGAGCACTTTAAATTCAAATAAAAAAGCAATACTGTACTTCAAAATACGGGGAAAGTGATGAAACACATTAGAATGAATTGCACAACAGTCTCAAGCCCGCAAATCGGCAAATAAAAATCATTTATTTTTCTGTTTCAATTCTGGGTTAGATCAGTCTCGGGAATCAATGAGCTAATACGTATCAGGCCACCCACATGGACTATAAAATTGGCTTCATTCATATTTATTGATTTGTACACGTCGCCTCCATGTTTTACTGACGTAATGATGACGGGCTCCAGTTCTATTGACTTTTTGTAAATCAGCAGTTACGGCATTGCTTAATTGATCATGCTCCCTCCCTGAAATGCTACTTACGATAGCATGGCTTATGGTTTTGGCTTTCGGGACGTAACCTGCGGCCTTGATCAATTGAATAGCTGCGCGAGTCTAGCACGCTGCGGGCCCACAGCAGGCACGCAGACATACGGCCTACATCCCAGGAGTTACAGCCTCCAAATTGAATGAGGCTCCATGTTTTATATACTCAGTGGGTGATTATGTCACTGACCTTGATAGGGAAGGGGACAATAGGGCAAATGTTAGGAACTCCGTTTTTGCCATATTAATTTAAGACAACAGAGCGCCATCCATAAGTCGGAAATCCTACAGGAAATTAATCTTAGAAATGACTTGAGAGACATTATGTCACAAGGCACACTAGAAAGATTTTTTATTCTTTATTAAAATTAAGAATTATAAATAATACTTGCAGGGCATATATATCAGTATATATAAATAAACCATAAATATTATAGGGGTGGACAACAATATCTAACACTTAGGAGCCAGACAGTCTATATCTAAGCGCTTTGTTCTTTCACAACATCTCAGCACATAATATAAATGCCTGCTGGCACGGGGCCCTCACAAAAGGCCCCCCCACCCGTATCCATAGCCATGCACAGCAGTTCTGATTTGGTTCTCGCAAACACATGGGTATTTACAATTTACTTTTTTTTATTCCACACAGTAACATAGCTTCCCTGGGTATGTTTTGCGACATACACTGTATAATTAACACATATTCTTTGTTTGATTGATGTATTGATGCTATTATATGGCTGTTACAGTTAATTGTTTCCTATTGTATAAATGTCTTTAAAACAGATGGTAACAGTACGGCTGTACTATAGGGTTCTTGGAATGCTGGCTGAATCCTTCTTACGTCTAAAAGTGGGTATTTTAAAAAGTTTCATCTCTGACTTACTTTTTTAATAAGGGTTTGTGCTGAATAAATACATCATGGCTTTTCAAGGAAGGGTATATATTTGTCTGAGACCTAATTTGTAGCTATCATCCTTCAATTACTAATAAACATAAAAACATAGATTAGATGGCATCTAAGAACCCAAAAGAACCATCTAATATGCCTGTTATATCTACCTAAACATTGGCTTAATTGTGCCTTATTAATTGTGCCTTAATTGCCTTATGCTATCCCAGGGTTCCCTGGTGGTCCAGTGGTTAGGATTTGGTGCTTTCATTACTGCAACCTGGGTTTGATTCCAGTCAGGGGAAACAAGAGATCACACCATGCAGGGTTGGCCTGGTCAGTACTTAGATGGGAGACCACTTAGGAGTACCAGGAGCTGTATGCCATCTAACATAGGTTAGATGGCATTTAAGAACCAAAAAGGACCATCTAATATGCCCATTATATCTACCTAAACATTGGCTTAATTGTGCCTCAGGATTGCCTTATGTTATCCCAGGGTTCCCTGGTGGTCCAGTGGTTAGGATTTGGTGCTTTCACCACTGCAACCTGGGTTTGATTCCATTCAGGGAAACAAGAGATCACACCACTCATGCAGGGTTGGCCTGGTCAATACTTAGATGGGAGACCACTTAGGAGTATCAGGAGCTGTATGCTGTGGCCCACTGGAGAAGGAACCCACTCCAGTATCTCTGCCATGAATTCCAAGTGGAGTAGCATGGTGTGTTATGGTCCATGACGTCACGTAGAGTTGGACACAACTGAACGACGCAAACACACATTAGTATGCTTTGCTAAAATGGTAACGTACTCAAGATATGCAGACACATACATTTCAAGTATGGTTTAAAAGCTTTCACATAATATTTTTATGCCATATGTTTTTTTTAATTGTTTTAATTCAAAGTTCTAACTTCCAAGTTGCTTTAGCTCAGAGCCATGCTCACATGTAACCTGTCCCGAAGGATAATGAACTTGTTGCAATTAGTGGTAATCGGTCACCATTGCTGAAGTGAGTGAGTCGTGGATAGGATGCGTCATCCACGAAGATCTAGTGTTCGGATAGTATCATATCCTGGCTTGCTTCTTAAATTATATATATAGTGATCTGATAGGTTCTTTGTTTACTCTTTACTGGACCGTAAAAATACCCTTTGCTGAACCAGACTGTTCCTAAAGTCATTGGGTGGCCAGGTAAAGCTGAACAATACTGGAATCATCTACTGAAAGCAATGCATCAACTGATATGGGAACAGAAGAAGGCAAAAATAAGAAGGGGGACTTTGGTTAACTCTTTCCTTTTTAGAGTGTAAGTAGGAGAGACTGTGGGCCATATTAAATTAGAAGCCCGTAGCGGCAACGGTATGCCCACAAAGCTTGCAGACTTGAAATTGCTGCAGTTACAGAGCTATTACATTCAATCATGCCGTGGCCAACGAGCCAGAGAACCTGTAAACCATTCTTGCGCACGTTGGATGTGCGGCCGTGAACATGATCAATTTGTCAAACCCGTAGTTATGAGGTTTAGACGGAGCCAATGGCAAAAGAGATCGTCATCATTACGTCACTGAAAAATGGAGGTTAGATTTCAAAGCCTTACGGGTTTTAATTACGAGTTACGATCGGACCCGCATTCCAGAAATAATGCAATATGAATAAATCAGTAAATATGATATTCTAGTCCATGCGGGTTCCATTATATGTATTAACACATTGATTGCCAGAATCAATATAACACGGAAATTAAACATTAAAAAAAATATTTTATATTGCAGATTTGCAGATTTACCGAACATCACTTTCCCTTTAATTATAAGTACAGTAGGGTGTGTGTATTTGCATTTACAGTGCTACGGATAGGACTTTACCCCCCTTGATGGTGCTCTCTAGAACCCGTTGGCTTTCTGGCTCCATTTGCAGGTTACGGGTTTGAACACCAGTGGATTCGTTGCAATTTAATAGCGATTTTCTAATATAAAATTTACGGGCTTGACAGATCAAAGGCTTTGCGGCAATAGAGTTCAGATTTTGTCAACCTCTACGGTTGTGTCCCTATTGTCGTTTTCGGGTAACTTTACAAGGCCAATTTAATAGCTGTAAGTCTTGCGGGCTCCGTTACGTGTTATGGTTTTACACGTTGGGGGTATTTAATAGGGATGTGTGTGTCCCAAGCCTTACTGTTTTCTTAACCCTTTACAGCTAGAGATTTGTGTGTGACAGTATCTAGATATGTGAATGTATGAATGCCGATTGTGTATGGTGCCTTTACTCTTTCTTTGGTGCATTTCTGGACATGAATAAAAAGATAAAAAGAGTAGAAGGACACATTTACATTTTTTTTCAAGGGTTTTACATTATGCAGAATGACCCTGAACATCTCTCACTCTGGTAAACACGGATTGACGCCTTTCTATAATACATACTGCTACATTATTAGTCCACTATTTACCATTTCCATGTCCAACCTCCCTTTGAATTATGGTCTTCATGTCATCCATCCATGTATGGGAACTTTATCACTACTTTAACGTATATAATTAAATCTAGAAACGTACTCATGCTCGAAAACTTTACAGAACCTCTTTTATCAAACTGTCTGTATAATTGAGAAAGTAAAGCAAAGATATTATTTAGCTCATTAGCAAAGACGCATAATGAGCCATAATCCGTTTTCTCACTGTATCTCATTGGAAGAAGACCGCGTTACGTTGTATTGATGATTGTTCATGTGAAAAGTAAAGCACTGAAGGCAACACAAGATGCATCTATTTACCAAGTGCTTAAATACCATGAGAGCTGTTATGATCATTGATTTATAGAGTGGTGACAGTTTACTGAGCCGTACAATGATAGATGAAAGACGGGGATAATGTTTAAAGCTGCAGAAACACATTGAGAAACATTAGCAAAACTGCTCTTACACACAGAATTATCATTAAAAATCTTTAATTATTTAAATACAAAGTAGATACTATTAATATCATCAAAGGAGGATGTGAAAAGTTTCACTTGTCTGTGAGCAAACAATCAGACACATTAAAGTCGCGCTACGTTTTAAAACGTATCCCGTAACGTAGGTCTTAGGGCTTTTTGCAATTAAATTAGCCGCGTAACGCACTGCAAGGCCGAGAAAAGCCTACGGGATGAGCAGCGGTGAACTTTGTGGCCATAAATCCTTTGATTTGTCCTGCCCGTAACTGCTACTTGTTCAATTTAGCTATTAATTTGCAACAAATTACTCTTGAGCAACCCGTAACATGCAAATGGACCTGCAAGGGGGGTAAAGTCCAATATGTAGCACTTGTAATGCAAATAAAAACACACTACTGTACTTTTATTAAAACTGAATGTGATGTTAGGTCTTTGAATTAATAGCACATCATTCTCAAGCCCGCAAATCGGCTCAGAAAAACACTTCATTTTATGTATATATTTTGTGTTATATCGATCCCGGCAATCAATGCGTTAATATATATACTGTAACTCTCATGTAATAGAATATCATATTTGCGGCTTTATTAATATTGCATCTTGTATGCAATGTGGCTTCGCTCCTTGATCGTAATTGAACCCTGTAAGATTTTGAAATCCATCCTCCATTTTCCTGTGACAATCTGTGTTTCCATTGGCTCCATCTAAACCCTTAACTATGGGCTTGCTTAATTGATTACGTTCTCACCTGCAAAGCCACCAGCCGACAATTGGTTTACGGTTTTGCGTTTCCAGCTCGCAACTCGCAGCCCTTCTAATTTAATAGCACTGTAACTCGGCCAAATGTCAAGCCTGTAGCGGTTACAAGCTTCACGTTGGAATTACTGGCTTGGAATTTAAAGTGGCTCAATATAAGCAGCTGCTTGAGCCATAAGATTAAAATATATTTTAGAGATTTTTTTTACATTTAGTTCTATTGTCACGTCATTATTTACAGCTGAACGATTTCAACAGAACTAAACAGAGATCTTACCTGAATACACTAATTTCCCAGGTTTCTAATCTTCTTAGGAAAACAAGATATTGTTCACTGTCATTTAATCAAACCTAAATGCAATAGTTAAAAATGTACGGCTATATCTTTTCATTAACCTTTTCAGACTTTCTCAAACACATTTTGCACATTATAAAGTCAAGTCAAGTTCTTCATAAAAGCATGCTATAAATATGACACTTCAGAGGTATTTTAAAGGTCAAGAAGTTGGCTGTTGATTATAAGAATTCATCTTACATATGAGGACATAGAAAATCTGTGGAGAGAAGTGTTTACTCATCACCTTGTCTTACCTGTGTTTTATTAGCAGGTCTGTCCATAAATGAAGATAATAAAAGTACTGTGCTTTCATGGTCACTTCCCACTTTGCAACTACTGTATGAGCAGGTCAGGACAAGGACAGAGAAAGCAGTAGTTCTCTGCTAAGTGTTACTATCAATGACTATATACAGATATGCAAAGGGTTCAATGTATTTAACTAGGAATATGTGGGCAATTTGCTATACCGGAAATACACAATATTTGTATATACCCTTACTCTCTCTTTAATACCTTGTGGACATGGCTTCACAGGGTATTAAAGAAAGTAAGTTACACTTGATTAGTCTTTCTTCATAGCTTAACTCCTCCATTCCCCTTACTAGTTTGATTGCCCATCTCTATCTAAAAATGTCCTTTTTATGATGTGGTGCCCAAAACTGTACCCATATTCATAATGGGGGCATACTAGGGATTTGTATAGCAACATAATATTATCTGCTTCCCTTGCTTCTTTACCATTCTTAATACAGTGGATATAAAAAGTCTACACACCCCTGTTAAAATGTCAGGTTTCTGTGCTGTAAAAAAATGCGACAAAGATAAATCATTTCAGAACTTTTTCCACCTTTAATGTGACCTATAAACTGTACAACTCAATTGAAAAACAAACTGAAATCTTTTAGGTGGAGGGAAGAAAAAAAAAGAAAAATAATGTGGTTGCATAAGTCTGCACACCCTCTTATAACTGGGGATGTAGCTGTGTTCAGAATTAAGCAATCACATTCCAAATCGTGTTAAATAGGAGTCAGCATACACCTACCATCATTTAAAGTGCCTCTGATTAACCCCAAATAAAGTTCAGCTTCTCTAGTTGAGAGCTTCCAAAGCATCAGAGGGATCTCATTGTTAAAAGGTATCAGTCAGGAGCAGGGTACAAAAGAATTTCCAAGGCATTAGATATACAATGGAACACAGTGAATACAGTCATCATCAAGTGGAAAAAATATGGCACAACAGTGACATTACCAAGAACTGGAGCTCCCTCCAAAATTGATGAAAAGACAAGAAGAAAACTGGTCTGGGAGGCTACCAAGAGGCCTACAGCAACATTAAAGAAGCTGCATGAATATCTGGCAAGTACTGGCTGTGTGGTACATGTGACAACAATCTCCTGTATTTTTCATATGTCTGGGCTATGGGGTAGAGTAGCAAGACAAAAGCCTTTTCTAATGAAGAAAAACATCCAAGCCAGGCTACATTTTGCAAAAACACATCTGAAGTCTCCCAAAAGCATGTGGGAAAAGGTGTTATGGTCTGATGAAACCAAGGTTGAACTTTTTGGTCATAATTCCAAAAGATATGTTTGGTGCAAAAACAACACTGCACATCACCAAAAGAACACCATACCCACAGTGAAGCATGGTGGTGGCAGCATCATGCTTTGGGGCTGTTTTTCTTCAGCTGGAACTGGGGCCTTAGTTAAGATAAAGGGAATTATGAACAGTTCCAAATACCAATCAATATTGGCACAAAACCTTCAGACTTCTGCTAGAAAGCTGAACATGAAGAGGAACTTCATCTTTCAGCATGACAACGACCCAAAGCATACATCCAAATCAACAAAGGAATGGCTTCACCAGAAGAAGATTCAAGTTTTGGAATGGCCCAGCCAGAGCCCAGACCTAAATCAGATTGAAAATCTGTGGGGTGATCTGAAGAGGGCTGTGCACAGGAGATGCCCTCGCAATCTGACATATTTGGAGTGTTTTTGCAAAGAAGAGTGGGCAAATCTTGCCAAGCCAAAATGTTCCATGCTGATAGACTCATACCCAAAAAGACTGAGTGCTGTAATAAAATCAAAAGGTGCTTCAACAAAGAAATTAGTTTAAGGGTGTGCATACTTATGCAACCATATTATTTTATTTTTATATTTTTTCTTCCCTCTACCTAAAAGATTTCAGTTTGTTTTTCAATTGAGTTGTACAGTTTATAGGTCACATTAAAGGTAGAAAAAGTTCTGAAATGATTTATCTTTGTCTCATTTTTTTTACAGCACTGAAACCTGACATTTTAACAGGGGTGTGTAGACTTTTTATATCCACTGTATATGCTAATATTGTATTTGCCTTTGCAGCTGCTGCTTGGCTTTGAGCACTGTTACCTAGGTGGTTGTCCACAAGTACTCCCAAATCCCTTTCAATCTCTGATACACCTAGATTTGCTCCATTAAGATTATAAATTGCATGCTTATTTTCCTTCTTGTTTGCATAACTTTATATTTATTTGTGTTAAATCTCATCTGCTTTTAGTTGCTAATTCCTTTAATTTATGTAAGTCCCTTTGGAGGAAAAGTACATAATTTCATGATTTTACTACATTGAACAACTTAGTGTCATCAGCAAAAAGAGAGACAAATAATACATATGTTAAAAAGTATAGGACCTAATACTAAACCATGAGGAACCCCTTTTACCACATTAGTCCAATCTGAGTATGTTCCATTTACAACAACCCTTTGCTTCCTGTCTATCCATGAACCTATATTTACTGTAAATCCTGTATCCCTTAATTTGCAAAATAGTATTCCATGTGGCACTGTATCAAAAGCCTTTTGCAAAATCCAAAAAGACTACATCCACTGAGTTGTCTTGATCCAAGTTCCTACTAATCTCCTCATAGAAACTAATTAGATTTTTATGACAGACCTATCCCTCATAAGTCAGTATTGACTCCTACTTATTATCTTCAAATGGACATATTCTTGTATATTATCCCTATTGACCCTTCTAAAAGCTTCCCCACTACCAAGTGAGGCTTACAGGTCTATAGTTCCCTGGATTTGCTCTTGCTTACTTCTTAAATATAGATACCACATATGCTTTTCTTCATTTGTCTGATACAGAGCCTGTGGTGAGTGATTCTTGAAAAATAAGATATAATGGTTTGGCTATTACAGAACCCAGTTCCATCAGTACCCTTGGATGTATTTCGTCAGGACCTGGGGCTTTATTAACATATATTTTTTGCCAGCCTCTTTTGAATTTCTTCATACATTAACCAATTATTAACCATTATTGGTTAAGGTAGTGTAGCCCCATTATGTTGCAGTATCCCAACCACTGGTACCTTCCTTGTATATTCCGAAGAAAATAACATATTTAGCTCATCTGCCTTTTCCTGGTTCACATTGTAATGTTCCTATAGCTTCCTTCCTGGCCTTCATTTTAGGGTTACTCTTACTCTTCCTTTGCCATTAATTTAAATTTGCTATTTTAGCCAGTCTAAGTTTTTTGCAAGTGTTGTTAAATTCATTGTAATCCCATAAATCTGCCTATATTCTCTCTTTCTTGTATATTTTAAACCCTGCTTTTGACTCCTTATCTTGATCTTGAAATCCTTGTTACGCCAAGCGGGATGTGATTTTACTTTTATTTCCACATGGTATATGCCAATATGTACTGTATGTTTATGTAGTTAGGCTTTAAATGATTTCCCTTTATTTTCCCTTTTATTTCCTGTCAATTTTTTTGTCTCAGTCTATATGTTGTATTGCTGCCCTTACACCATGAAAGGAAGTGAGGAAGAGATTGAGGAGCTGCAGAGGCTGTAAGGATCTCTGTAGCATCAAACATTAAGCCCTTAACTTCACCTCATCTTCAATCTCTGTTTAACGCATTTCTGTCAGGTAAACCCATTAGAGCCGAAGTCCTAGAAGCTAAAGTGATTGTCAAACTTAAAGAGGGTAAAGACCCATCCCAATGTCATAGCTACAGTCCCTTATCCTTAATCTATAATGAATGATATTAAAATATATTCCAAAATTATAGCAAACAGATTATCTCATTTGCTACCCCGGTTGATACACCCGGACCAAGTGGGGTTTATCCAAGGTAGAGAAGCCCCAGGCAATACCAGATAAATCTTAGATCTCATAGATGTTGCAACAGCAAAAAAAGATTCCCATGATGTTTCTCTCACTTGATGCAGAAAAGGCTTTCAATAGGATTGACTGATTTTACATGTTTGAGATTGTACGAAGGTTTGGACTGAACAAAGGTATAGTGATAGGCATTTTAGCACTCTACTTGATCCCAAAAGCCTGAGGCCTTTCAGGGCTTTAGATCTCAGCCTTTTAAAATACTAAGAGGGACTAGACAGGGGTGTCCCCTTTCCCCTATACTTTTCTCCCTATGCATTGAAATCCATAGCCTTAAGAGACAGTCAAAAAGGTAATCCGATTAGAGGACTACAAATACAAATTAAGCCTATTTGCTGACAACATCATGCTTACCATCACAGAACCATTAACAAGCCTCCCCAACGTGTTTAATATTCTATAACAATTTAGTAGCATTTCTGGTTTCAAAGCAAAGCACTAAATGTTTATTTGCAAAAAAACTTAGAAAAACTATTATTAACACATTTATTGTTAAATGGATTCAACAATATATCAAATACCTAGGCATCAATATTCCCTAGCAATCTCATTTGTCATACAATGCAAATTACCCCATGATTATAAAAAAATGACATAAAGATATCAAGATATCAAATTTCATGGCTGGGAAAGATCCATGCTATAAAAATGAACACACTTCCCAAGCTTTTATACCTCTTTTGCACAATACCAGCAGCGATTAGCACAAAAGACATACAAATTCTCCAGGGGGCAATCTTCCTCTTTGTTTGGGACCACAACAAGCTGAGAATAAATAAGCCCTACCAGACTTAGTAGAATACTTTAAAGCTTCCAAACTGGAGCAACTGCCAAGTGGTTCATTAAATAATATCTACCTGTGTGGGTAGAAATTGAAAACTGCATCCTTAAGGAACAGAATCTCACAACTAGCCAACTGCTTTGGCTAAATCTGCACCACAAAATCAACCATTCCCTACTTCCTAGCAGAGTGGCTCATTCCCTAATCCTATAGACTCACATGAATAAGAGGAAGTCTCTAGAAGAGACAGGATTGTGGCTCACTCCTTTATGGTTACCCCAAAGAGACACTTCAATTAACAGAATTTCCCAGCCTCTTTTCCTTTCTTTCTCTTTTCTATGTTTTTTTTCTTTTCTTTTAATTTGTACTGGCATAATATGACAAATGTAATTGTAATTTATGCTTATGCAACAAAACTCTAAATAACTGGGAAAAAATCTTGTACTGTACATCTTATCACATATTATAATTGTCAAACTGTTTTTTTTGTCATGCTTGCGAGCCTTGCAAAGCGAGCCATTGAGGGATTGAAGCCTTCCAAGCTCTCAGAACTTATTCAATGAGAGCCAAAGGCACTCATTGCCCTGCAAGCCTCGCAAAGTGAGCGAGCAGTTGAGGCATTGAAGCATGCCGAGGTCGCAGGACTTAGGCAATGAGAGCCAAAGGCACTCATTGCACTTCTCGCCTTGCAAAGCTAGGTGAGCAGTTGAGGCATTGAAGCATCGGGTCTTAGGTTGAAATGAGCACTTAAGCAGCCGTGCAGTACTTAGGCTGCAATGAACAGCCTGCTGCGCCGTCACACATGCGAGCTCAGGGGAAAAAATATGACCTCCGAAGAATAAGAATTTAACGGCCGACCCGTGGAAATAAAAAAACACAAAAAACAAGAAAAATAAGAAAAAATAAGAAAAAACACATTCACACACAGCCTAGGGGGAGAGCCAGGAAGCCTGGGAGTGACATTGCAAGCGATTTGTAGCCTTATTTGAAGTGTTTCGTCACTCGAAAATCGGTTAAGCGAGAAAAATGGCGGATGAAAGTGAAAAATTCTGAAACTGGATGAAGACGAGGCTGAGCAAAACATTGACATTAACCCCTTAGCCATGTTAACCTAACTAATCCAGGAAATTCTGACTGATTAAAAATTGTACCCTGGAAATGTTGAGCAGGATTACACAAAATACTTAATTCTGATTGGCTAATATATGATTGGCACAGAATCTGCAAAAACTCTATTTAAGCCCAAAAAGACATTGGTCTGTCAAGGGGGCCACAAAAGTAGGGAATTAACAACAGAATTACTTGGATACCGAAAGGAATGTATGTCATAGGCTCAACTTCCCATGTGACAAACCAAGTAAGGAAATTAACAATGGCAGCTCATAGTAAATCATAGTCCGGATAACAAATTGTAAAACAAATTATATGTTTTTATATTTTGTAAAACATATTGCCCATCACTAGTGCTATTTTTTTGTAAGATCATATTATAAATATGTGATATCAGTGGCCCTTTACATATCTAATTCACTGATATCCAAATAGTTAACACTTATGCTTTAAAAAAATCATTGTTCTATCCCTCTGTGATCTCTGACATTACATTGCTACAAATTCACTGACATTTTAAAGCATATTTTATTTAATATAAATTACAACATAAAAAAAAATTCTGAACACATTGACCTGAATTCTAGGAATTAAATCAAGTGAATGATTAGTTTAGAGCAGTATCTGAAATCACAAGTCGGCAACATCTCTTTACTCACCCAGCCATAGGCATCTTACGGATTCTTTGCCACACTAAGGGCCTCATTCAATTGCAAACCTGCAACTTACGGCATACAGGCCGTATGTCTGCGGGCTTGAACTTTGCTACAATTACAGAACGATTCATTTGAACAAGCCCGCAAGTTGCAGCCCAAAATCCGAAAACGTAAACCATGCACTCGTATGTAACATTTTAGAGCTTGAGCCAGTTAAGCAAGGCCGTAACTCCCAAGTCAGAAACAGCCAATAGGAAATGAGACCATCATCATTACAGCAGTAAAAGATGGAGGTTACATGTCAATCAATTAGTGTTTAGAGGTCCGATATGTGATCGGATTCGTAAAACCGCAAAATACATAACAATAAAAACAAATGCTAATACTGTTCTAGTCCATGTGGGTGGCCTGATATGTATGAACTCATTGATTCCTGAGATCGATATAACCCCAAAATGAAACATAAAAAATAATATTTTCTACTGCAGATTTGCGAGCTTAAGACTGTTGTGCAATTATAATTTCCCCGTCATTTACAGTGCAGTAATGATTTTTTATTTGCATTTACAGTGCTACGGACATGTCTTTAACCCCTTTGCGGGTCCTATCTGGTACTCATAGGACTTTCTTCTACATTTGCCATTTACGGGTGTGAAAACATTTGCGGGCTTGAGGAATTGTAACAATAGAATGGCGATTTGCGATTGTAAAATTTACGGACTTGAAAGATCAATGGCTTAGATGGGTCAGAGTTACGATTTTGACAACCGCAGGGATTTTTACCATTTAACCAGCAAAATGTTTGCAGGTAGCTAAAAGACACCAATTGAATAGCAAATGAGTTTACGGGCTATATTACGGGCTCCAGTAACCATCAACTGCTCAATTGAATAGGGACCCATGACTAATTGAGTCATTTGTAAGTGTGTCATCTTCAAATTTGATTAGTGTTTATTTGTTTTTATGTCTTTTTAACAACCTAAAACTAGCTGACTTAGTTTTAACTTTGAATTCAATTACTATCTTTAATTTGGTCAAAACCAGAGCAAAAAACTGTTATTGAACTAAAATTTGCTGGCAGTGTTGAATGACCATCCCTCTGTTTCTCTATCAGAGTCTGTATTAATTCAAAGCAATTTTTGTTCAATTTTTTTTTACTTTTTTAATCCTATTTTCCTGATAAAATCATATACACATGTCTCTCTTCATGGAAGATGCATTTAAGAAGGTCAGGTACATACATATACATCCCTGTAATGAAAAGCCCATGTTTATTTTTCAGCCAATCAGAGGTCATATCCCTGGATGCTTTCTCTCCATGTTTCCTGTGATTGGTTGAGAAATCTCTATGACAGATAATTATGATAGAGAACTTTCAAGGGAGGGAATGTATGCCTCACTTCCTTGTGGGGCTTCTTTTTTATTTTGTGTGTCTTTGACCTCATGGACCGTAACACACCAGGACATCTTTATTATCCACTTGGTAAACATGGCAGAGATACTGGAGTGGGTTGCCAGTTCCTTCTCCAGTGGGCCACAGCATACAGCTCCTGGTATTCCTAGGTGGTCTCCCATCCATGTACTGAAAAGTCCCAACCCTGCTTGGCTTCAGGGTGGTGTGACCTCTTGGTTCCCTGACTGAAATCAAACTCAGGTTGCAGCAATGAAGGCACCAAATCCTAACCACTGGACCACCAGGGAACCCGGGGCTGCTTTAGGATAAGTATAAAAGCATTTTTTTTTCTTTAGTAGATGGATTCCTTTGTTTTTGATGCATTTGTACAAAGGCAAAAACATTACAAAATCCCTAAAAAGTCAATTAATGTGCCTTATTAATGTATGATTTATTAAAATGTATCTCAAATTAATTTTAGACAGTAAAAAATACAAATAACCTATAATTTATTATATATTATATGCTGCTATAGCCTGCACTGGTCCACCATTGTTTTCTTGCAGCTTGCCTTGAGACGATTGGTCTTTGAAGCCTTGAACACTGATAAAGATGTTTTTCCACTGCTTCCAACAATAAATTCCAGCCTCCAATAGACATGCTTGGTGCCTTATGTGTTTCCAAGGTTCCCTCTTACCTCATAAAGAGAGTTAGGGGGAGTACACATCCCACGATTCCTTCCTGCACAAACTGCCATCATTGATTGTTACATTGTAATACAATGTATTGCTGTCTGTGATTGGCCAAAGCAAATGATGAATTTTATGATAATTTTAGCAAGGATTTACAGGGATGGCAACTCACAAAAGCTGCTGCTTGCAAAGTGAGAGATTTATCAAACATCAGGGTGAGTTTGTTCATGTTTATTTTGGTATGTTTTCATGCAAAAAAATGTTTTCCTACACTACTGATTCTCCTCTATCAGATGCATTCATAATCCAGGAAACTTAGATATTCCTTTAACATCTCCCACGCACATGCTCAGAAGCCGACAGCTGCACTTTAAGGGCCTCATTCAAATGCGATTTGGCCAATTGAATAGGGCTCTATATAAGCACAGAGCATTTTTTTACAGAAGATTTTAGTTAGTGAAGACCGTGCTTTTGGATAGAAGTTCACTAACTAAAAAGGTCTGTAAAAAAATATGCTCTGTGCTATATAGAGCCCTATTCAATTGGCCAAATGGCATTTGAATGAGACCCTAAGTGAGCATCCTGCTCTCCCTGCTCTGTACATGCCCCTTGTGCACTAAGCAGCAAGGCCTGGAGACAATGGCACAGTCTGCTGAACTTAAGAATTCCTCTAAAAATGTTTTATGCTCATAGCTTATCCAGCTGCTAAGGTGGTAGGTTTGTCACATACCTAGCAAACAACTCACAGTAAGAGCCTCATTCAATTCCGTGTTGCCCAATGGAATAGGCCTCTATATCAGCACATACAAAAAAATGTCACAGAACTTTTTAGTTACTGAACCTCTATCCAAAACCAAGGTTTTCAACAACTAAAAAATGATGTCAAAAAAATATGTTTTGTGCTTATATAGAGCCCTATTCAATTGCCAAAATTCTAATTGAATGAGGACCTAAGTCTTTAAGCCTATAAAACAAGTTTATTTTTCATTTAAAAACAGTTCGTAAATGTTCACCTTAATAACACAAAGATAATACATACTTTTATTTTCCAAAAACATTTTGCCCTTTTTCTGTTTATATATTGTTGTTGTTTAGTCGTTCAGGCGTGATCGACTCTCTGTGACCACATGTACCTCAGCACACCAGGCACAATCATTATGTCATTGGTTGTGCTTATTCATAAGGTTTTCTTGGCAAAGATACTGGAGTGGGTTGCCAGTTCCTTCTGCAGTGTACACTGATTTGTCTGACCAACATGTTATAGCTAACAGTTTCATTGAGATACACCATGACAAGGTAGCAATCCAGAAGGAGAACAAGCCTGGTCTTGCCGTCTCTTACAAGACTGTGTTCATGCAAGGGGACTCTTACTCCTACTTTTTACTACACAAGACTCCTTACATTTTATTATACAATACCTCATGTATTTAAAATGATAATCAAATTTGTTACTGTACTATAAGCTATCGTAATTTAGAAAACTTATTTTGCCCAGTATAAGCATAAGATATGAGATATATATAATGGGTCAGATAAGATGGGCCATTTGTTTTTATGTGATGTTGAATCTACATTTCTATGTTTGGATTTTTTTCCTGCCTATACAGTCAATATATCTCTACTGACTCAACTTGGCAACATTGTTTCTCTTATTTCACTTGACGTTCCTCATAGGTGGCCCATGAGTCCGTTAAATGGCCTCACTGTGCAGTAAACCTATTAAATTTTACCCAAAGCTAAATGGAAACATATCTGTAGAAAACGATTTAACCTGTAATAGAGCTATAAATAACGATGGGACATATTTTGGAGTAGATTCCTAATTATTTGCTGGTTTTAGAGAGATATAATGGGGAATTTACTGTTGAAGAGTGGTATTCCATCCCACTATAGAGACCAGGCTGAGGGCCACACAGGAAGTAGTTAAGGGCCACATCTGGCCCCGGGCTACGTGTTGCCCACCAGTGTTCAATACTCTTATTGTGAGACTGGAAGTAACTGGAGAAATTCTTATATATATACTCTATAAATAATTCTGGGACAAGGATGAAGAGCAATTGTTTGGACAAAAATTTCTGAATGGGGAAAGGGCACCATTACTACATTATTATGACCACCAGCTAATATGCCGAATAAACTCGGTGAGCAGCGCGTACAGCAGCTAGACAGCTTGATAGTAAGTTGATACGATGCTGGAAGGTATGCAATGGTATCTGGAGCCATGCAGACTGCAGTGCATCCAACAGCTGCTGATGAGTGCATGGTGGAGGATCCATACAGTGAAGATGGAGATCAAGGTGGTCCTACAGGTGCTCGATGGGGTTTAAGTCCAGGGAATTTGAAGGCCAGGAAAGTACTTGGAAGTCTTCTTCATGCTCCTCCAACCACTCCCGGACAATTCTGGCCATATGACATGTTGCATGGTCCTGATGGAAGATTCCATTTGCTTCATATAAGACAGTCAACATGTATGAGTGTAATTGATCTGCAAGGATGGATAGATAACTCAATCGCTTGAGAGTGCCTTCCAGAGGTAAGAGTGGACCAAGAGAATGCCAAGAAAACATTCCCCAGACCATAACGTTGCAGCCACCAGCTTGTGTTCTTCCACAATGGTTGCAGAGTGTTTGTTTTCTAAGGTTTCACGCCTGACACACCAACGTTTGTCCAGTCGATGGAACAGAAAACATAGCTACAGTATTTAGAGAAGCTACCATTTGAAGAGGGCACATTTCGGTATTGTCATGCAAATTGAAGCCTTTTCTGACAATGAGCCCTCGTCACCATAGATGCAGTAACCAGCTATTTGCTTCAGAGCCCCATACTTAAGAGGGTTCGCTGTACTGTTGCTTTAGAACCACATCTTTTAGCCCCCTGGTTCTTTTGGATGGTGAGTTGAACTGTAGCGGGTCGTTTGGCCCTCACACACCGCCACAGCCGCCTTTCACCTCTGACATCAATGGCACGTGGTGCTCCGCAGTTATGACAAGGTTTATTGGCAATGGTGGCATTTGTCCAGTCACGGTACACTTTAACCACAGCAGCATGCGAACAGTTCACAAACTGCGCTGTTTCAGAAATACTGCGACCCCTGGCCCGAAAGCCAATGATCATCCCCTGGATAAATCGTACATTTTAACCTTGACAGCAATGGTTGATATTTTTGCAGAATGCCTAAATGGCATCTTATATAACCACAAGACCAGCTACCAACACATGCCGTGTTTCATTGTCTATGCACTGCTGACTGCAAAAGTAGGCGGTGGTCATAATAATGTGACTGGGCCCTGTATGTCTAATTTACAATGCAATATCTTGTCATTTCTGACAGTAACATGTGATAACGTGTTGTTTAATCCAATATGGGCATAATCATTAACCACTAAATAATAGCATTTTGAAAAGTCGCTTTAAAACTGATGCAGAATGATCACACATATTTTTTCAAGGTTTAGCCAACTAACCTGACAATGCCACAAACAATAGAGCACATTGAAAACCATTAAAGGACCCTGATGTGCCATATTAATACCATGCTGCTTGATAATGTGCAGAATGTTTTTCCAAAATGTTAAAAAAATAAACTCAGCTTAACTATTGTATTACATTTTGCTCTAATGGCTGCAGACTTTTTTTTCTAACATGATTGGAAACCTGGTATAAATGGAATGGAATAAACCATGTATTTAGATATGATATTTGGTTCTGTTGAAATACTCATTGGAAATATAACTAAACTAGAAAATTGCCCGTTAAAAATGATGGGATTAAAATTCTAAGGCTGGCAATGCTGTTTGTCACACAATGTGAGGCTTTTGCTCCTCTGAGCACCTTCAGCACTCATTGCGTGCACTGCGCTGAGCGCCTTCGGCGTTTGGCGCTCATTGCGACCCTTCGGCGCTCATTGCGACCCTTTCCTCCCGCCTACTGTACGGGACGCTCATTGCAGGTTTCATTGACCTGCAAGTTTTGTGCTTGGGAATGCCCTGTGTCTCTTTCCAGCATCTGCCCCTGTCCCTTCCCTGTGTCTTTCTCCTCTGTGTGTCTCCTGAATCTTTGCCTGGTGCGCTGACTGTCATTGGTTTTATTTTCAAATTCCAGCGTGCTTGGTGTTGTTGGTGTAAGTGTTACTGTCTTTGCCGTCGTGTATTTTCTAAGTCCCGCGTGCCTGGCTTTTCTCAGCCTCGTTTTCATCCAGTTTCAGAATTTTTACGTTTTTCATCCGCCATTTTTGTCCTTGCTTAGCCGATTTTGTATTGACGAAAAAACCCAAATATATATCAAATTCGCTTGCATCCTCACTCCCAGGCTTCCGGGCTCTCCCCCTGTGCTGTGTGTGTTATTATTTTTGTTAAATTATTTTGTTTGTTTTTCGTGTTTTTAGAGTTACGCGCTTCAGTCGCAGTTGCGACCTTCGCCTTCGTATGCCTCAACTACTCGCCTCGCAGTCACCTTCGTTGCTCATTGCAGCCTAAGTACTGCAGCGCTGTCAAGCCTCGCTTCGTGAGCCTCGCAGTTCAATTGCGCCGCTGTCGCCAGCAACACTGAAAACTATATATGTGATAGAAAACTAGGCGTCAAAAGGATATCCCTCCACCTCAAGCTACAGACAAACTATTAATCCATGATGGAATGTCATGACACTACCAGAGCACCTTAAATATAATATTTTGTTTAAAAATGCTTTTGTTATCTTGTGGCTTTTAGTTGGTTAAGTACTAAAAATATGAGACATTTTACTCAAGGGTTTGTTTCATCTGCTGAACTGCTGGTTACCTTCCAGACCACCTTTGATATCTAAGACATTTTAACAAGGTGATAATACATGGTGCACAATATATTTTCATCTATTTTTTCGTAGATTGTAATGGAGCACATTTTAACTGCAGATATATTATATAGTATGTATATATATATATATATATATATATATATTATATTTAAAATGAAAGGTGATGGCCGGGCCATGTCTTGAATTGTTAGACAATGCTTATCCCTCCTTGTTCCTGAGCACCAGCAGGTAAGGTCTCAGGGACCGGACTGGTCCTAGGACTACGTATTGAGGAGTACTAGCCCACATGCTTTTGTCAACGTATAATATGAATTGTTGGAGTTCCAAGGCCCATCCAAATTTAACGGCATATAAAGGTCAGCACTTATTTCAAATATTTATTGTCGTCTCTGCAAATGTTAGCTAATTAGATGGTAAATCTAAGCCCCAGTATGGAGTTAATTACAAATATTTATCCACAGTCAGATGTTTTTTTGGAAGCAAAGACAAAACATCTGGTATATTTTACATTACTGGAATGATACTAACATGTGAGACCAAAAAGCGTGATGCTGCTATTCCATGGTATAAGCATTGATATGAATACGAATGAGTAGTTTGGTTAAAGGATCATTGTAATTTTGGATAAAACTTCACATTTTGGGGAATTTTATCAAAAAGCACCATTAGCAGCTATGTAAACAATGAGCATAAAATCATTTATGTTATGGAGATGTTGGTTGTGTCATGGGCACCTCCATCTTGGACTGCTAATCTATCTCTAGTCTGACAAGGAAGGTTATCCAACTGGTTGTTGATATGCTATTGTAATATTGTATTGTCAAGTGGCTGAATCCAAGGTTCCTCCCATTACTTTGAGGTGTCCAAACAAGGGCAACATATTTCCTGCCAATTAAGTGAAATTGAATACAAAATAAAAAGCTATATATATTTATTTTAAACTTTCTGAAAACATATTGCACATTATCAAGTCAAGTTCTTCATAAACAGTTACTATAAACATGACACTTCAGTTACCCTTTAAAGGACCACCAAAGTTAATCTTTGTTCTGGTTCTTTCAATATAATTTAATGGAGATGCTATCTGCATCCAAGATCTCTCCCGGATGACCAATCAGGTTAGGGGAAAATGTGTTAGAAAAATGTGTGAATTCAGTAAAGCATTATTAATAAATATAAAGGCTACAAAGTTATTACTCACAAGAACAAACACATGGATGTGGTTTTGATGGAATAATATTCCACTACACAAAGAAGGGAACATGTACAACTATTCACCTCATGGGAGAAAGAATATATTGCTGCCATTGTGCCTCAGAACACATCTTTATTTTAAGCTAAAATAAAAATAAAGATCTTAAGACTTTAGGAGAACTGATTAGAGTTTCTACTGCTGCAGACAATGAAGAAAGCTGACCTTGCAAGAAGAACTGGCAATCTGGAAGAAGTTGATTGTATATCTGGTGCAAGACCAACATGGATACAGATCTGTGTGCGGGAAGGTGAATTTAAGTAACAGGTAAATACTGAGGGCTTTATAACTACGCCTGTTCTTCCAAGTTTAGTAGTTTTTTTCCTCTGCTTTGCTTTTTTTGCATTTGGCATACCTATTTTTTTTATTCTTGGAATTTATTGACCAACTTGCGTGTTCACTTTTATTTTGATTTTAATCTGTTATAAATCACACAGGGAGCAAGGAACCATTGCATTAGTGTAGTATTTGTTGTTCAGTCCTTAAGTCGTGTCCAGTGGAGGAGTGCAAAAAAGAAAATTTGCCCCCCCCCCCCCCCCCAGGCACAATTTTTATTTAGCACTTCATGATCCCCATCCAACATTAACTCACACAGTACATACAGTATATAAAATATATAAAAAAATAAATACATGTTCGGGACCCAAGGGGGGTTTACAGGGCCACGGATGACTGCGGGGGCTACGGGGGCCAGTGAGGGCCACAGAGGATCTTGGGGGCCACAGGGGATGCACAGGGCCCACATAGGGCCCTGAGCAACCACAGGAGGCTTAAAAGCCACAAGGACCCCATGGGGGCTAAAAAAGGCCAAAGATGACTGCAGGGGTTACATGGGGCCAGTGGGGTCCACAGAGGATCTGCAGGGACCACAGGGGATCTGTGGGGGCCACAGGGGCCTGGAGGCCATGGAAGACAAGCTAGACTACTGAGGACCTGTGGGGCCACAGAATGGCTGCATGGGTAACAGGGGTCCTGCAGGAGCCAACAAGGACCTACAGGGGGAATTAAGGGGCAACGAGGGCCACAAGGGGGTCTCTGGGGGCCACTGGAGGGCTGCAGTGCCACATGGTGGCCACGGGGGTAGAGATGTTCCTCAGGGCCTCGGTGCACCAATTGCACTGCCGGTAGCTCTGCCTCTGGCTGTGTCTGACTCTCCGTGGATATATGGACGCATCACGCCAGACACATCTGTCTATGTTTCTGGTCGTGCTTATGCACAAGGGGCCGTAGGGGAGTAAAAGGGGCTGTAGGGGAGCATAGGGGCCCCTTATGGCCGCAGGGACCCCAGGAGGGCTAGACAAGGCCATTGGTGACTGCGGGGGCCTCAGGGGGCCAGTGGGGACCACAGAAGATTTGTGGGGGCAACAGGGGATGTGTGGGGACCAGTGGGGTCCACATAGGATCCACAGGGGATCTGCAGGGGGCACACGGGCCTGGGGGCCATGGAAGACCAGCTAGGACCACTGAGGCCACTGAGGACCCGCAGGGGCCACAAAATGGCTGCATGGGTCACCAAGGACTCGCAGGGGGAACTAAGGGGCCACAAAGGGGACGAGGGGGGTCACTAGAGGGCCGCAGGGACCTGCGGGATGTTCCTCTCCGTGGACATATGGACAGCATCACGCCAGACACATCTGTCTGTGTTTCTGGTCGTGCTTATGCATAAGGTTTTCCTGGCAAAGATATTGGAATGGGTTGCCAGTTCCTTCTCCAGTGGACCTCTCGCCTATGACCTGCCTATCGTGGAAGACCCTACACGGTTTAGCTCACAGCTTCATTGAGATACACAAGCCCCTTCACCAGAACAAGGTGGTGAAACAGAAGGGGAGTGTAGTATAGTACGATAAAAAAACTATTTGAACAAAACTGTTATAATTTATGTTTTTTGCAGAAGAGTTTCATAATTACATAGTAAATGCGGTTGAAAAAATACTTATAGCCCATCAAGTTCAACCATTTAAGATCTCCTCTGATCCTCAATATGTGGATTAATTGTTAATTGATCCACAGGAAGGCAATCAGAATAAAAACCCAAGTGAAACAAAGCCAATTGTCTCAAAAGGGAAAAACATGTATTCCTTCCTGACCCCAGATACTGGAGATTGGATTCCTCCCTGGATAAACACTCTCTCTCTAACTATCCAGGATAACCCTGAATGCCCTTTTTATTTAAAAATATATCTAATCCCTTTTTAAAGTTATCTATTGAATCCTCTGTCACCACCTCATTTGGTAGAGAATTCTACAGATTAACCACCCTTACTGCGAAGAACCCTTTTCTTTCTTTAAGGTGAAATTATTTTACTTCTAATCTCAAGGGATGTCCTCTTGTCAGTTGAAAACCTCTTGGCACAAAAAGCTCCCTTGACAAATCTTTATACTGACCCTGGATATAATTATATAAGGTAATCATATCTCCTCTTAGACACCTTTTTTTCTGGAGAAAATACATTGAATTTGATTAGTCTTTCTTCATAACTTAGCCCCTCTATTCCACTTATTAGTTTTGTTGCTCTCCTCTGTACCTTTTCCAGCTCTAAAATGTCATTTTTTATGAAGTGGTGCCCAAAATTGTTACCTAGGTGGTTGTCCACAAATACTCCCAAATCCCTTTCAATATCTGATACACCTAGATTTGCTCCATTAAGATTATAAATTGCATGGCTATATTTCCTTCCCAGGGACATAACTTTACATTTATTCGTATTAAATCTCATCTGCCATTTAATTGCCCATTTCTCTAGTTTATGCAAACCCCTTTGGAGGGAAAGTACATAATTTTCTAATTGAATTACCTTGCACAACTTAGTGTCATCAGCAACAATGGAGACACTACTTTCCAGTCCTACTTCTAAGTAATTAATACATATGTTAAAAAGGAGAGGCCCTAATACTGAACCCTGAGGAACCCCACTTACCACATTAGTCCAATCTGAGTATGTTCCATTTACAACAACCCTTTGCTTCCTGTCTTTTAGCCAGCTCTCAATCCATGAACAGATATTTACTGCAATTCCTGTATGCCTTCGTTTGCACAATAGTCTTCCATGTGGCACTGTATCAAAAGCCTTTGCAAAATCTAAAGACTACATCCACTGAGTTGCCTTGATCCAAGTTCCTACAAACCTCTTCATAGAAACTAATTAGATTTGTTTGACAAGACCTATCACTCATAAATCCAGTTCAAATAGACATATTGTTGTATATTATCCCTTATTAACCCTTCTAAAAGCTTCCCCACTACAGAAGTGAGGCTCACTGGTCTATAATTCCCCAGACTTGCTCTTGCTCCCTTCTTAAATATAGGTATCACATCTGCTTTTCTCCATTCATCTGGTAGAGACCCTGTGTTAAATGAAAAATTTGATATAACGGTTTGGCTATTACAGAATCCAGTTCTGTCAGCACCCTTGGATGTATTCCATCAGGACCCGAGGCTTTATTAACATTTATTTTTTCCAACCTCTTTTGGAGATCTTGCACTTGGCGAGAATAAACAGTGTTGGGATTCAAAAAATAAATATTTTGTGATTTATAAGACATCTTATACAATCTCCTGATTATAATTAGCCATGCAATTAATTACACCTTTAGCCAATCTAGTTCTTTAAAGGAGCATACTATATACAGTTTAAGGGACTTCAATGCACCTTTAACTAAGGAACAAAATGCAAAGTACACTCAGTACTGCTGCATACAGTCATTAAAGGCTCATGCCTAGGGAGGCAGATTATAGGGAAGAGCATGGAGTCAGCTAGGGCCAAGCTTTTTCACCCTATATATATAAGAGTAGCTTAAAGCTAGCAAAAAAAAAAAAATCTATTCATCAAAGAAAAAAACATATAGCCTGTAAGTTTCTCTAATAAAATACATTTCTGGTAAAAATGTTGACTCCCTAATCTCATAACTGGAGATGTTATTCTAAGATTTTTTTAGCTTATATTAATATTTTAATAATTGATTTTATTATTGTCAAATACTATTAGCTTAATCTGAAGACCTAGAACTGAAAGCACTTAATGTAGATGAAAACTCCTGCCTGCATTAGGATTTAAATTCATAAAATTGAAAAGCTAATGGCTTCTGCTCCAGACGTCGGCGACATAAATGCGAATCCGGTAAACAAGTCTAATGTAGGTAAATATCAGAAAAGTGTAGATACAAAACAAAAACAACCTGGAAAAGTAAATGGACTATTTTACTTAAAATAAATGATGTTTCTGTTGCTCAATACAGTGTTTTAGGTGAAGAAATTAATTGTAGAGCAAACAGTGTCTTTGCCAATAGGAAGATTGCTGCCTGTCATGCTAAAAGCATATACGATAAACACGGGTGTTGTAAAATGTCTGTTTTAACACTAGATTTTCTAACATTTCCATTCCACAGTTGTACTCGATCACGGCTTGAGATTTCAAGTGTAAAATGGAAATTGGTTTTGTTTACGAGAGTAGCAACGGTGCGCCAACAAGCGTCTTCAGTGTTAACACGGATTGGTGACCTTTGGTGTTGCCCTTTGCTCGATTATAAAACAGGCTAGACTTTTTACTGGAGCGTAGAATCACTTTAGTGGAGGAATGCTTCAGTGATCTGTCTTATCACCAGCTGTCACCCATGAGCATCCGCAGGAATTGTCATGCAAGTGAGAAAAGCAAAATTACCAAGAGGTCTGTTTAGAAAAAGACAAAATACGGTATACTTAAAGGTCCAGTGTACACACGTTTCATGTTAAACCTGTTTTTAGTTCACCGTTAACTAACATTAAAAATACATATGTAAATCTTTGGCCGATAAAAATATAATTAAAGGAATAACTAAGTTTCCTGGATTATGAATGCATCTGATAGAGGAGAATCAGTAGTGCATGCAAACATTTTTCTGCATGAAAAAATACCAAAATAAACATTTACCAACTCAACCTGATGTTTGCTAAATCTTTGTAGTCTGCAAGCCGAGGCTTTTGTTAGATGACACCCCTGAAAATCCCTGCTAAGATTAGCATAAAATTCATAATTAATTTTGGCCAATCATGAGAAAGCAGAGTTTAGCTGCTAAGGTGATCATCTCTTCTGCTACAATGGCTTCAATTCTACACATAGACTATTACATATACTGTATAATGGTGATTTGTTTGTTCAACTTACTAGACTTCCCTGTTTGTTTAAGGACTAGCTATGCATTCTCTGTTGGTTTAACCATGCCCTCCCCCAATCTGCCTTCTCCTACACCCCCTGTAATGCTTTGATAACCCCTTTGCTCACTCACTAACTTCCTTTTTACTTTCATAACTAGGACCTGGACACATCTCTCCACCTCTTACCTTACAAACACTGCCTCTGACCTGGAACTATTACTCCCCACCTTCAATTTTGCCATACTAACTTCTTCCTGAATCAATATACCATTTCCCTTCCACCCACCTCTAATTATTCCAGCTATATAGCAGTCAAATTACTATCACCTGACTTTCCCATGTGCAGGTTATACTTATATATGACCACTTGTGACAGATAGCATATTGCATACTAAAGCCATTCACCTCAAATTACTCTGTTAGACCCCCTCCCTCTTGCATTTAATAAAAAAAAAAAAAACATTCTAACTTGGCACTCCTTCCCACCCTAGCCAGCTTTTAATTCCTTCCTTGCTATTCCTTATCTGCTCTTCCCCAGGTTTTTGCCTCTTCAATTGCCTTTAGATTGTAAGTAGCGAGTTTCTAATCTTGTAGGATGTTTTGGGGCGAACTGTCTTCTACAGTTTTTTAATATTGTATCTTTTTTTGTTCATATCCTGTGTACAGCGCTACGGAATATATTGGTGCGTTACAAATAAAAAATAATTATAATAATACGTTTGAATCATATTCTGGGGTTCCTGTGTTGCAAAGCAGCCTGGTATATGTAGTCTCTTTTTCTATATATCCTTGTGCTTTGATTCAGCTATGAGCTCAGACACCACCCAGCCATGTGATTCCATCCTGCAGCAAGTACTTCCTTTGAAAGGTCAAACTCTGTGTCTGGCTGCCTTTCCTGTGTGGATTTTACTTTCCTGCCTATAACTTTGTAAGTACACTGAACCTATCTATATAACACATATTTTTCTGATAATCACTGCCTGTTTCTTACCAAACATTTGAAGCCCAGAAAAATTATATATACCTTTAAACACAAATATGCCTCAAATTAACTTACACACTCACACACAGCACAAGGGGAGAGCCAGGGAGCCGATGAGTGAGGTTGCAAGTTAATTTGAGGCATATTTTGTCTTTTTTAACGATAAAAATCTCAGAAGCAGGAAAAAAAATGGCGGCCAATTTTTTTTTTATTATTCTGAAACAAGATAAAAGATAGTAACAATTACACCAACAATACAGGACTTACGCAGGCATGCAGGACTTAGAAAATAGCATGACGGCAAAGCAAGTAACACACCAACAATGACAGGCACGCAGGATACAGATGCACAATGCCAGGCACGCGGGACTTAGAAAATACACAACGGCAAAGACAGTAACACTTACACCAACAACGCCAGGCACGCAGGACTTTGAAAATAAAACCAACGTCAGTCAGCGCGCACCACGCAAAGATTTAGCAGAAACACATAGGAGAAAGATACAGGGAAGGAATGGAGGAGAAGGTGGAAAGAGACACATGGCAAGTTGTAAGTTACCGAGGCCTGTAGCGGTGAAGTAGATGGGAGGAGAGGCTCACAATGAGGGCCGAAGGTGCTCAGAGGGGGCAGAACATTGCATTGTGTGGTAAACAGCATTGCCAATCTTCAAATTGTATTGCCGTCATTTGTGACGGGCAAGTTGCTAGTCTTAAATAATCATCATTATAAATAAAGAAAATAATGTATACATTAAGAGTAACCATTTTTAGTTTCCTCACCCCTTACCCACAGGCAGTACATTAGGGTGTCTTTTGGGTTTGCAACAGTGTAACGTCATCACCAACATCTAGTGGTATGTACATGGCACAGTGAAGATGTTATATAATGTGCCATTCTCCAGTCTCACCAGGATATATAGTGACAGTGCTGCCCAACACCCTCCCGTGATCGCTGAATACATCAAAGGATGTCTCCTGTAATTGGCTGAAGTTATAAGCATATTCCCTTTCTGGATCGCTACCTTGTCTTGGTTGGGTAAGTCAATGAAGATGTGAGCTATACCATGTAGGGTCACCCAAGATGGGAAGATCAAAGCAGAAAGGAAATTCAGGGCCTTGGGCTAGGCAAAAATACACCACTTACCAAAGGAATATTGTTTGTAGGATAATCAGGTATGTGTGGGAGGCAGCATTGACACTATGCTTCCTGATGAGAATGAATAACGGTCATTTTTCTCTCTTGTGTTATAAAATAAAATGATCCATCATCCCTAATACGCGTTTCTATGCCTCTATAATTCTGATAATTTTAGCAGGATTTACAAATTATTCTGCGGAAAAAAAACAATACATATTTTAACTGCCTTTTTCATAAAATCACACTCATTTACAGACTGAACTAATTCAGTTCTTGCCAAACTGGGAACAATAGACCAATTAACAATAACAAAGTTCTAATGAACATTGTTTCCAGTTTTATTCCTTGAACTGACGTGACACCATACAGCATAATTTTGCTGTTGCAAACATATTATCCAGAAAAATGTTTGCAGCTACAGTATATCATTATTGAAAAGAGAGAATAATTAGTCAAAATGGTAAGTTTGAAGCTCGGTAATGAGGTCAGGAGTTTCCACCCAGCCATGACTCAGCTTTACCCCCAGTAGAAAAATGCTGCACATTCCGTCGTGATTTAAATAGTTCTGCTCAGCCTTTATTGATTATTTGTCGGAGAAGCATAAAACAGAGATTTCTTTCTAGATAATACTTTATGGCCATATGGAGAAAAACTTTCGGTGCCAAAAAGGCTGAGAACAAAGCTGTTCCGTAGGAGCATAATGAGAAAGAACTCTGATTTAATGTCAAAGTGTCATCTCTAGTCATTAGACAGACGTCTGCCAGCAGAAGGGTTGGATGTATTAAAAGGCTGGTATTTATAAAGATCTTGGTTTATCCAAACTTCTTTTTGCATGGTTTGACAAGAAAACATGATGATGTCCAAAAAGGTCTGTATATGGTATGATATCAACCAGAAAAGGCCTCAATGACAATAAATTCTAATGGTAAGACTCAAGAAAAACATATACTTTAGATTGAATCTTTAAAAACTATAATCTGAAAATGGAGACTTCCCAGACTTATCAAGAAATCCCTTTTAAAAGTTCTTCAAATTTGTCCTCAATCAAAGTCTAGATCTATTTTTTCTCTATAGAGCTCTGAGATGGTTCATTGCTGCCAATTTGTTAAGGGATTTTCCACTTGGAGACCAATACAGAGGGTATTCCAATGTTTGTTAATACATTTTAAAGCACATAAGAATAGATTTGACAGAAAGTACAAACCAAAAGGCTCCCTGGTGGTCCAGTGGTTAAGATTTGGTGCTTTCACCACAGCAACATGGGTTCAATTTCCAGTCAGGGAACCCAGAGATCACTCCACCCTGAAGCTGAGAAGGCTTGGGCCTGGTCAGTAGATGGCTAGGAGACCATCTAGAAATACCAGGAGCTATATGCCACCTGGTCAGTACATGGATGGGAGACCCCCTAGGAATACCAGGAGCTGTATGCTGTGGCCCACTGGAGAAGGAACTGGAAACCCTCTCCAGTGTCTTTGCCATGAATACCAAGTGGATCAGCATGACCTTGGACATAAAGATCTCTTGGTGTGTTATGGTTCATGAGAGTCAAAAACGACTGAACGATGGAAAGAAAAATTAACCAAAACACCTTTCGGGACAAAAATTCTGGTTTAATTAATCCTCAGAACGACCACCACAGGCACGCTTGAATTCCTTTATGAGTTCATTCAATTTACAAGAGACTGGAACTGTTCAGTTGATGAATGGTACTAAAACATTTTTTTTTAAGTAATATTGTTGTTGTTTAGTAGTTAAGCTGTGTCCGACTCTTCGTGACCGTACGATTCGCAGCACACCATGCACATCTTGTGTCTGGTTGTGCCGAATCATAAGGTTTTCCTGGCAAATATACTGGAATTTGTTGACAGTCTCACCTCTCTTTTATTACATGCCCACCTTGGATGACCCTTGAAGTAAACCAGCCCCTTCCCCACGACAAGGTAGCGATCCAGAAGGGGAAATAAGCTTACTACTTGAAAACATTTTTTTTTTAATAATTGTAATTGAAAACCTATTTTATTACAATCTGTACTATTAAAATATGTTTTCAAATAGACATTTTCAGTGTCCTTTTAACTGATCTAAAGTTACTCTTATTATCTTGACCAGTGGATCTTACTATATTTGCCCCTACTTCTTCTGCTGGAAGGTTATTCTACTTTCCTATTGCTTCTTCTCTGAAATAAGTACTAAATGGAAGAGTAAACCACAGCCACCTCAAACTACAGCTAGACTGGCAGCCCAAGGTAATCTCCACCAAAACATGGAGTTGGATACATTTAAGATTCTGCTTAAAATGCATTTTCATGGATTACACAATGTTCTTAGTTTCTACATATATCATAAACATATAAAAAATGTATGATGTACCTTTAATTCTACACTTTCCAATGGAGAAGATCTATGAGGATCATCCTCTTTAAGACGAACCATATGGGACAATATATAGCACAGGAAGCCGGGCTGCAGACTATAACCAATATACAAAGTATATGGTCACCAATTTATGGGACATCATCAAGGGCATAATATTTTGCATTTCAGGGCAGAACTGAGCCCCGGCCCAATGCATTAATTGGAATAGTCTGTTTTAATTTGTTTATAACCTTCCAAAAGTATTTTGTTGCCTTTTCATTTGTTCTAGAAATAAAGATTTTGCCAAGAACAAGGCAAGAAATAACATAATGAAAATACTCATATTCTACCATTACTTTGCAGCTTACTTTACTTCTGTTTTCTTATGTTACTTATTTATATAGTGTCATGATACAGTTATCTTATGATTATAGTGTACTAGGAAATTGCCTGTCAAAAAAATGCGGGGGTAAAATTGTAAGACTAGCAATGCTGTTTGCGACTCAATGCAAGGCTATGGGCCCTCTGAGCACCTTCGGCACTCATTGCAAGCCTCTCCCCCTGTGTAGTTAAATGTTAGTGGCTTGGATTAAGTTAAATGTTAGTGGCTTGGATTAAGTGTTACTAGCTTTCGTTAAGTGTTACTGCTTAGGGTTATTTTTTACGTCCTTCGAGCTAGTTTTACGTCCTTGGGCCTCGGTTTCGTCATTTTGTGTTTTTTTAGCTATTTTTTTTATCGCAAATATACATCCAATTAACCTGCAACCTCACTCACAGGCTCCCTGCCTCTCCCACTGTGGTGTGAGAGAGTGTAAGTTAATTTGAGGCCTTTTTTTTTTTTCATGTATTTTCAGTTCCGTGGTTCGACCGTTAAAGTTGTAATTTTGCAAGGCGCACAGTGCATGTACGGGTTTCGGTCCTAAGTTGTACGGATCGTAATTCCCTCATGCCTCAACTGCTCGCCTCGCTCATTGCAGGCTAAGTCCCGCGTGATCGACGGCTTGCCACGCTTTGCGAGGCTTGCTAAGCGTGACCAACATCGTATACGTTACCCACACTGACAACTATATATGTGATCTGTATTTTGACTCATAAAAATAAAACCTGAACTTTGCTTTAACAACACTGAATTTTTTTCAAGCAGTCCAAGCAGGTGTTCCATTGTCCTCTACTTGTATAAGGATATAAACCATGTTAAAATGGTATTTGGGGATTTAAGAGTAAGATAAATTGTATCCTCATTTGCATGTCCTTACCCAGTATTCTAAAGTGCAGTACAATGACTGTATTTCTGGGAAACCTGAGCAGGAAATATATTTTTAGGCTTTCAAATGGCCTTACAAATGTGCTATTTATTTTCTGTACTCTGTACATTGGAGACAGGGGTGGAGCTACCAGTGGTGCAGTGCACCAGGGCCCTCCTCTGTAGGGGGCCAGAGCTGTGCATTTCAATTTTTCTGTAGTGTAGAAGCCCCCTGGTGCTCCCCCACCCCAGCACAACCCACCAAGGGCACATTTGGGGGCTCCTTGGCTACACACACCCCAGACAGGGAATTGGTGCATGTCTGTCAGGGGGCATGGGGTCTGTGAAGGTGGAGCAAAGGAGATAGGGATGGGTGCTATGTTAAGTGGGAGCATAGGGAGTTTGGGTGCTGACAAGGACTGAGATCTATGTAGGGATGGATGCTAAGAGGGGTGGGTGCTGTGGGGGGTAGATGATGAGATGCCCACTCGGCAGGACCAACCCCCAACCTCCTCCAACGTAAAGGAATGAACTGGAAAGTGGAGCATCCGCTTCCTGGATCAGAGCTGCAGGGGAGGCAGACGTTAAGGTGACCAGCTATAGAAAGGGGTTGTGGGGGAGCAGAAATGGGAAAGGTTCTCGTGGAGTGAATTATTACCGAGTGGTCCATTGCAAACACATTTTTATAACCACCTCAGGGGGGCCAACATTTATTTTTTCACCAGGGCCCTCCATTCTCTAGCTCCGTCACTGGATGGAGAGCTTTTCTTATACCTTTGCTCACCATAAACTAAATGCTTATTGATATATAATCTAATACAAAACATATAGCTTATATAAGAATACATAAGACCTCGGCATGAGCCAGCACTGACTGGACAAGAATTATATCTCAAGGTGGAAGTTTTCTCTACTGTGTGAGGTTCTCTTCCAAGACATCTTTGACCTTGTGACTGCCGTCGAGTGATAATACAGTTGTTACTGATTGAACAGCAAAGCTGTGTATGTGAGTGATGGCCCCCTATACACTCAGTGACTCCAACACTATAATGAAATGTCAGCTGGATTGGTGCCTCAACAGGGGTTTGTCTGCTGGAATTTCTGATGCTTTACTTGAATCCTGGCAGTTATAAGCAATACAGAGACTGAAAAGCTGGAAATGTGTCTGTAAAGGAATTCTTAACATTTCCAAAGCATACAAGTCATCAATAATTGACAATCACTCTATGTGTTTTACCAATACAGGAAACAAGGTAATCAGCGCACTGCTCCCAAGATGTATAGCAAGAACACCTCTGTGCAACTCTACATCACGTACAGAGAAATCCTGGAGAACAAAGAAAGAAACATAAAAGTATAAAATAACATTAAATATCTAAAACAAAACATAACAAAAAAAAAAAAAATCAGCCTATTGTTTAAATATAGTAAAAGTACATCAAAGAAAACCATTTGAGGCTATCACAATATAGAGGAAATAGACACCAGTCTACAAATCATCAGGGTCTTGTGTCACTGAAAACTACATAAAAAAATACATTTTATGTATGTTATCAAAAACGTACATAATAGGCATCAACTTAGATTGCATATACTATTTTATGTCCATTAACTCTCTTTGTTGATCCTTCCCCTGTTGAAATGTTGTCTCCTAATAGGCATATTCACTATTAACATATGCTAGTCCTGATGGTCACAAGGCTAGCACATGCTCAGGGGGGATTACATAGATCACTAACAGATAACATGCAGAGTCTGGATATTGTAAATGAGGTTGAATCCTGAAGAAAAGTGTGTGTTTTAAATGTAGTTATCGATCATATCAGGCATTTTCTGTGTCCCTTTTCACATTGTGTCCCTTTTCACATTGTGATGCTACTGCTTGGGTCGAACCAGGGATTGTGTGGCTCAAGGAACCTCAGAGTATGTCATCTGGACCCGAGTATGCTGGGATAGCACTATTTGGAGGCCTGTTTAACTGCACACTGGGTTGCTGATTGGGTTCTGATTCTCATCACCTGCTTCTGGGGCTATATAAGCCAACCCTGGCCAGGTCCCAGTGCTCAGCTGTTTTGCTGTTTGCTGCAATCCAAGAGGTGTTTCTTGGATTGTTTTGTCTGGTTTTGACCTTGGCTTTGAATGACTGTTGCTTCTAATATCTGTCTCCTTAACCTTGGTGTGGTTACTGGACCTGCTCTTCTGTTATCAGCCTCATCTGACCATTGGACTTGTACAACAATTCTTCTGCCTCAGGCCACTTGGTACTTTTGCTTAAAGTCTTAGTCCCTCTCATGCCACTGTCCTAATCCCTAATGTGCTTCGGCTTAACATACATACATACAAATGAAGATAAATATCATGTATATAATATATAAGTCTCACGCTACTCAAAAGAATGCTCCAACGCTTATATACAAGGAAACCCAACACTGCCCTGGCTCAGTCACTCATGCCTAGGTAATGTAACCCCAACACTGCACTGGCTCAGTCACTCATGCCCGGGGAATGTAACCCCAACACTGCACTGGCTAAGTCACTCATGCCCGGGGAATGTAACCCCAACACTGCCCTGGCTCAGTCACTCATGCCCGGGGAATGTAACCCCAACACTGCCCTGGCTCAGTCACTCATGCCCAGGGAATGTAACCCCAACACTGCACTGGCTCAGTGACTCATGCCTGGGGAATGTAACCCCAACACTGCCCTGGCTCAGTCACCCATGCCCCAGTGTATGTAACGCCAACACTGCCCTGGCTCAGTCACTCATGCCCGGGGAAAGTAACCCCAACACTGCACTGGCTCAGTCACTCATGCCCAGGGAATGTAACGCCAACACTGCCCTGGCTCAGTCACTCATGCCTGGGGAATGTAACCCCAACACTGCCCTGGCTCAGTCACTCATGCCCAGGGAATGTAACCCCAACACTGCACTGGCTCAGTGACTCATGCCCGGGGAATGTAACCCCAACACTGCCCTGGCTCAGTCACCCATGCCCCAGGGTATGTAACCCCAACACTGCCCTGGCTCAGTCACTCATGCCCAGGGAATGTAACACCAACACTGCCCTGGCTCAGTCACTCATGCCCGGTGTATGTAACCCCAACACTGCCCTGGCTCAGTCACTCATGCCCAGGGAATGTAAGCCCAACACTGCCCTGGCTCAGTCACTCATGCCTGTCTGCTTCCAGGTAACATTGAATTGCAGAGACGTACAGTGGATGAAATCTAGGTGCCTGTAAGCATTTTGTGACACGACAAACTGGCTCCTGGCATTTGGTGAGCCCTGTACATTTTAATTTTTATTGAAAGTACAGTATTCAATTTTTTTCATTTTGCTTGAGTTCTGGATAACAGGGAGTCTACTGTATATTATATTCCAAAGGCATCCTGGCTTGTATATTTTGGATATAAAGCACATACTTGTATAAGTCAGAGCCACTAGTGAGGCAAAAGAGGCTGCTCTCCTAGTATGCAACCAGACCTAAAGAACAAACCTACTTTGGTATTGTTCTTTCTCAGATGAGCTCCTCTGAGGGTGATAGGGGGCTCTAGAGTTGGACCTCTTGCTCACTGTGCCTTAGGGAGTACAGCTGCACCTCACTGACAAAGCCCAAGAGAGGCCGAAACGTACGTCTGGTGTTTGCTGTTTTTCCTGTTCAGGGTAGAATTGGCTAGTATTTCAGGGCTGGGTGACTCTAGTGAGTGAGTCCAGACTGATATACTACAGGATATTTCTCCCTATAAAGGGCACAAGTGGTGCTCTCGGAGTAGGTAACCAGACCTATAAAAAAACATATTAAGTTATTGTTCGTTCTCAATTGAGCATCTCTACTCCTTTTGTTTAATGTCAGAAAATATAATTTTTTGTGGTAAAGCCAAAACACATACACTAATAGATAGACATATACACTGAATATACATATTTTTACATTTGTATTCTTATTTTTCGCTATTGAACATATTTTATTATATAAAAATTTTTTTTACAAACATTGAATACATTGAATATTTATATCGAAACCTATATAGGTTGATTAAAGACACCTATTACTCCAAAGGGAATATATTAAAGCCGGATAAAATATTTATATTTGGGTACCACTATGTATTGTAATATTCCCCATACTCTGAAAAGTACACAGATACATTACCCTAATACCCACACTCTATTGTAAGAATATGAGATGAGACGTTCACGGAGTAAAGAAGTACCAACCTACAAGCCAACACATGTTGGGAAGTCTATAATAAACCTCATAGACTGAGGTTAGAAAAGGTGAGAGCTTTACCTACTGATCTCTGTGAACAAGGGGTTGGGATTACAATATATCGGTTATTTGCACTAGGATTTGGTGCGCTATCGCTCCCCACCCCTCTTCTCTTTGTTGCAGTATAAATAGGCTGCGTGCGCGAGGTTATACTGTTTGTTTAGTTGTGTAAAGTTCCATTTTAGAATGGTAATGTTATTAGTTGAAAGTTAGTGTTGTAAAATGGCTGCGACTGTGTATATGTTAGGTGGGTCTGGAGCATTTTTCATGTTTTCTAATAGAGTATTTTGTACCTTGTATGTTCCTGGGTAAAAGTCTTATGTGCCTGGCGGTGTTTTGCGTGGTTAGGAGTCGTGTGGCCTTGTTTTTCGTTTTTTTTCGTTTAACATTTTTTTGGTCGCTTAGGAGATTTTCTATTGTCGAACTCGGAAAATTGTGTCTAAATTGTCGTGCAATGTCACTCCCAGACGTCCTAGCTGGCCTCCCGTGCTTCAGCTTTCCTTTTTTCAAAGTGCTACGGGTCTCGCATTTTTATTTGTGTAATTGTGATTTCTGTTGATCTGCAGTCCCGTGGGTCGTAGGGCCTATGGTGCTCATCTCCACCAGGGCAGTGAGCGCCTTTGGCGCTCACTGCCTAAGTCATGCAGGTTCATAGGGATGAGCGCCTAGGGCACTTATCTCCACCAGCGCAGTGAGTGCCTTCAACTCCCCCTGCCTAAGTCGTAAGAGGTTGTAGGGATGTGCACCTATGGCGCTCATCTCCACCAGCGCAAGGAGCGTCTTTGGTGCTCCTTGCCAGCAACGGTGGCCCGCAACCGTTAGCAACAACCCGCAATGCTCACAATGCTCACAACTATATATGTGATTATTGTCACTAGGTGGGAATAACATGTTACTGACAATCTATAATACAAACGAATAAAATACAATACATTTTTTGTTCAAATACTAATGAGGTTGTAAAATTACAGCAAAGCTATTTTGTTTTATTATGTAAAAAAAGTTTTAATATTGTGGCTTTGTTTTTATACTTTGCTTTCAAATTACATTTATAATTATATTAAAAATAATGTGTTATTACTCATCACTGTGTTTTAACCAATTTATGCTAATTCCTGCATTGCTGCTTGTTATCGTTATAAGGAATACTTCTAAAGTTATTATGTAGTTTAAATATTCCATTTTAATGTAGTTTATTATTTTTATCCAATTTTAGTAATGTCACTTTCATGTCAAATTAGATGAGTGTGTATTTTGGAAAAATGCATTTTTAGTTGCCATATTATACATTTACTAGTTATTTTATAGCTCAGAATAATATTTATAATTTTTTTTTTTGTGGAATAAGAAAAGCGGGATGACTACGCATATAGACAATCTCACTCCAACAGACCATCACTGGTTGAAGGGACACTAAGTCCATCATTTATTGGATGTTCTTTTGAAGTATTCGGGCAAAATGCAATTGTTGCTTTGACGTGATTAATAAATGTAATCTATCAGACTTGTTACCTCCATGTGCATTTAAACATTTGGGCATGCAATGGAGACAAGATATCTGTGGTAGTGGGATAGAGTAAATAATCTCTTGGAAAAAAACTCTGCTCCATGACCTATTACCCAAGCTACGGTCTCATCCTCCTTTCTCTTTATTCTCAGCATTTAGTCTCAGTTTATTCCCTCCGCTCTCACCCATTTGTCTCATTTGTCTCTATTTAACTCTATTTTCTTCCCTATTTCTCTCCCTTGTTATTCCTTTTATCGCTTCTTTATCTCCCTTCTCTTCACTTCCCTTTCTCTTTCTAATGTTTTCTTCTTTCTCTAGCTTTCTCGTCCCTTATCTCCATCGTCTTCCCTCCTGCATCCTCCGCATTTTCTCTCTTCCATTCCTCCCCGCATTCTTTTTCCTTTCCCACTAACTTTCTGTCATTCCCCCATCCCCTAACTCTATCCTTCATCTCACTTCTCTTCCTCCCTCATTCTCCATCTTTTATACTCCACCTTTTATCTCAATCCTCTTTCACCTCCCAAACCCACCCCATCCTGCTGGATGTTATCCATTTCTGGTTACTTCCCAAATCTTCCATTCCCAACTTACACACTTATGACATCATCACATGAATTTTTACCTTTCTATCCAAACGTAATAAAAGATGTAGACAACTGAGGTAATCACATTTTTTAACTAACATTATTATATTAAACAAGCAATGTTGCTGTTACTCAGACAATTTAGGTAATTTTGAGAAAATCATAAAAAAATCACTCATATTGTTATCCTAATGGAAAGCCACAATTTTAGTAATGCATGTGAATTGTAATCAAAATGGCAAATGTGTATTTATTAGAACAATATAGGTAGGATACTTACATATATCAGACACCTTGGGTCTTATTGTATTGTAAGCCTGCAGATTACGTAATACAGGCCGTAAATCTGCCGGCTTGAGATTTGCTACAATTATAGAGCCATTCAATTGAACAAGCCCGTAACTTACGGGCTGAAAGACTAAACCGTTACCCATGCAATCATATGTAGCATTTCAGGGTGGGAACATGATCAATTAAGCAAGGGCGTAATTACCGATTTAGAAACGGCCAAAAGAAAATGAGACTGTTATCATTACGTCAGTAAAACATGGCGGTTACACGTCAATCAATTAGCGTTTAGGAGTCCGATATGTGATCAGACTAGCAACCCGACAAAATAATAAAAAATAATGAAGGAAATGTTCTAGTCCATGTGGGTGGCCTGATATGTATTAACTCATTTATTACTGAGATTGATATGACACTGAAATGACACAAAAAACAAATATTTTTTTTATTGCAGACTTGTGAGCTTGAGACTGTTGTGCAATTAATTCTAATGTCTGTCATCACTTTCCCTGTTATTTACAGTGTAGTATTGATTTGTTAATGGCATTTACAGTGCTACGAATAGGTATTTAACCCCCTTGCGGGTCCTATCTGGTACCTGTAGGATTTTAAATATTTGCGGGCTTGAGGAATTGTAGCGATTGAACAACGATTTGTGATTGTAACTCTTGAGATCTTGAAAGATCAAAGGCTTAGATGGGTTGTAAGTTACGATCTTGACAACTGCAGGAATTTTCAGCCTGTAATCCGTAGATTGTTTGCAGCTCGCAAAAATATTGATATTCAAGAGTTTGTAATCATCCACATAACCTTAGAAGAATGGTGACATCTGCTAAAAGGTGCCAGTGTACCTTACACAACTGTACACAAAAGGATTATAAGAGATACCAAGCAACACACTTCTGGACCAGTCTTCTGTTCAAGGTTACATTTTAATATTTTTACTTCTAACAATGGCCAGACGCAGCCCACCAGCTGCTTTCTGTAGCCCATCGTTTGCTAGGAAGGCTCTCCATACAAGATTAACATTGTAAAAAAAAACAAAAAAAACATGGGCATTTCATATGTAGCTTCCCATATCTCTAGTTATTTCATACAAAATATACAGATATATTATTTTAATTTTTCAAATATTTTTCTAAATCTAGCCCACTAAATCGCTTGCCAATAAAAATTTGCCTCCACACACAAAAGTTGCACCACCTTAGAGGATCATCCAAGGTTTTACTGATATTCCAACAGGAATTCAAGAACTGATTTTCAAGTTGTTTGTTCCTCAACATCTAAGCCTCTTAATTCTCATATGAGTTAATCCATCCCAGCTTGCTAAGCGTCCTGTGATCCAGGAAAGTACTGAGCTACTCAAAAGAATTGGTGGCCCACTGTTCTCAAGGACATTGTTGTGTTGTAGCTGTTTATACTACATGCACCTCCATAAAGTGCCCATGACTCCTCTGGAACGTACCCATTTTTCATCCCTTTCTTGTTCCCACATCCTCTCATTCTATGGGCCTCATTCTATTATCGGCCGTAAATCGGCCGTAAGGCTGCGATTCCTTGCGGGGGTTCAGTTAACTCGCGATTCTATTATACGGCCCCGCAAGGATCTCCTTTTACGGCCGGCCGCATATCTTGGAACCGGCCGTAAGCAGGGAAATATAAAAACGCAAAAATAAATTCAAGCCTGCACTGTACAGCTCTGTAAATGCTAGGGATCATATTGGGGGACATGAGGATTAAAAGAAACCCACTCTCAAGCTTGCACATCTGCCCAAACCCGAGTTCAAATTAACTGTTTATTTTCCGGCTGCGGCGTGGGTGTGTCTGAGGTGCTCCAAGCACTCTGGACTTTTTACATGGATATTTTACGGATATTAAAAATAAAATATTTTACGGATTTGAGTACAGGATAATTATGTGCTATTTTTTCTAACACAGAATATCACTTTATAGTCTTCTCAAAGTGCAGGATGGCTTTATTTGAGCTATTTTATGTGCTTAATTGGTGCTAGCGAGACCTCTTTCCTGCAAGTAAGCTGCGGCTCGTTTTTAGCCTTGCAGAGAGGTTTCCCGGAGCAATTGAATTGCAAATCTCTTGCGGCCGTTTTAGATCAAAGGCTTTCCTCCGGCGCGAGCGGCCGCAAGAGATAGCAAGGCACCGGCCGCAAGCCTGCCGGAATCCCCGGCCGTAAGGAAATAGAATAGCAGAATAGCTTGCGGCCGGTCCTTGCGGCCCCGCAACGGCTGCGGCCGCTAATAGAATGAGGCCCTATGTCTGGGGTGCCAGCAGCATATGTCACTAGCAGTTACATTATCTGACCACTAGGGACAGATAACATATTACACACCTGAACCATTCACCTCACAATGTCACATACCTTCCTACCTAAGTAAACTTTCACTTTCTTCCTCACCCTTGCTATCCCCTATCTGTTCCTCCCCAAGTTTCTGCCTCTTCCATCCCCTTTAGATTGTAAGTAGCGAGTTTTCACTCTTGTAGGGTGCTAAGCTCAAAACAGGGCCCCCCATTTTTCTGCAGTTTGTTAACATTGTATTCTTCCTTGTCCTTATCCCCTGTACAGCGCTACGGAATATGGTGGCGGGAGAGAAATAAAGATGAATAATTTATTGTCCAAACGAAGGGCCTCACTAACATGGGCATACATAACATTTCTACCAGGTAGGGGTAATGAAAAACCTTAATATCCCCATCATAATTATATCAATTGAGATTATCAAAGAGATTATCAAATGCAAAAGAAAGAAGCACATACATACACACATAATAACATTTCCATGCATATAAATGTGCACATAAACTATAACACACATATGGACACACAACACTGAATTACATATGTGTGTATATATATATATATATATATATATATATATATATATATATAGTGGTACATTGGTTCTCAACCATAATCCGTTCTGGACGCCGGGTGGAATACCAAAAACGATGAGTACCAAACTCCCATAAGGAGTACTGTAAATTGGTTTTAGCAAGGTGTGATGAGTACCAAGGTAGCGCAAAGAGTAATTTTTTTGGCTCATCCAGACCCGTTGAGTACCAAAAATGATGAGTTCTAAGGTAGTTTAATGTCCCCTTATATCATTCATACACAATCTAATATGCTAGGATATTTTTATATTGAGACAAACGAGGCTCTGATATGGAAACCACATGGTATCGTACTTAAAAGGACAATAAATTGCTTATAGTACGGATCTACAATAGCAGGTCCCAAATCTCTCCTTAAGACACAGGCCATGATTTTAGTTTAACACTGTGTCAACACAGAAGGATCTAGAGCTGTCATAATTTCAAAGAAAATCCAATCAAGTAAATTCATTGCTAAAGAGAATGTATACTCCCCATACTGTCATCCAACTTTCTACATACCATAAATATGCACATAGCCACATTTAGTTCTACTCTTCCCATATATTCCAGATTATATAAGGATAATGGTATAATCAAATATAAAATAAATAAATCAGATATATTCACTAAGATGGAGCTTTCTCTAAGGGTAAAGGACACTCTCAAACGGAGCCTGGCTTCACTCACGGGAGAAGACATATTACAAGCATGGGCGCATTAACCATTCCTTTGCTGAGCATATTTACACTGCACTTAGAATATTGATTCTCAAATGACATTTTGGGACATTTTATATTCTTATGTACCAAATGTCATGCAAAATTGTTCCATGGTAACTGGAACAATTAAACTTCTCAATATAAAAGAGCTGAGAACTTTGTCCATTGTATGTGATTCTGCCCAGTACACGTCACTTGTGCATCTTCCTCCTCTTGGGGCCTCATTCAATTGCAATTTGGCCAATTGGATAGGGCTCTATATAAGCACATAACATATTTTATTTACAGAAGTTTTAGTTAGTGAAGACCTTGCTTTTGGATAGAAGTTCACTAACTAAAAACTTCTGTAAAAAAAATATGCTATGTGCTTATATAGAGCCCCTATTGGCCAAATCGCAATTGAATGAGGCCCTCTAAGTGTTCTTTCACTGATTTTATTTTACTACATCCTATTTTGTCTCTCTCATTGTGTTTGTCGCTCTCAAATGTGAATCCTCCACTCCCATACTGTCCCTACAGTAGTACAGTATAGCATTTAAACAAATGATATGCTAGCTGTGACATATTAATAACGCACACATATGTAAAATGACTGACTAGTGCACTACCCAGAGGGTAAATGTCTCTTGTGCTATTATAAATAAAAGAAGGACTGGAAAAGGAGGGCTGCTGTCATTTCTCCCTTATTACCCCTTCACCTTAATGTTTCACTAATCAGTTGTAAAAGGTTACTTTAAATGTAATGTGTTCATCTTATTTCTTACAGAGTTTACATTCAGAGAGTGGAAAGAAGAAGGGGAAAAGAAGGAGAAAAAGAGAGAGAGAGAGAAAATAACTCAATAGACGGACACAAACTCGCAGCTAATTCATGTTTTTATTTTTATGTCGATAAGGTTTAATGTTGAAATACCTGTGGATATTTAAGACGTGTAGCTATATTGTAATGAGATGAAGGTATGTATCGTATTTTTTTGTTATGCTTTCCATAAAATTGAATGAAAAAAGCTGCTCAGTTTTGCTGAATATAGAGGAGCAGAGGGTGTAATATAATAATGTTCAATCTGGGGCCATTGCCCCCATCCCCAGATGCTCATTGTAAAATGATGGGCTTTTATTTAGCAACTAGCGACTTGCACAGAAAAAATGACAGCATAACATTTTCCAGCGTCGCATTTCTGTTGTTTGCCACACAATGTGCGGCTCGCTATGCGCAGCTTCGCTCTCCTTCCCTTGTTCTTTGTCCTCTCCCTCCCTCTTATCTCCCTCTCTTTCCTCTCTGTGAGCCTTGCAATGAGCGCCTTCAGCACCCATTGAAGGCTTCGTAATGAGAGCACTTGGCGCCCATTGCGGGCCTCCCGTCACAAATGACGGGATAATATTTCATTTTTCTCTTTCCCTCCCCGTGTATTTTCCCCCTCCATCCCCTGTGTCTCTTCCCCCCTTCCTCCCATGTGTCTCTTTTCCCCATCTCTCCCTCCCCTGTGTCTCTTTGCCTTGCTCTTCCCCCCCGTGTCTCTTTCCCACCCTCTTCCACCCCTGTTTCTCTTTTCCCCTTCCTCCCCTGTGACTCTTCTCCCCTTCCTCCGCTGTGTCTCTTTGCCCTGCTCTCCCTCCCCTATGTCTCTTTCCCCATCTCTCCCTCCCCAGTGTCTTTTTTCCCCAGCTCTTCCTCCGCTGTGTCTCTTTGTCCTGCTCGTCCTCTCCTGTGTCTTTTCCCCCCTCTCTCACTACTGTTTCTCTTCCCCCCTCCCCCCGTGTCTCTTCCCCCTCCCTCCAATGTGTCTCCTTTCCCCATCTCTCCCTCCCCTGTGTCTCTTTGCCTTGATCTTCCCCCCTGTGTCTCTTTCCCACCCTCTTCCTCCCCTGTGTCTCTTTGCCCAGCTCTCCCTCCCCTGCGTCTCTTCCCCTTCTCTCTCACCCCTGTTTCTCTTTTCCCCCTCCATCCCCTGTGTCTCTTCCCCCCTCCCTCCCCTGTGTCTCTTCCCCCTCCCTCCGCCGTGTCTCTTTGCCCTGCTCACCCTCCCCTGTGTCTCCCCCCCCCCTCTTTTCTGCTCATTGCAGGCTTTGGCAAACCCGCAACTTGCGGACCTCTGCGAGCCTCTCTCCCCCTCTACCCTCAAGCATGCACAAGCCCGTAACTTTGCAAGCGTTACACACAAACTCGCAATTACGACAACTATATTGTCTATTGGGCAAACTAAGGGATACAGGAATTGCAGTAAATATCTGCTCATGGATTGAGAGCTGGCTAAAAGACAGGAAGCAAAGGGTTGTTGTAAATGGAACATACTCCGATTGGACTAATGTGATAAGTGGGGTTCCTCAGGGTTCAGTATTAGGTCCTCTCCTTTTTAACATATTTATTAATGACTTAGAGGTAGGATTGCAGTGTGGTGTCTCCATTTTCGCTGATGACACAAAGTTGTGCAAGGTAATTAAATCAGAAAATGATGTGCTTTCCCTCCAAGGGGATTTACATAAAATTGAGGAATGGGCATCTAAATGGCAGATGAGATTTAATACGAATAAATGTATGGTTATGCATCTGGGAAGGAAAAATAGCCATGCAATTTATAATCTTAATGGAGCAAATCTAGGTGTATCAGATATTGAAAGGGATTTGGGAGTGCTTGTGGACAACCACCTAGGTAACAGTGCTCAAAGCCAAGCAGCAGCTGCAAAGGCAAATAAAATATTAGCATGTATTAAGAAGGGTATAGAAGCCAGGGAAGCAAATATAATTCTGCCACTATACAAATCTCTAGTACGCCCTCATTTGGAATATGGAGTACAATTTTGGGCACCACTTCATAAAAAGGACATTTTAGAGCTGGAAAAGGTACAGAGAAGGGCAACCAAACTAATAAGGGGAATGGAGGGGCTAAGTTATGAAGAAAGACTAACCAAATTAAACTTATTTTCTCTAGAAAAAAGGCGTCTAAGAGGAGATATGATTACCTTATATAAATACATCCAGGGTCAGTATAAAGATTTGTCGGGGGAGCTTTTTGTGCCAAGAGGTTTTCAACTGACAAGAGGACATCCCTTGAGGTTAGAAGTAAAAAGATTCCACCTCAAAGAAAGAAAAGGGTTCTTCACAGTAAGGGGGGTTAATCTGTGGAATTCTCTACCAAAAGGAGGTGGTGACAGCGAATTCGATAGATAACTTTAAAAGGGGACTAGATTTATTTCTAATTAAAAAGGGTATTCAGGGTTATCATGCATAATTAGAGAGACAGTAATGATCCAAATTTAACATTTCCCCTTTAGACAATTGGCTAAGTCTCTGTTTTTTTTTTTTTTTTTTCTATTTACCTTCTTCTGGACTCATTAATAATAATAAAAAAAAAAAAAAAAAACATTAAATAATTAATTAATAATTAATTAACAACTAATAAATTAATAGTTAATCCGCATATTGCAGATCAAAGGAGATCTTAAAAGGTTGAACTTGATGGACTGAAAGTCTTTTTTCAACCTTAAATACTATGGGCCTCATTCAATTGCGATTTGGCCAATCGAATAGGGCTCTATATAAGCACATAGCATATGTTTTTTAAAGAAGTTTTTAGTTAGTGAAACCCTTGCTTTTGGATAGATGTTCACTAACTAAAAACTTCTTTAAAAAATATGTTATTTGCTTATTTAGAGCCCTATTCAATTGGCCAAATCGCAATTGAATGAGGCCCCAAGTAACTATGTAACTATGTAACTATATATATATGATATTGATATTTTAGCTGTCGCATTTCCTTTGTGCAGATAGAAGCTTGTTCTATATTCAAAGGCTCCTCTCACCTCAAGTAGATCATTAGAAATTAAAATGGCAGCATAATTGCGTATAAAATAATTTAAAGGCTGATTTGTTTTTTGTTTCAAAAGTGTATATTTTAAATATATGTACAAAGTGACATTGTAAAAGGTTTTTCTATCATGACCTCCGTTCTACCTAGACACTAGGGGCCTCATTCAAATGCGATTTGGCCAATTGAATAGGGCTCTATATAAGCACATACCATATTTTTTACAGAAGATTTTAGTTAGTGAAGAAGGTCTTCACTAACTAAAAACTTCTGTAAAACAAATATGCTCTGTGCTTATATAGAGCCCTATTCAATTAACCCAATCGCATTTGAATGAGGCCCAAGAAGTCCAGATGTGAAAGCAAGATCTCATCTTATTGACTGACCTTGGATTCTGACATCACATAAAGACTGTTATTCTCTGTCTAACTTCTTCCGTATTCTGTTAGATTTTTCTTTATTCCTCATCTTTTGTCTTTTATAGTCTTGTGACATTAAATTTTGGTGATCGCTCAGTGGAATACATGACACAGTAAATCACGAGTCCTCAGACGACTTGCTGCAAGAACAGATAACGTGTTGGGAAAGAGGTAAAGAGGTAGATACAGAATCATCTGAATAATAAAACATTTTATCAAATATAGAATTAATTAAAAATCTAAAAAGCAAGATGCACTTGAAAATAAATAGCAAATACTTTATAGAGGCTTAAAGGACACCTAAAATGTCATATTTATAGCATTCTCATTGGATGAACTTGATAATGTGCAAAATGTTTTTACACAATTTAATAATAATTATTACAACCTTTCATGTTTAACTGTTGGATTGAGATTTGCTTTAAGGATAACAGACATCTTGTCTTTGCTCCTAAAAAGGCTTAGGAACCTGTGAGGAGTGGGAGGAACGGTAGATTCAGATGAGATAAACCTTCTCTATTCAAGATGTAGAACGGAGATGGAGGGAAGAGAGAGGACAATGAGGGGAGAGAGGGAGATAGTGGACAAAGGGGTTTGAGAGACAATTGGGACGCAAAAAAATGAAATGGCTCAGAGAGAGACAGGTGAGGGGGAGCAAGAAAGAAAGGAAATGGCAAGAGAAGGAGGGAGAGGGAAGCGGGTAGTAGCGAGAGAGGAGAATAGAGTAGCATGGAGACAAGTGAGTGAGGAGAACAGTTTGAGAGGCTGGGGAAGGTGAGAGAGAGATGGAGAAAGAATGAGATGACCAGCAGAGGTAGTACAGGGGAGGGAGGTCCAAAAGCATCACAACAGAGATAAAGAGAGAGATAAAGACAGAGGCAAGGGAGAGGTGAGAACAGCCTAAGTGGTCAGAAGCAGACATCACGAGAGATGGTCCGGAAGCCTGAGCTACAAGCAGAGTCCAGGAATAAAAACCTAGGCCAGGGGAGCCAGAGAGTCAGACAACACGTGGATATCATACATGGGTAAGCAGTCTAGATAGCACTGTAGTCATACATGGGTACGCATTCTGGATTGCAGTGTAGTCATACATGGGTAAGCAGTCTGGATAGCACTGTAGTCATACATGGGTAAGTATTCTAGATAGCACTGTAGTCATACATGGGTAAGTATTCTGGATAGCACTGTAGTCATACATGGGTAAGCATTCTGGATTGCACTGTAGTCATACATGGGTAAGTATTCTAGATAGCACTGTAGTCATACATGGGTAAGTATTCTGGATAGCACTGTAGTCTTACATGGGTAAGCATTCTGGATTGCACTGTAGTCATACATGGGTAAGCAGTCTAGATAGCACTGTAGTCATACATGGGTGTGCATTCTGGATTGCAGTGTAGTCATACATGGGTAAGCAGTCTAGATATCACTGTAGTCCCAAGATGCCGCAGATAAATCCAAACAACTATTGTCACTCAGTTTCTTGGGCTTTATTCAAGTTCAGATGGGGGGTCAGATTAGTGCAACAACCATAACAGAGTTGGTGCAGACAAAATCTGGCTTGGATCATCCACACATCATATATATATTTGTGGACCAAGATGGCAGGGCCATTGGTCAAGTTTGCGGCCCATAGGGCTATAACTGCGAGCCGTTGACCGTGAGTCTTACGAAGCGAGGTGAGCAGTTGATGCCCGCACCAAGAATATTGCTCACATTGCGAGGCCCACAGGACTTAGACTGCAATGAGCGCCAAAGGCGCTCATTGCATGCCTTGCGATGAGTGCCGCAGGCTGGAAAGACCACTAAAACCCCACAATTATACCTCAAATTCACTTACACACTCACACACAGCACAGTGGGAGAGCCAAGGAGCCTATGAGTAAGGTTTCAAGTTAATTTGAGGCATATTTGCCATTTTTTCAGGATCAAAAAGCACGAGAAAAAATGGCTGCCGAAAAAACGCTGCCGACCAAAACGAGGAGGAAGGACGTAAAACTGGCCCATAGGATGTAAAAACAAGCCCTAAGCAGTAACACTTAACGCAAGCCAGTAACACTTAACCCAAGGCAGTAACACAACCCAAGACCCAAGTGAGGCTTGTAATGAGCGCCGAAGGTAATCATTGCAAAGCAGGAAAGTTGCAGCTCACAGACAGGCGCTCAGCGCGGGGCTCACGATGAGCGGCAAAGTAGCTCAGAGGCCCTATAGCCTCGCATTGTGTGACAAACAGCATTGCCAGGCTTACAATTTTACTCCCGTCATTTTTGACTGGCAATTTCCTAGTTGAAATATATTTTATATACTCTGCTTCTCCATTTACAGATTTCTGTGCATACCATATTTAAGTGGAGTCTTGGGCACATACACAAATGTGGCTGTGCAACCTTATTTGCTGCTTAAAAGAAGATGAGGCAAGTGCCACCTATTCCGGGGAAGGGTCGTACATGGGAGAAAAGTGAGAATGACACTTCCCAGTAACTTCCCCTACAACTTCCCCAACTCACCCATCAAGGAATAGAAACAAATGCTCTTCCTTTAGATTGTAAGTTTGCAAGTTTTCAATCTTGTAAGGTAACGCTCTATATACATTTGATTTCAAGCTCAAAAGACAGGGCCCTGCATTATTTTGCAAAGCGTTACAAATATTTTGCCTTGAACTTACCCCTCTGTACAGAATATATTGGCACATAACAAATAAAGGATAATCACATATATAATTGTGAGCATGCGGGCCGTTGCTATTGCTGCAGGCTCTCGCAGCGACCCTGCGGCCCTCGCGAAGCCGATGACGCTCCTTGCCAGCAATTGCGGACCTTGCAAAATTTATGGAGTTATGAAACCAAAATACGAGACACGTTACGACCCATTACGACCTCGCAAAAACCGCACATGAAAAAAACGCACATGAAAACATGAAAAACACAATAAATACACACAATAACTACATAAAAAGCTTACCTACAGCAAGGGGGGCACCAAAAAATGAAGTTACACCTCAATTTAACTCAAAATAAAAGAGTTTAGACACCCAAAAATCACCTAAGCGAGAGAAAAAATGGCCGCGGAACAAAACGAAAACGAGGCTACAGCACTCTAAAGACGCAAAACACCACCAAACACCTACGGATTTTCCGAAAAAGACGTACGAGATCCGAAAACAAGGACGCAACCCGCGCAACCCCAAAACCATTAGAAACACAATAAATACACCCAACAAACACATAAAAAGCTTAACCACAGCAAGGTGGTGCACCCAGGACCTCTGCAAGTGAAGTTACATCTCGATTTAAGTCCAAATTTAGGAGTTTAGACACCCGGAAATCACCTAAGCAAGAGAAAAAATGGCCGCTGAACAAAACGAAAACGAGGCTAAAGGCCCCTAAACACGCAAAACACCACCAAACACCTACGGATTTTCCGAAAAAGTCGGACGACATCCGAAAACAAGGACGCTAAATCAGCCACAGCCGCGTACCACACATTAGGCGCCATTTTAGTACAATAACTTATACAATCCGGAAGTACACAGCTACCCTAACGGATTTGCCTCACGCACGCACACTATTACACTACACACTGCACACATTACTGACACTTACACAGCAGCTCCACAGCACTGATGCTGCAGCAACATGAAAACAGATTGCCAGCTCTTCTGCATAATGCTTCCTGCATATATTACTTCACAATAGGTAAAGTATATTCATTTCTTATTTTATTAATTATTCATTGCCATAACAAAAAAAAACACCAACGCTGCTCATAGCACACAAACAACCAAGAGCCACGAGGCTCGCAATGAGCGCCGAAGGATCTTAAAACACCAACAAAATTAATTTCGCACGCAAACAACATTACCTGCCTTACAATCTTATTGCCGTCATTTTTTGACGGGCAAGTCGCTTGTAATAAAATAATAATATTTCTCATATTGCCCCTAACCCTGGTTTGCCTTGTTCACTCTCTGGCACAGTTATTTACTTCACACAGTGTCAAATATATATACATTTTTAAACAAGCTTGATATATTCCTCCTCATAACAGGAATAATATAATGCACTATAAAAAATTTAGAGCAGAATAAAAGCTTTATGCAAAGCATACTATGCCCCAAATTCCAGCAATTTAAAACAATAATCAGAGAGAGAACAAGACACCGCTTCGAAATACAAACATTTAAACACAAGACACCATTAATTCCCATATTAAAATTAATGATTGAATTTAATGCATTATTATTGCGTCAGAGGCCGTACAACCTGAAGACAGTATTATTACTCTAATGATCTTTGATATTTCGTAGGAAGTGTAATTTAAAGCTTGACATTTAAGTGTTTCTATTGTTTTTCAAGATTTTCTATTGGAAGAAGGTTTTCCATATGCTTTTATTAATGCTTGTATAATGACACTGAAAAAGCAGTTATATTTGTAATGAAAAAGGAAAGAAAAAAATGGCACATAAAGAGCATACAGCTGGAATATCAAAAGAGATGTATATCCTTCTGGATTGAAATACCTGGATATATAAAAGTCATTTTATTTTACCATACGCATAACAAAGAAAAAAAAAACATAAAAATATATCCCCAGTGTATTTTTTTCTTTTCTCGTACAGACTCAGAGTGTTGTCATTATGTCGCTGTCACATTTCATTATCTGAACACCCCTAGGTCAAGGTGAATTTCAGTGTGCTAACATTTATATGCAAACCACCAACAAGGTATTTAATAATATGTTTAGTAGACAAAGCTGGCAAGAGCAACGGGCGAAAAAACTACAGATCGTATTCTCCAATTACTTGATGTTTTAGGCAAAAAAGAGAGTATTTCAATTTGCAGTTGCAATGTGTTTGGTCTGGGAAATATCTCTGTACAATAGCATTTAATTTCCCTGGCTAACAACTATTGTATGGCCTCCATAGTCTACGGGCTTCAAATTTGCAACGGTTACAGAACGGTTTAATTGAACATTAGTACATGTCCGAAAGCTGAAACCGTAAACCATGCATTTTACGGTTTCAGGGCATGGTCATGATCAATCAAGGCCATAACTACTGATGTGGAAAAAGCCAATAGTAAATGAGACTGTCATCATGGCGCCAGTAAAACATGGAGGTTAAACGCCAATCAGTTAGAATTTAGAAGTTCGATATGCGATCAGACTCGCAATCCAGTAATGTACAAAATAATAAAAATGAATGACGATACTGTTCTAGTCCATGTGGGTGACCTGATATGTATTCAATTTTATTGTAGATTAATTTTAATGTCTTTCATCGATTTCCCTGTCATTTACAGTGCAGGATTGATTTTTTTTATTTGCATTTACAGGTTGCTCTCAGAGTAGCTTATCATGGCTATAGAACTAACCTGTTATGGTTAGTTCGTTCTCTGATGAGCACCTCTGACTTTGCTATGTTGTATATGCAAATTACCTTTAGGGTTTAGTCTCCCTAAAGGTAATAGGGGACTCCAGACGTGGACCCCTTGCTCACTGTGCCTTAGGGAGTTCAGCTGCACCTCACTGACGAGGCCCATAAAGGCCGAAACGCGTCTGGGGTTTGCTGTTTCTCCTGTTCAGGGTAGAATTGCCTGGTATTTCGGGGCTGGTTCACTCTTTTGAGTTGGACCAGACTGATATACTACAGGATATTTCTCCCTGTGAAGGGCACAAGTGAGCTAAAAGAGGTTGCTCTCAGAGTAGCTTATCATGGCTATAGAACTAACCTGTTATGGTTAGTTCGTTCTCTGATGAGCACCTCTGACTTTGCTATGTTGCATTTACAGTGCTAGTAACAGGGGTTTAACCCCCTTGCGGGTCCTATCTGGTACCCGTAGGATTTTCTTCTACATTTGCCATTTATGGGTGTGAGAACAATTGCGGGCTTGAGGAATTGTAGCAATTGAATGTCAATTTGCAATTGTAACATTTACAGGCTTGAAAGACCAAAGGCTTAGATGCATGGCCTGATTACCCATTAGGCCAAATAGGCAGCCGCCGAGGGGAGCATCTCTGAGAGGGGCGCAACTTTTTTTTTTTTTTTAAACAAATAAAATGCTGCAGTTCATAGACTTGCTACTAGGGGGTAATCACTTAGAGCAAGAGAGTTGCAAGAAGAAAAGGAACTTACATGCAAACAAAAGACAAAAATGGGTCTGTGCAAGCCTTTGTCTACCAAAAAGGTAGATCCGGCCCTGCTTAGATGGGTCAGAGTTACGATTTTGACAACTGAAGGGTGTTTCAGCTTCTAACTCTCAAACTGACTGCAAGTAGCTAAAATACGCCAATTAAAGAGCACATTTTTTTGTCGGGCTCTTGTAAATAAAATAAAAAAAGAGGGTCATTATACCAATGAGTTAAGATGAAGTGTAAACAAGGACTAATGGAGACAATGTTAATTAAATATATATATATGGCCCTGTGTTTTTGCAATGGAAGCAAAAACACAGGGCCATATTCAATTTGAAACCCCCAACTCAATTGCAGAAAGCCGAATGTCTGCGAGTGAGTTGCGGGCTCCCGTTCGTCTCCGATTGCGATGCCATTCAATTGCTCAAGGCCGCAAGTTACTGTCCCAAAGCCGGAACCGTAAACCATGCACTGGTTCGTAGCAGTTCAGGGCGGGAACATGATCAATTCAGCAAGCCCCTAACCGCCCATTTCGAATCAGCCAATAGAAAATGAAACAGTAAAAACATGGAAGTTACTTGTCAATCAATTAGTTTCAGGGGACCAAAATGCGATCAGACTCGCAAACCCACAAAATAAAGAATTATGAAAATCATTGCCAATACTGTTCTAGTCCATGTGGGTGGTCTGATATGTATTAAATCATTGATACCCGAGATTGATTTAACCCGAAATGAAACATAAAAATACAATTCGTTTCCTGCCGATTTGCGGGCTTGAGACTGTTGTGCAACTAATTCTAATGTCTGTCATCACTTTCCCATTATTTACAGTGCAGTAGTGATTTTTTATTTGCATTTACAGTGCTACGGACAGGGATTAAACCCCCTTACGGGTCCTCTCTAGCACTCGTGGGATTTTCTCCTTCATTTCCTTGCTTATGTGAAAAACTTTGCGGGTTTGGGGAAATTGAACAATTGATTAGCGATTTGAGATTCTAACCTTGCGAAAATGAAAGATCAAAGGTTTTTGGAGGCTGTACGTTACAGGTTTAACCATCGCAATTGTTTTAAGGTCGTAAATCCAAAGCCAATTGGAGCCCACAAAATGACGACAATTGAATAGCAAATTAGCTTGTGACCTCACTTACGGGCTCCAGGATCTCACGAAACCTCAATTGAAAGAGGCCCACAGTATCCTGCAGCTCAGGCATCCATAAGGCACACTGCATCTCTCATAGTCCTACACTGTCTACATTTAATGTAATTTTTCTACACTGTAGATCGTTTTTTTCCCCAAAGTAATCTTTTAAATGCATGCTAGAAAGTGTTGACAAATGTTCTGTAACTTAGGATCCAGCCAGGTTAGTTAGGAGCCAGACAAACATTAAGGAATCAGGCAATGGATTATGTATAAAAAAATATGTAAAAAAGGAGTCAGGAGGCAGCAGTAATATTTTAGGAGCCAGTATTTGTCAAGCTAGATATATTTGGATGATGATGGCCCTTTAAAGAACACAACATGTTAGTTTAATTTTTGCCATATCTAAAGGGATTTAAACAAAAAAAAATCAGTATTTTTTGATGATATACAACATTGTCCCTTTTGTTGGCCATTATATTAACCTACCTGGCGGTCTGACTGTGTCAGTGCCCCCGAGTGTTAAAGCTGTACACTTGGGGGTGCTGACATGGCCAGACCACCTTGTCCCCCCCCCCCTCACCCTGCGCTGGAAGACGGATGCGTGTGACCCCGGGCGTGGCTCGGGGGTTCCCGCTTTAGGTACTGAACATTAACATCCGAGCCATACTCGAGATTACCAATATGGCAGTTAATGTGCGTCTCAGTCATACTGAGCCATATGAATACAACGTTGAAAATGTCCATAATAATTTAGTTTAGAAATAAGTGGGAAGTTGATTGTATCGTCAATTTCTTACTTAAAAAACTTTTTAAAAAACGCCTTGTATGACATTGGGCCTTATTCTATTGTCCAAATCTTAAATTTCTACACACTCAAAACCACTCTTAATATTGCCACATATTCTATTATCTACTCGCAATCCGATTACGAGTTCCTCGCCCACAATCACTACGGGTCAGCCAAAGACGCAACTTTGAGCTTACATTTCCATTGATTTTTGCCCCGCTCGAACATTACGAGAGCTAAATAATTAAAGTCGCACAAAATTATAAATGAATCTATCTATCTATGTATCACTTTCACTCTCGTTCTGTCTTTCACTTCTCTATTCAAATTGTATGTCAGTCAAAAGAGCACCCTGTTTATGAAACATATTCCTATTTTACCACCCGAAACTGTTACCATCACCTCACAGGCATATCCACCACACTGTATACAGGTCATTTATTTAGTAATGAGAATTATTATAATTTCCACAATGTTATAGCTGCTGCTGTTATCATAATACTACTATTATAAATACTTAATAAATACATCACTATTTATATCTGAACCTAACACTCTATTTGCATAAAGCAACTGTCTCATAGAAATGGTTGCGGGTCATTTCAATAAAGCGCAGGAGTAATGCTGGGACGTGCTCTGCATACGGTATGTGGTCATGCATTTACATATATACACATATACAGAGTGTCATGTTGGTAGGAATTGTTGATACTAAATGATAACAATGTCAGACTGTCCTGATTTTCGACTACTGTCTACTCTAAAGCACAATTAGAGGCAGGAGCCCGAAGGGACATATCAATTGTACATTGATTAGAATTTAGACTACATGTCTGTCCCATCAGCAGTGAAGGAGCTGTGATTGTAGTTGCAATTAGGGCAGAAGGACATAAATAATTTATCTCCGTTGCACTAAATGTTCAAAATCCCCTTATCTATTTGTACAAGATAAACAGTGTGCCAGGATAGGACCAGGATTCAGATTATAGTGATGCTGTTTAGTCCAAATAACAGCAGTTTTGTGGAATTTATGTGGATATATATGTATATATCATTATTTAAAATATGCATTGGATGATTTTGAAAGGAAGAAATGATTAGACCAAGTGGATAGTATTTGTTTATTTAAAACATGATTGATATTAGTCATATAGGATTATAAATGTTGGGGATAGTAATAGTGCTCATATTATCCCTGAAGAAGTCTGCACATAGACGAAACGAGTTGATATCATAAGGTTGTCGCATTTCAGAGATTAGCAAAGCTTTCTGCCCTCAGTTTCCAGTACTAGGGGCCCTATTCCATTGCTCATTTTACTTGTAAATCTGTTCAGAAGGAGCACCCCCCCCCCACACACACACACACACAAACACATACAAATAAAAAATCGATGAGAAATGTCTTTGTAACCTACAATACCTGTCTCATGGCCATCACATTGTTTCAGTAGTTAAATGTCAGCACTCTGCAAGTGACTCATAAGTCCTTACAAGTGCTGGAATTAAAACAATAAAATATGTTTACTTTCACCCACCTGTAGAAGTAAAAGAATGCCTCTGAGAATCCTACAATTCTGGCACTATTATCAACCTTAATTGTGTCAGATTTGAGACTTGATTCCTTAAATACGACACAATTAAGGGATTAGTACCTGCACCCCCATGAGCCTGTGGATCTTTAGGATCCCCCTCAATACCTGCTATCGTCTATGGTACCAGGGATTCCCCCCAATATCCACTATCTGCTAAAAGCCAGGGGATCCATGGGATTCCCCCAATTCGAGCTTTGGATTCCTTTCCAAGAAGTAGTACCAGTGCCCCGGGAGATTCCAAATCTAAAGCATAACCATGGGTGTCCTTAGAGACCCCAATTAGCACCACATCAGACCCAGTGATATCTTACTATTAACTCCATGCCACAATGGCTCTTAAAAAACCCCTTGTGGCATCTATTTATTAACACAATGCCATGGAGGTCCTTAATGGACCCCCGTGGCATCTAACCTCTTGTGCCATGGAGTCCTCATAAACCCCATGGCACATAACATTAACACCTGTGCCATGAGGGTCCTCATGGACCCCTATGCATATTTTCCTACCGCCACAGGCGTCCAAAAGGGACCCCCATGTAATCCAACCACGATTGTGGGTCCATAAGGACATCCATAGTCACAAAAAGTAAAAATTACTAAAGAAAAAGCATTTCTTAAATAAAAAAGAGAGTTTCCTACTAACAGGCTGCAAACTAGCTAAAACAAAATCCCACAGTTACAAGGTAGCCTTTTCTTGCCACTACATGGATGACATATAAAGGAGGCCTATGTCAGGGCAGAAGAGATGAAAGAAATTGTGTTTTTCAATATTTAAAACAGAAACTTAATAAACAATTATATACATCTTTGGAATACTGTGGCTTTTTCACTTGTAGATAATTCTTGTAAGATTGTTTGAGTCGGCTACACTCTTGCATAACTGGGTAATGTGAGTTCACAGGTGGAGCCTTTAAGAATTTAAAAAGCTGCCTTAGTTCAAGCATTTAAAATATGATTTCCTGGAATCAGATAACTAACGTGTCAGGCAAAACATGTTTTTTGTAACGTAAAGTTCTTTTACATGCATGAAATGTTGCATCTGCAGAGTCACTTTGATATACTATTACGGAAATTATTAAAACAACTACCGTATTTATCGGCGTATAACACACACTTTTTTTACCTGAAAATAGGGGGCAAATGATAGGTGCGTGTTATACGCCGATATTCCCTCCCCCCTCCTCATCCTCAACCTCCCTCCTCATTCTAAACCCCCTCCGCATTCTAACTCCCCTAAATACCTCGTCCTCACTTACCTGCTTCTGCTCCGGACTCCGCTCATCTCCTTGAGCCGGTGAGGTCTCATGCGCGCCAGCGCGCCATCTCATTAGCATATACCGGGTTTAGGTTGAGGAGGGGGGGGGGTTTAGGTTGAGGAGGGGGGGTTAGGTTGAGGGGGGTTGTGGTTGAGGAGGGGGGTTGAGGAGGCGGTTGAGGATAGGGGGGTTGAGGAGGGAGGATGAGGAGGTTTGAGGTTGGGGGGGTTGAGGAGGGAGGATGAGGAGGGAGGTTGAGGAGAGGGTTGAGGATGAGGAGGGAGGTTGAGGATGAGGAGGGGGGTTGAGGATGAGGAGGGGGGTTGAGGATGAGGAGGGAGGTTGAGGAGGGGGGTTGAGGAAAGGGGGGTTGAGGAAGGAGGATGAGGATGGGGGTTGAGGAGGGAGGATGAGGAGGGAGGTTGAGGAGGGGGTTGAGGATGAGGATGGGGTTGAGGATGAGGAGGGGGTTGAGGATGAGGAGGGGGCTTAAGGATGAGGAGGGAAGTTGAGGAGGGGGGTTGAGGTTGAGGAGGGGGGTTGAGATTGAGGAGGGGGGTTGAGGAAGGAGGATGAGGATGGGGTGGAGGAGGGGGTTGAGGATGGGGGTGGAGGAGGGGGTTGAGGATGGGGTTGAGGACGGAGTATGAGGAGGGAGGTTGAGGAGGGGGTTGTGGATGAGGAGGGAGGTTGAGGATTTTGACTTCAAAGTTCTTTATTTGAAAAAAAAAAATTCCCCTGAAATTCCCTTCTTAAAATGAGGTGCGTGTTATACGCCGGTGCGTGTTATATGGCGATAAATACGGTACATAAGAAAGTTGGAGAGCCTCAACAACAGCGAAGATGTTATTATATAAGTCAATATCCTGTCTACTCTCATAAATGTGCTTCTATATCTCCTTAAACGCCTAGCTTTGTGGATGACGCAGGAAACTGGCGATGCCCATCCTTTTATTGTTGTCTCTGCTTGGACTGTCAAGTAGGGTGGCAATTAGTGTCAATTTGTGGCAATGATCCTCTGGGAAATGATTTGAATCATTCCAGCCAGTCGGGGCTGTCAGCTGGTGATAACCCACAGAGGACCAACCTAAACCAATGACATAAAAAAGAAGAACTTGCAATTCTAATTGAGATTCAGAAATATTTTTATGCGACAATATGATGTTGAATTAGTGTCAAAGAAATGACTTCTTGTAAAAGCTTTATGCTTTCTTTCTTTTATTTCGGGAAACAATTAAAGGAACTCTGTAATTCTTTTTCTGACTATAAAATCAGCAAATCTTCTACAAACATTGAGAAAATTGTACATTATAAATTGTGGTTAGCTCAAAAAAGGCAGCCAGGTACAAATGTTTGCTCCTTCGTTGCTAGTTCTCATGTTGCTAGATGAGTTCTTCATCAATATTCAATGGATCTTGGAGAAAAATCATCCCGGGATAAAACATGTGCCAACTCACACAATAACATACTTCAAGGGATGGGATGGAGTTAACAATTGTACTTAACAAGAGTTAAGTACAATTAAATAACACTGGTTTACAAGGTTGTTGTGCTGCTTTAGTATTTTGGGTGCTGATATCAGATCTGGGCTTTAAAAAAAGCCAGCACATCATATTTTTATGGTAAAGGTCATTTTTAGTTTATTAATAAGTAATTATTGGTTTCTGTTGATATACTTTAATTGTTGTATTTGGCAATACTGCTTAATTCTTCCTGGTGGGAAGTGGGAGGAAACACATCACCTAACCTCCCTTTTGTTGCTTATACTGTTGTGGAAACATGTGCTGTTAATTTTATGGTACATTCAAGTGCCAAAATGTAAAAAAGACCGAGTTGTGCGTGCAAATTTACAATTTAATTTAAAATATCAGATTCATTCTTTAACAAAGACTATAAAGCAAGTCTGCTCCTTGCATTTTGACTTTGGCTATCATGGTGGTGATTAGGACATACAGTGAGCTCCACATGTGTGTTGCATTACCTGGGTTAAAGGTAAGAAGAAACGCATTCTATTTACAGTTTCCATGGAGTGAGCCAATAATCGCTTAGATAATTGCGATTTTTGTCTCACTAAAACAGAAGGACTTTCAAAAAATATTGAGTACCCCAATGTAAATTTGGCTTTAAGCCCAGTTCCTCGTGGACAACGTCTTCCCACATCTAAACCTCCAGAAAACTGTCAAGATATAGATTGATGTTGAGACCGACGTTGAGCCACACACAGGGCACATGATTTTCTTCCAGACCCTTCATAGAGTCTTGAAAATGTAACTAGGCCTCATCTGACACAACAAAATAAACTTAATGACCTTGTATGAGATTTGGGCCTATCAAAACAATAAGCTTAGCTTTTAGGTTAAAGACTTCAATGGAGCCCACTCAACTGGCAGCCCACTCCAGTATCTCTGCCAAATAAACCTTATCGATAAGCACAGCGACATAACAATAGATGTACCTGGCGTGCAGTGGCCCATTCGGTCACAGAGAGTCAGACACAACTGAACGACATAGCAGCAACAACAAAGACATTATCTCTAGCAATTGTTGAGGCATGATACCTCACATGTATTCAGATAAAGCAATCCTTTAATCTTGTGATACGCTGATGACTGTGGTGCCACTAGTTTGTAAAGGATTGGAAAGTCTATAACCCAACTTAAAATCTAGATGCCGAATATCATAGTCCAGTTTCAATCTTATTTCAGTATATTTAGGGTCAAAGTGTGAGCTGAAAACAAAATCTCAGTACCATAGAGAATTGCATCATTAACTCAAAGCAAGACTTTTACAAAAGGAACAATCCTGAAAATTGTTGCATTAACCTAATTCAGCTTAATAAGCAAAATTATTAATGCAAATATCCCAGTGGTAGATATCCTTTAAAGGCAGAAGGAATTTAATAGCATCTCACAAGACAAGGATGATATTCCCTAGGGTAATAAAAATACATGGACCAGATAATTTTTTAATGTCAAACCATATATTTAATCATATCCCTTACCAACTAGCAGTCCATTACAAAGTTGAAAACATGATATCAAATATAGTTTTGCAATATTAAACTTACTGGTAGGAAAAAGTTTAATTAGTCTCTAAAGTAATTACAAGCTATTATAACAATGCATGTTCTTTGATTTAATATTGAAATTATTTTAAGGTTATTGCGAAGTTCTTTCTGGGTTGAACAGTTAGTACTGATCAAAACAAGCGCTAAAACTGTGTGAGGAATTTGTTACAGATAATTAATAATGTATTGACTTTAGAAAGGCAACAAAAGCATGTAAATCTATCTATCTATCTATCTATCTATCTATCTATCCATCTTCTATCTATCTATCTATCTATCTATCTATCTATCCATCTTCCATCTATCTATCTATCTATCTATCTATCTATCTATCTATCTATATATCATCTATCTATCTATCTATCTATCTATCTATCTATCTATCCATCTTCCATCTATCTATCTATCTATCTATCTATCTATCTATCAATCTTCCATCTATCTATCTATCTATCTATCTATCTATCTATCTATCTATCTATCTATCCATCTTCCATCTATCTATCTATCTATCTATCTATCTATCTATCTATCTATCTATCAATCTTCCATCTATCTATCTATCTATCTATCTATCTATCTATCTATCTATCTATATATCATCTATCTATCTATCTATCTATCTATCTATCTATCTATCTATCTATCTATCCATCTTCCATCTATCTATCTATCTATCTATCTATCTATCTATCTATCTATCAATCTTCCATCTATCTATCTATCTATCTATCTATCTATCTATCTATCTATCTATATATCATCTATCTATATATCCATCTATCTATCCATCTATATCTATCTATCTATCTATCTATCTATCTATCTATCCATCCATCTATCTATCTATCTATCTATCTATCTATCTATCTATCCATCTTCCATCTATCTATCTATCTATCTATCTATCTATCTATCTATCTATCCATCTTCCATCTATCTATCTATCTATCTATCTATCTATCTATCTATCTATATATCATCTATCTATCTATCTATCTATCTATCTATCTATCTATCTATCTATCTATCTATCTGTCTGTCTACCTATCTATCTATCTATCTATCTATCTATATATCATCTATCTATCTATATATCATCTATCTATCTATCTATCTATCTATCTATCTATCTATCTATCTATCCATCTTCCATCTATCTATCTATCTATCCATCTTCCATCTATCTATCTATCTATCTATCTATCTATCTATCTATCTATCTATCTATCTATCTTTAGTGTTTGTCACCACCCTGATAATGTCATTAAAAGGAAGCTGAAGTTGTTAGCTGAGTGACAGGTATAATTAGTTTTTTTTAAAACAATTAGACAAGATAAGAGAATAATCAGTGATTCATAGGTTGCCACGCAGATTTCCAGCCAATGGAGATGGGTATATTGGTACACTTGTGCCTTAATTGCAATTTGGCCCTATAAATTCCAGCTAGACTACTACAGCATGGAAAATATTTTACGTCTAAACACTGCCTGTGTCATGCTTGCACATGCTAACATAAAGGGCCCACATAGTTACAAATAGTATCCTCACATTAATTGTATTTTCACATATTAAAGGCTTTTTCTGATAGCCGTCCACCCTATACCCCTTAACACATACATTGTACCCACCCCCAACACTTACCCCATCCTACATCTGTCCTGTCACATACACATACATTGTACCCACCCCCAACACTTACCCCATCCTACATCTGTCCTGTCACATACACACCATGGTACCCACCCTCAACACTTACCACATCCTACATCTGTCCTGTCACATACACACCATGGTACCCACCCCCAACACTTACCCCATCCTACATCTGTCCTGTCACATACACACCATGGTACCCACCCCCAACACTTACCCCATCCTACATCTGTCCTGTCACATACACATACATTGTACCCACCCCCAACACTTACCCCATCCTACATCTGTCCTGTCACATACACACCATGGTACCCACCCCCAACACTTACCCCATCCTACATCTGTCCTGTCACATACACACCATGGTACCCACCCCCAACACTTACCCCATCCTACATCTGTCCTGTCACATACACACCATTGTACCCACCCCCAACACTTACCCCATCCTACATCTGTCCTTTTCACATACACACCATTGTACCCACCCCCAACACTTACCCCATCCTACATCTGTCCTGTCACATACACACCATTGTACCCACCCCTAACACTTACCCCATCCTACATCTGTCCTGTCACATACACACCATTGTACCAACCCCCAACACTTACCCCATCCTACATCTGTCCTGTCACATACACACATTGTACCAGCCCCCAACACTTACCACCTCCTACATCTGTCCTTTTCACATACACACCATTGTACCCACCCCAACACTTACCACCTCCTACATCTGTCCTGTCACATACACACCATTGTACCCACCCCAACACTTACCACATCCTACATCTGTCCTGTCACATACACACCATTGTACCCACCCCAACACTTACCACATCCTACATCTGTCCTGTCACATACACATACATTGTACCCACCCCCAACACTTACCCCATCCTACATCTGTCCTGTCACATACACACCATGGTACCCACCCCCAACACTTACCCCATCCTACATCTGTCCTGTCACATACACATACATTGTACCCACCCCCAACACTTACCACATCCTACATCTGTGCAGTCACATACACACCATTGTAACCACCCCAACACTTACCCCATCCTACATCTGTCATGTCACATACACACCATGGTACCCACCCCCAACACTTACCCCATCCTACATCTGTCCTGTCACATACACACCATTGTACCCACCCCCAACACTTACCACATCCTACATCTGTCCTGTCACATACACACCATTGTACCCACCCCCAACACTTACCACATCCTACATCTGTCCTGTCACATACACACCATTGTACCCACCCCCAACACTTACCCCATCCTACATCTGTCCTGTCACATACACACCATTGTACCCACCCCCAACACTTACCCCATCCTACATCTGTCCTGTCACATACACACCATTGTACCCACCCCAACACTTACCACATCCTACATCTGTCCTGTCACATACACACCATTGTAACCACCCCAACACTTACCCCATCCTACATCTGTCCTGTCACATACATACCATTGTACCCACCCCCAACGCTTACCACATCCTACATCTGTCCTGTCACCTACACACCATTGTACCCACCCCCAACACTTACCCCATCCTTCATCTGTCCTGTCACATACACACCATTGTACCCACCCCGAACACTTACCCCATCCTACATCTGTCCTGTCACATACACACCATTGTACCCACTCCCAACACTTACCCCATCCTACATCTATCCTGTCACATACACACCATTGTATCCACCCCCAACACTTACCCCATCCTACATCTGTTCTGTCACATACACAACACAGATAATTCTTGCAAACACATCCCCTTATCCTCATTCTCATCATATCCTACGATCTTGGAAAACAAATAAAATAATAATACAGGTGGTGGTTCCCTCAAGGTGCAACACAATGAGTGGGAGACCCCTCTAAGGAGCAGGATGTCTATGACCTGAGTAGTTGCCATTCCCACATTATTGGACACAGGACTGAAACCCTGTAAGATGAGCATGGAATCGCGGGAAAAACATGGACTCCAATTCATACAACAAATGATCATTCATGTTAACAACACATGCACCCCTACTCACTGTATGGCCTACAACACATACAAAGGCTGTTTCACTCAGCTCAATATGAAATACAAATATCAAGCTAATGCCCAACAGTGCCTAATAATGTTGCCCTGAAAAGCACAAAACAATGTGTAATGTAATGTGTTTGTAAAAAACTGTTATAAATACCAGTAAATGGTGCCATGTGTGCCACTTCTTATGTAAAGATTAAACATGTCTGATCTATAATCGTTTGATCACTGCCAGCAGTTTACTCCTTCACCAACAGGACTCTTTTCCTGAACACTTGGCTACTGTCTACTCTTCCACCTGCTGGTGTCTCTCTTGTGGTATGTGGATTGTTCATAGAACCCCGATTGCCTTTATATGTCCTACAGAAAGACTACTTACAGAGGCAGTACAGACCTTTGCCTGAGCATGGTGTATCCTCTCCCGGCTTGTTGTTTCTTCTTGTGACAATGGACATGGTACCTTACCCAGTACACAGGATCCAGTCAAGTCCCAGCTAAGCTAAACTCTGTTCCCTTTACTTTTTCCCTTGCCTGAGTCACCAATTTTCAGGGACTGTGGCACCATTCTCCCAGTTTTGCTCCTTTCCACTTCCTGGCACCACTAGCCCTTGCTTACACCCCGTGTGGGAGATGTGCCTACTTCCAGTCTACAGATACCAGGGAAAAAAGGTTAAAGGATTAGACTTGCTGGCACCACACCTGAAGATCTCCCCTGCTGATTTCAGCATCCTGCATTGGCTAATTAGTGGACAATTGGAGGAGACTCAATGTGAAGCAAGGTTCAAGTTGGGTTGTTTGCTTCTTGTTGAATGTCTGACTTGCCTTTTGTTCAGTCACTTATACAAATGCTTACCCATCCCCAATAAAGTCTCTTCTGGCCAAAGATTACAAGCATCAGAGCTGAATTTCCATAATTTTGCCAAAGAGAATCTCTGTACTCTGCCTGTGGTCACTGAAGATAGTCATACCCATTCCAAGTGAGGTCGTAACCGGTGGGAGTTCGAGAGCATGCCGTCCTGCTGGTCCTGTCATTGTTGGTTGTTACTGTGTTTCACATCGGCTTATTTTTGGACTACTCTTTGAATTGCTACAGATCTTTGGCTTGTTTCCTGGGCCTTTGGTCCCTGGACATTTGCTCTATCCTGCTGGACTTTGTTGCATTCAGACTGTTCCAGACTTTTGAACTGCTACTTGAGTTTTTTTTTAGTTTACAGCTCAGTCTTTTCTCTGCCTCTGTTCTGAGAGTCCACTTTCTGTCACTAGTGTGTCCAATAAGGAAATAGCCAAATATATCATCATGAGGCAATATAATTAATATGCGATAACCCAATTTTTTAACATAACTCGGAGGCCAAATCATGGCTACATGAACAGGAATACAAACAAAAAAAAGTAGTGGTACTCATCTGAGAACGAAAAATACCTTAGGTCTTTTCTATAGGTCTGGTTACCTACTCAGAGAGCAACCTCTTTACGCCACTTGTGCCCTTCACAGGGATAAATATCCTGTAGTATATCAGTCTAGTCTCACTCAGAAGAGTGATCCAGCCCCAAAATACCAGGCAATTCTACCCTGAACAGGAGAAACAGCAAACCCCAGACACGTTTCGGCCTCTATGGGCCTCGTCAGTAAGGTGCAGCTGTACTCCCTCGCTCACTGTGTAGGGGCAGCACGAGAAAAGTCTTGAAGACGGGAGTGAGAGGAGGTGATGAGAGAAGAGGAAAGAATAAGGTCGTTGGCAGAACGAAGGGGGCGGTTGGGAGAATATTTTGAAACAAGAGCAGAGATTTGTTGAGGGCTTTATATGTTAGGGTCATGATTTTAAATTTGATTCGGGAAGCTATGGGAAGCCAGTGGAGTGACAGAGAGGAGCTGCAGACACTGAACGTTGGAGAGGATGATGGGATAGGGCCAAGCTGGGAGGAGAGCTCCTTTTGGATGGTTTCAATTTTATTTTTACAATGGCTGGCAATGTCATCAGCAGTGAATCAGGAAGGGGCAGGAGGTGGGGGTGGGCAAAGGAGGGTATTGAATTTAGCAAATAAACGTTTAGGGTTGGAGGACAGGTTTGATATTAGTGATGAGAAGTAGTGTTGTTTGGCAAGACTGAGGGCAGAGAAGTAGGAGCGCAATGTAAACTTGTAGTGGAGAAAGTCTGTTGAAGTGCGAGATTTCCTCCATAGTCGTTCTGCAGTGCGTGAGCATCTCTGTAGATAGCGTGTTTGTGTAGTGTGCCATGGTTGTGGATGAGAGCGAGGGCGTTTGCTTGTGATTATGGGGGCAAGAGAGTCAAGGATGGAGGTTAGAGTAGTGTTGTACTTTTTGAGTTTTACCCCTTAGCTCCAATCCTTCCACAAACTGATCATCCTCCTGGCTGCTATATCTGAGAGTAGCCAGTCTGTATGAACCTATGTCGGTAATCTTGGGTCACGGCTTCTCATCTCCCACCAGCAGTAGCAGCAATACTATCATCACAAGCAACACAAGAGACTGCACTTGTACAAATGTACAACCCTCCACAGCTACCTCATCAGAGGCAGAAGAACTAACCGATGATGAACAAATCCAGGAGGCCGACCAATAAATGGTCAGGCATTTTGAGGTGGTGAGGCACTAACACCAGATCTTTGCTCAAGCACAGACATGCTGTAACAGAAGGAGAATACCCGGTCCGTCAAGAGAGAGCTCAAAGGACTTAATATAAACCTGTCTCGGCCGGGGGACTTCTTCAGCTCAATGCTAGAGACTGTACAAGGGTAACACATGGTATCATCATGCTGCTCATTACTTCCAGAAGTTCTGCCCATCATGGTGCTCCACCACCTCCTTTTTTTTATTTCAGGTAGTTCTGAATTAGAACATTACAGCATGTTGATTTCCAAGTCAGCCATATACATGTACATAACCACAACTGATCTGTAAACACATGTCAAATAGGTTTAGTTTTGAATAAACAGTGACGGATGACGGATTGAATTTAAAAACTTATAAGTAACAATGGCCTGAATTATTGGCTCCAATTATAGTCATTGCACCAACAAAGGATTAATACCCTCTTAATATTGATATCTAATGCTTATTGTCAAATATCATGGGATTCCCTTCAAATGACATGTGACAGGTCAAGTTGTGAAATAAATGTATTATTCACAGACCATGTGTGGTCTGATAGTGCTCCAGGTGGCATCAGACCACACATAGACTACACATCTGCAAAATACATTAGATGTTTATGCATCCGATGATATAGTAGGTATTGCAAATCATATGGCACAATATTCTAATAATAAGACTTTGTGAATTCCTGATTTCTATATCTATTTACAGGAGGTATAACATAATTCTCAGTGACCACTGGGATAATATGGTAAATGCATTAATGGAAATTGTTTGGAGAAAATTGTCTTCCGAGTGCAGCATTGTGAGATGACAGATCAGTATTAACATGCACTATATTCATTTATTTTGTGGTCTGGCAGATAATGCAGCATTGGAAGCGCTGCTCGAGCACAGGTAATAATGCTTATAGGAAACAAAAATGTGCACCATAATAAACTGTACATATCCATCCTATTGTTATATGTGAATACAGTTACTTTATTCCTCTTAAAAGCTTTGTCATATGACACTTTAAAATGTCAGTGACACTTTCCGCGTGGTAATACTGGCCCAAAGCTGACTCTGTAAACCATGCACTGGTTCATAGCAGTTCAGGGTGGGAACATGATCAATTAAGCAAGACCGTAACTTCCCATTTCGATTAAGCCAATAGAAAATGAGTCATCATTATGGCAGTAAAACATGGAGGTTACATGTCAATTAATTAGGTTTGTGGGTCTAATATGCAATCAAACTCGCAAAACAGCAAAATACAGAATTATGAAATTGAATGCCAATACTGTTCTAGTCCATGTGGGTGGCCTGATATGTATTAACGCATTGATTCCCGAGATCGATATAACCACAAAATAAAACTAGAATTAATTGCACAACAGTCTCAAAAACTTGCAAATCGCCAGTAAATAACATTTATTTTTATGTTTAATTTTATGTCTTCATGTCTATCATCGCTTTCCCCGTTATTTACAGTGCAGTATTGATTTTTTATTTGTATTTACAGTGCTATGACTAGGTGTTTAACCCCCTTCTGGGTCCTCTCTAGCACAGGATTTTCTCCTATATGTGCCATTTACGGGTGTGAAAACATTTGCCGCCTTGGGGAATTGGAGCAATTGAATAGCGATTTGCGATTTTAGCCATCGTAACTCTTGTTCCAAGTTTAACCATCGCAAAGTTTTCAAGGCTGTAACCCGTAACAAGTTTGGAGCCCGCAAAAGACGCTAATTGAATAGCAAATTAACTTGCAGCCTCACTTACGGGCTACAGTAACTTGCGATAGCTCAACTGAATCGGGCTCTAATGGCTCTAATGGATGACACTCATACAGAATATGTTGTTCAGTCTTGTAGCCTAAGTAAATCAACAATCCCACAGCTCTCTAAACCAACACAAAACCCACTTGAAGGTTTACCGGTGCTTTAAGTACAATTACTCTATGAACAGCATTCATGCGTAACATATAATAAATGAGAACTAAATAAAAATAATGATACATTGGGGGATAAATTGGCAAATAAACACTCAAAAATCATCAAATATTACACTTGTACATGAAGGATTCTATATATAGATATAGGTGGTGTCTTCATCAGTGACTTTCTTGAATAATAGATAACACTTTGAATTCAATATACCTGGAAGAAAGAGAAGATACATCACCCATAGTGCAATATTGTATTATTAAATAATTTACAGATTGAAGACACCATAAAGGGGCCACTCATATGCACAATTTTCAAGAAAATCACAGATGAACACACCACCTATTTCTATGTATACAATACTTCATGTACAAGTGTATTATTTCATTATTTTGAGGGTTTATTTATCCAATGTATTCACCAATGTATTACTATTCTCATTTAGTTCTCATTTATTTATTACTAGCGACTTGCCCGTCAAAAAATGACGGCAATAAGATTGTAAGGCAGGTTATGGTGTTTGGTAAAGAGATTAATTTTGTTGGTGTTCTGAGATGCTTCAGCGCTCATTGCGAGCCTCACGCTGAGCACCTTCGGCTGTTGGTTGTTTGTGTGCTATGAGCATTGTTTTTTTTTTGCTAATGAAATAATGAATAAAATAATACATGAATATACTTTACCTATTTTTAAGTAATATATGCAGGAAGCATTGTGCAGAAGAGCTGGCAATCTGTTTTCATGTTGCTGCAGCATATAATGTAGGTGTGCAGTGTTGTGGAGCTGATGTGTAAGTGTCAGTAATGTGTGCAGTGTGCCATGTAAATAGGCTGCGTGCGCGAGGGGAAGCCGTTAGGGTAGCTGTGTACTTCCGGATCGTGTAAGTTAGTGTTGTAAAATGGCGCCTAATGTGTGGTACGCAGCTGTGGCTGATTTGGCGTCTTTGTTCTTGGATCGCGTCCGTCTTTTTTGGAAAATCTGTATGTGTTTGGTGGTGTTTTGCGTCTTTAGCGTCCTGTAGCCTCGTTTTCGTTTTTTTTCGGCGGCCATTTTTTTGTGTGTCTAAACTTTTGTATTTCGACTTAAATTGAGGTGAGACTTCAGTTTCCGAGGTCCTGGGTGCCCCCCCCCCCCCTTATGGTGGGTAAGCTTTTTATGTGCTTATTGTGTGTATTTATGATGTTTTTCATGTTTTCATGTGCGTAGGTTTGGGCCGGTAAGGCCGTATTTTTGCAAGGTCGTAATGTTTATTTTTTGTAAGTCCTGCATCTCGTATTTGTTTCTCGTAAGTCCGGCAATTTTGCCTTTGGCACTCCATGCCAGCAACTGAGGCCCTAGCTTTGCGAGGGCCGCAGGCTCGCTACGTGAGACCGCAGCGTTAGCAACAACCCGCTTGCTCACAACTATATATGTGATACTGTATGTTACACATGAATTTAGTCTATGGAGCAGACTGTACTTTTGGGTCACAGAGTGCCGCAGATCTTATTGCAATGTAATAGCTCTTTAGTCAAGTCACACGTAGAAATAACTTAGCTATTACATGCTGCTGGTAGATCAGGGAAAGTTTGAGGTATTGAGCACTGGCACACAGTCACTCGTTAGGGATTTTTACGAGCAGGATTTATTAGCTATGGCCCCTATTCTAATCCTCTATATCGCAGATTACAAAATGTTTAAGAGCAACGTAAATGTGCCAAGCTAGGTTATTATTATTATTATAGTTCATTTATAACGCGTCACCATATTCCGTAGCGCTGTTCATAAATTAAGTTCAGACAAAGATAAATACAAATTAACATATAGCAAAGGATGGAGGGCCCTGTCTTTGAGCTTGGAATCCAATGTCCATGGTGAATTCCCAAAGTATTTAGGATAGAAACTCGCAGACTTACAATCTAAGGGATAGTGAGTGGTAAAAGAGAGAGGTGATAAGTGTGTTAGGGAGGAAGGTGATACGCTTCTTTAAAGAGATGCATTTTAAGTAAGGTTTTAAATGTTTTGAGGCAAGAGGATAATCTAGTGGAGCGAGGCAAGGAGTTCCAGAGACTAGGGGCAGCACAAGAAAAGTCCTGGAGGAGGGAGTGAGAGGAGGTGACAAGAGTTGAAGATAGAAGAAGGTCATTAGCAAAACGAAGAGGGAGGGTGGGGGAGTATTTGGAGGTGAGAACAGAGGTAAGGGGGAGCTTTATTGTTGAGGGCTGTGTAAGTTAGGGTCATGATTTTAAATGCTATTCTTGAGGCTAAGGGAAGACAGTGGAGAGATTGACAGAGAGGTGATGCCGACACTGAGCGTTGTGTACGGAAGATGAGTCTAGCAGAGGCATTCATAATGGATTGAAGTGGAGATAGTCGGGTGGTGGGTAGGCCAACAAGAAGTGAGTTGCAGTAGTCTAGTCGAGAGAGGATGAGAGAGTGTATAAGGATTTTAGTTGTGTCTTGTGTAAGATAGTGACGAATTCTAGAGATGTTTTTTTAGATGGAGAAGACAAGATTTAGTAGTGATTGTATGTGAGGGATGAAAGACAGAGCGGGGTCCAGTAGAACCCGAAGACAACGGGCTTGGGAGGAGGGGGTGACGATGTCATTGTTGACAGTGAAAGAGATGTGAGGAATTGACGCTGTCGGAGAGGGGAGGAAGATTAGGAGTTCAGTTTTAGACATTTTGAGTTTGAGATGGTGGGTGGACTTCTAAGAGGATATACTAGAGAGGCAGCTGGAGACGTGTATTAGAAGAGAGGGGGATAGATCTGGTACGGAGAGGTAGATTTGGGTGTCATCTGCATAGAGATGATAATGAAGCCCAAAAGAGTTTATGAGGGTACCAAGTGAGGAAGTGTAGATGGAGAAGAGGAGGGGGCCTAGGACAGATCCTTGGGGTACACCAACACATAGGGGGTGAGGAGAAGAAGAGGTGTCAGAGAAGGAGATACTGAATGATCGATTTTGTAGGTATGATGAGAACCACAAGCGAGCAGTGCCTCGAATACCGACAGAGAAGAGGATATGAAGTAGAAGTGGATGGTCGACAGTGTCAAAGGCAACAGAGAGATCTAGGAGAAGAATAATTGAAAAGTGACCTTTTGACTTGGCGGTAAGCAGGAAATTGGTAACTTTAGTGGGAGCTGTCTCAGTGGAGTGTTGGGGCCGATTGAAAGGTGTCAAGAAGGGAGTTAGAGGAAATAAGGTCAGAAGAGGGTTTTTTGAGGGTGGGTATAACTATGGCATGTTTTGGAGCAGACAGAAACATGCCAGTAGTAAGGTTGAAAATATGTGTGAGAGCTGGGATTAGTGTGGTAGAGAGGGGAGATATGAGCTGAGATGGAATAGGGTCCTGAGGACAGGTAGTGAGGCGAGTGGATTATAGCAGTTTGGAGACTTTATCCTCTGTAGCCAGATCAAAGTGGTTGTGTGATTGGGGAAGGGAGAAGACTGGGTGTTAGTTGAGAGGGTGGAGTGTGTAAACCACTATGAGATAAGAGTTGTGATTGGCTATTGTCAGTGCAACCAATCAGAATGCGCAGAGGCTCCAACCAATCACCCTGTGGGGGTGTATTCCATTGTGATTGGCTGAAGGCATCTGCGCCTTGTGATTGTGACTGGGGGTTGAGGAGGGGGTTGAGGATGAGGAGGGTAGTTGAGGAGGGAGGTTGAGAATGAGAAGGGGGGTTGAGGAGGGAGGTTGAGAATGAGGAGGGGGGTTGAGGAGGGAGGTTGAGAATGAGGAGGGGAGTTGAGGAGGGGGGTTGAGGAGGGAGGTGGAGGAGGGAGGTTGAGAATGAGGAGGGGGGTTGAGGAGGGTAATAAGGGAGGGGGAAGAGAGACAGGGAAGTGAGAGGGGGGAAGAGACACAAGGAAGGTAGGGGAAGAGACACAGGGAAGGGAGAGGGGGGAAGAGACACAGGGAAGGGAGAGGGGAGAAGAGACACAGGGAAGGGAGAGGGGAGAAGAGACACAGGGGAGAGAGAGGGGGGACACAAGAAAAGGGCACACAAGAGGGGGACACAGAGGGCACAAGGGGGACACAGGGGGCAGCACATTTCCCACCCTCGGCTTATACTCAAGTCACTCATTTTTCCCAGTATTTTGTGGTAAAATAGGTGCCTCGGCTTATACTCGGGTCAGCTTATACTCGAGTATATACGGTATATATAAAAATTATATATATATATATATATATATATATAAATATATATATATATATATATATATATATATATATATACACAGTATATCTTAAAGCAGAGGAGGAGGCTTTTTAAAGTGTGGGGAGAGGGACCCTCTCACAATTCCAGGTAAATTTACCTGAGTACATATATATACAAAATAAACACAATTATATATATATTATATCTAAAAATGCAATTGTCACATAAATGTAATGTAAATAAATATAAATAAATACAAAATAATATATATACCTATAAAAATATAGTTTCTTGCCACAGTTAATGCGCTTGTTCTTATTTATTAAAATAATCATGATGTTCTCATTTTCTATTGGTTCCTCGAGCTGTTTGTCTTCTAGCTTGGCTTGGTGTAATATATATACTTCCTACACTGCTTGATTATAATTTTTTATGTGTGATTATTACAAAGAGTGAGGCATGTAATCAAGACCTTTGTATCCAAAAATTTAGCAGCTGCCTTATAATCGGTGAGTATGAGCATCAGCCATGTCTCAACTTGAAAATAAATGTAATGTTGAATGTATTTGTTTTTATCTTTTAATATAATTTCACATACTATACTGTTATTATATGTATTAAACTTTTGGACTTATCTCTGTATGGATCTTTCAATCTATCTGTCATTTTGATTCTTTCTGTTTCTCTATTTAAAAAAATATCAAACATGTATCGTTACATAGGGCCTCATTCAATTGAGCCTTGGGGAGATCCCGGCGTCCGTAAGGGACCCCGCAAGTTATTTTGCTATTCAATTGGCGTCTTTTTGCGGGCTTCGATTGGTTACGTCCAAGCCTTTGATCTTTCGCGGCCGCAAGAGTTACGATCGCTAAAATCACTATTCAATTGCAGCGATGCCTCAAGCCCGCAAATGTTTTCACACCCCTAAATGGCACAAATCCACGAGTACCAGGTAGGAGCCGGAGCACTGTAAATGCAAAGATAAATTCTATACTGCACTGTAAATGACAGGGAACATGATGGAAGACATTAGAATAAATTGCACAACAGTCTCAAACCCGTAATTCTGCAATAATAAATATTATTTTATATTTGTAATTTTGTGGTTATATCAATCGTGGGAATCAATGAGTTAATACATATCAGGCCACCCACATGGACTAGAACATTGACTTAATTCATATTTATTATTTTGTAATTTATAGGTTTGGGGATCCAATCGCATATCGGACCCTGAAACGCTAGTTGATTGACATGTAACCTCCATGTTTTACTGACTTCATGGTGATAGGCTCCTTTTCTATTGGCTGTTACTGCATCAGGAGTTACGGTGTTGCTTAATAGATCATGTTCACGCCCCAAAATGCTACATACAATGGCATTGTGTATGATTTTTGCTATCGGGCCGGGACTTGCGGTCTTGTCCATTTGAATAGCGTGTAAGTCTAGCACACTTGCGGCCTACGAATTGAATGAGGCTCATTTGGTCCAACTGGCCAATAATAATAGTGAGACACGAGTGGGATTGTTTTCTTCTCCTCACTCCCGACGTGCTGCAGCAATCTTGGGAGCAGGGATCCTTGGCACTTTTATCCAGTTTATTTTGATTGTAAAACAAAACAAGGAAACTCATCACATTCTCTCCATGACTCCTTGTCTACACTTCCTCTCAAGTTTCTTTTGATTCACACAAGACAAAGGCAGATCAAACACATTGTTTTCTGGTGCTGCTTTAGTATTAATTAACACCATTTATTTTTCATGCACAAAAAACAAACTTTGTAATGTATAAATCATGTTCTTTTAAATACAATGTAAAAAGTTTGGGACTAACTTGGGGTTTCCACTGTCATTACAATTCTTAAATCTTGTACGGTACCCCCGATGGCCATCAGCCCAATACTAGCCTCACTGAACTATCCACTATAATAATGGTGAGCTTGTGAGTAACGCCTGCGAGATGTGATCTGAACAGGCGTCACTCACAAGCTACTGTCCCTAAAGATAGGGAAATCGTGCAATGGTGCATGCCCATGAGCAACAAAAGTGAGGGAGGGAGGCAGAGGGGAGGGGTAGAGAGGTAAGGGAGGGAGAGAGGGAAGTAGAGAGAGAGGGGGAGAGAGGAGGGAAGCAGAGAGAGAGAGGGAAGCAGAGAGAAAGGGAGGGAGAGAGGGATTCAGAGAGGGAGGGCGAGAGGGAGGGAAGCAGAGGGGAGGGGTAGAGAGGGGAGGGAGGGAGAGAGGGAGGCAGAGAGAGGGAGAGAGGAGGGAAGCAGAGAGAGAGAGGGAAGCAGAGAGAAATAGAGGGAGAGAGGGAGGGAGATAGAGATTCAGAGAGGGAGGGAAGCAGAGAGAAAGGGAGGGAGGCAGAGAGAGAGAGGGAGAGAGGAGGGAAGCAGAGAGAGAGGGAAGCAGAGAGAAAGGGAGGGAGAGAGGGAGGGAGAGAGGAATTCAGAGAGGGAGGGAGAGAGAGAGAGGAGGGAGAGAGTGGGGGAGAGAGAAAGGAGGGAAGGGGAGAGGGAGGCAGAGGGAGAGAGAGGGAGAGAGGAGAAAGGGATGGAGAAAGGCATTCAGAGAGGGAGGGGGAGAGAGAGGAGGTAGGGAGAGAGGGAGGGAGAGAGGGATTTAGAGAGGGAGAGAAAGAGAGGCGGGAGGGAGAGAGGGAGGGAGAGAGGGATTCAGAGAGGGAGGGACAGAGAGAGAGGAGGGATGGAGAGAGGGATTCAGAGAGGGAGGGAGAGAGGGATTCAGAGAGGGAGGGAGAGAGAGAGAGAGAGGAGGGATGGAGAGAGGGATTCAGAGAGGGAGGGGGAGATGAGGGATTGAGAGAGGATGGGAGACAGGAGGGAAAAGGAGAGGAAGGGAGAGAGAGGGAGGGAGATAGAGGGAGGGAGAGAGGGGGAGGGAGGGAAGAGAGATGGAGACAGAGGGTGGGATAGAGGGAGGACGAGAGGGCGGGAGGCAGAGAGGGATGGAGGGTGAGAGAGATAGACAGAGAGCACACAGAGCACAGAGCGCAGAGAGAGACAGAGGGTAGAGAGAGAGAGGGTTCATCAACATGGAAATGCTGTGCTGGCTTTTGCTCTCGAAAATTAAATATGGAGATTCTTAGTTTGTTGAATTTATGATTATTGTGGAAAGAGGCCAACACAACATCCCCTAGTGTTGCATAGAGGAGAATTAAAAAAGTAGCGGTATTAATGTATACCCTTATAAATTTATGCTAATTGGACTTTCAGTATACTAGATACAACGTAAATATTAAAAAGGTAAAGTACACTCCTCTAAAAAGAGTGAGTGTGATACTCTGTAGCACTAATGTACCTCGCAACACATATGGAAATTTATGAATCCAATAATTGATATACAACAAAATATGGAAAACCAGAAAATAAGATGTCACAGTTATTCGGCTTGTAGCCTCTAAAATAATAATCAAATAAATACGCAATATGTAAACAGACAAAACTATATATGGCACAGGAAAAAGACTTATATATTTCACAACAATAGCTAGTGTGAACAAACCGTACGGATAAAAAAATAGCGATCCATATATAACACAATTAAATAAATCAAGTGTGTTAAGGCCTCATTCAATTGCGATTTGGCCAATTGAATGGGGCTCTATATAAGCACAGAGCATATTTTTTACAGACGTTTTTAGTTAGTGAAGACCTTGCTTTCGGATAGAAAAAAATATGCTCTGTGCTTATATAGAGCCCTATTCAATTGGCTAAATCACATTTGAATGAGGCCCTTTGTCTGAGTTCTTCCTTACCAAGATAAATCTCAAGAGTTTTTTTTTAAATAGGCAGGTAATGGATAAAACCCAAAATGATCCAGCCCTGAAGGTCACAAAATCTTCTGTAATCAAAAATCGAAATCCTACAGTCTATAATGGCTGGTCCATTAGGTAGTAATGTATGTTGAACGTATGAGACTTGCAGAACCACTGTTTGCAGGTACTCAAATATGAAAAATAGATGGGTAGGGGAGAATGAATCGCAAAACAAACTTGATAGTGCAGATCAAGAAAAATATTTATTAATATGCATCCCATAGAACCCAAATATAGTAAAGTATTGCACTCACGTATTCAACCCGCCATCACAATGAGGTAGGGTAACAGCATGTGGAGGGAGTCAGTCTAACACCGTACATGATATCCTTTATTATCTTTGTTCTTACACCACACAGGATACCCTTTATTATCTTTGTTCTTACATTACACAGGATACCCTTTATTATCTTTGGTCTTACACCACACAGGATACCCTTTATTATCTTTGGTCTTACACCACACAGGATACCCTTTATTATCTTTCGTCTTACACCACACAGGATACCTTTTATTATCTTTGGTCTAACACCACACAGGATACCCTTTATTATCTTTGGTCTTACACCACACAGGATACCCTTTATTATCTTTGGTCTTACACCACACAGGATACACTTTATTATCTTTGGTCTTACACCACACAGGATACCCTTTATTATCTTTGGTCTTACACCACACAGGATACCCTTTATTATCTTTGGTCTTACCCAACACAGGATACCCTTTATTATCTTTGGTCTTACACCACACAGGATACCCTTTATTATCTTTGGTCTTACACCACACAGGATACCCTTTATTATCTTTGGTCTTACACCACACAGGATATCCTTTATTATCTTTGGTCTTACACCACACAGGATACCCTTTATTATCTTTGGTCTTACACCACACAGGATACCCTTTATTATCTTTGGTCTTACACCACACAGGATACCCTTTATTATCTTTGGTCTTACACCACACAGGATACCCTTTATTATCTTTGGTCTTACACCACACAGGATATCCTTTATTATCTTTGGTCTTACACCACACAGGATACCCTTTATTATCTTTGGTCTTACACCACACAGGATACCCTTTATTATCTTTGGTCTTACACCACACAGGATACCCTTTATTATCTTTGGTCTTACACCACACAGGATACCCTTTATTATCTTTGGTCTTACACCACACAGGATACCCTTTATTATCTTTGGTCTTACACCACACAGGATACCCTTTATTATCTTTGGTCTTACACCACACAGGATATCCTTTATTATCTTTGGTCTTACACCACACAGGATACCTTTTATTATCTTTGGTCTTACACCACACAGAATACCCTTTAATATCTTTGGTCTTACACCACACAGGATACCCTTTATCTCACTTGACATCTGGTTCTAGTGGTGCATGACAATAACCAATATCCCTTGGTGTTGAATGGGCAGTCTATGGCCAGTAGAAGAAGGTGGACAAATAAGCACGGTCTAGATATAACTGACAGGGTATGGTAGAAACCCCTCTTCTTAAAGCTATCAACACGTGAAAGGCTCTGATATCCTACTGGTGTAGTAGCCAGGAGACCTTAAGAAGCCATGTTATATTCAGACCTAATTTGTATATATTTGCCCAAATATTGATAAGGTAAAGTAAGAATATTTAAAGTACCCTCCACTTAAGCTAGACCGAATATAAGTTAAGTGACTGAGGTCCATATAGAAGGACAATAGTGAATTGATAAATAAAATAAGCAGAAATAAAATCAAACCAAATGATAAACACCTATAGCGGTGCTCATATGCAATCTCTAAAAAATAAAATGCGTTTCGACAGTAAACTTGTTTTTTTCTCAATGATAAATAATTAATTATAAGTATATTTGTAAAGGGCCATGTTTTTTTATTTACCTCTACAAGTAACACTACAAATCCATATTTTTTTTTGCATTTTAAATATAAGGTTTAACACTTATGCGCCACGATACTTTAGATGCCTTATTTTCATGTACAAACTGTACTTATGGAAAGTCTGTAGTCTGGGAGAAATGCCATATGTTTAAGTAGAGTGTAATAAACGACATTATCAGCTGTGTAAGGCATGAGCATAAAGGCAATCGTAGAGAGAATCATTATGTTAGCAGACTCAGCTTGAGCTTGAGGGATTCCATGTTTGTTTTTTCCACATCTACAGCTGGCTTGGAGCCTGATGGGTGTGTTCCTCTGTTATTCATTATCTGTTCAGGAATGGGAAGAGATTGGAAGGAAGGATGAAGGGTATTTGATGACTGATTGGTTGATTCAGATAAGATTTTAGCATTTGATACCTCATCTACCATGCACATTATTAGTAGTAGTTCATAGTGTAAAGTGAACTTGAGAGCCCTACTTGACTTGTTCTCTTCATATCTCTCAAGCATTAAAATGAAGCTTTGTCGTTATGGCAGCTATCATGCACTAGGAGAGTCGGCATACATGTCGTCTCTTGTTTGCATCGTTCAGTCATATCTGACTCTCCTTGACCTCATTGACTGTACACACAATGCTGATCCACTTGGTCTTCATGACAGACATACTGGAGTGGGTTGCCAGTTCTTTATCCAGTGGGCCATAACACACAGCTCCTGGTATTCCCAAGTGGTCTCCCATCCAAGTACTGATCAGGCCCAACCCTTCAGGGTGATGTAATTTCTCGGTTCCCTAACTGGAATCAAACCCAGGTCACAGGGAAAGCACTGAATCCTAACCACTGGACCACCAGGGAACCCGTCATTTCTTACAGAGTGGCTAATATTGTTAGTTTATTGCATACTTCACAAATATGAAGCTCTTCCTAAAAGATACTTTCAAGCCCTTGCAGGCTTCTCCTTGGCAAAGAGTAACTTCCATCAATTGCCTGTGAAATATGCTCTGCAGAAAGGGACCAATCTAAGACTGCTGCATATTTGCAATATATATATAAATATAAATATATATATATATATATATATATATATATATATATAACTGGAAATGTGTTAGTAATGCTACAGCACTGTTGAAACACTTCCAGTAAATAGAGATAGCACAATAGCAATTCATTTTTTTGCTTTATTAAAATGTAGCAATCAAAGCTCATTGGAATTTAATGAGATGCTTTAATGTGGAGTCTTTGTATGGGAATTCCAATATATTCTGGCATGTTTCCAAATGTTCATCTTTGGCTGTACTCACACGCTATCTTTCCGGTACTTTGAGTTTTTTGAACCACTCTAAAAACCTCTGTCGTTCAAGAAAAATGGCCCGTTGTGAAGTATGTAATAAACAAACAGCTGTGTAACCCATAAACATAAAAACATTGTTAGAGAACATCTGAGTTTTTGAAGACTCTGATAATGTACAGTATTTTGTTTGGTTTCATGTCTTCCTAATAGCTGGAGCCTTAGACATAGTTGAGTTTATGTCTAATCCTATAAGGCCTAGAGTAAAGCCATTTTGGAGGTGGCAAAATTGACCGGTCCAACCCGAGACTAACCTTTCTACCACTATGGTGCTCTTGCTCTCCCCATGGTGCTCTTGGTCTCAATTCTTCCATAATAGCTGTGGAGATTGCGGTCTGATGGAGGGCTTTCACTTATTCAAGCCTTGGTTGGAACATACCTCCCACCAGATTAAATGAATAGGGGACACAAAAAAATAGCAAAGTTAAACTTAATTATGCATTACATGTATAAGTTGACATATAGACATAAAAATTATAATGAGAATTGAGAATTTAAATTAAAAAAAAAAGTTTTTGAGGGGCACTGCAGCAATGCCCAAAGCAAGGACCTGGTGCATTGCACCGGATGCACTGGTGGTAGAGCCGCCCCTGCTTCCTGTCCTGGAAGTAAAGTTGAATTAACCCCTAAGATTGTTTTTAGACTCCTTTGCCTGTTCCTGCATCTTAATACATTGAAACCTTAGCTTGGCAAACCAAAATATTGTTAGAAAAGAGAAGGAAAATACAAAACTAAAAACAATTCTATATAATGTAGTATTCCCACTAATGTACTGTATCAGACAAGTAAGTGCTCTTACATTTCACAGAGATGCTTTATTGCTGCTCAATATATATTCTTCATTATAAGTGTCAGTGTATACCCTTAGTCTCACACATTGTTCAATATTTTTACATCAATAATGAGTTTTGGCAAACTCTCCTGGGGCGGAATTTTTCTTTTTCAGTTTGTCACTTAGGGTTAACACTCTTTTGAAAGTAAAAAATGTTCCTGTTCTTGAAGCTCCCTCATTGTTGTGAATTCAGTACATATTGGATATTCTGGTCAGGAAGTGTAGAAGTGTTCGGCTGTGGCTTTCCCTGTTTGAATTTCAAATCATTATTTTGTCTACCTTTGCTTTGGAAAAAGATACTTATTCAGCGGAGGCCTAGTTTGGCTCTTTATTATTGAAAGTAGTGGGAAAGTACATCATTCATGGGGCATACGGTGCCAGCTTTGCAAATGAATTCTTTATATAACTTAGGAAAAGTCCCAGGGCTCAGCTAAATTGCGTTCTGCTGCACAGGACAGAGCTAATTTCATAGATCAACCACTACGGGAAAAAAACTCATGGTAAGCGCTGAGGTCAAATGTTTGTACGGTAAAAATGAACAATTTTTCAAAATAAATAATAGGAAATTTGACGTATCTTCAATATTTTATTAAATAAAATGTCAGTATATTTAAGTCATGCTGTCAAAAATAGTACGTCTATAAAATTTTATCAAGATTTGTCAAAATAAAATTAAGTACTTCCACTCTAATTTTTTCCAGTAAATTGAGAATACATAAACTGCATAATCTAGGATATGTCACTTTATTCAGATATAGCCAAGTTTTTTATTATTTGATTATCCCCTTGGCAAAATGTGGTAATCTCGAAAATATGAAAACACAAAGAGAAAAGACTTCCTTATATAACCAACATATACCAAAACAATTACTATTCCTCTCTTAGTATATAATAAAGATGGACCAACAATATCAGGCCAACACCCAACACATTAATACTTTTATTAATCCACATACAGGATAACACTTAAAATCTGTTGCATAAAAGGTTCTTAATAACATAAAAGGTTGTCCATGCCAGTTAGTATACAGTCTCAGATCAAATCAGTTATATTAAATTCATCAGATACATCAAGGCAATTAATTAAATATTATAAGAATTTGGAAAACTATAATTATTATAAACTATGTCAGTCCATCTATCGGATGACTCTTTAAATGTGATAATAGATAAAATAAAGAAACAATATGATATAGCCTATTGCTTAGGTCCCTACAAACTCATGTTTGGTAGTACTGGGAACTTGCCACTTATTCCCTACAAAAATAAAGATAATCCCTAATCTTACCTCCAACTCTAAACATGTAAAAAACCCTATAACTAAAAACCCTGCATTATTAAATGTTGCAGCTTTGGGGATCCACCACTTAACCCCCTAAAATATAAGATGGCATTGGCGTAGGAACTGAGGGGGGATGGGGACAAGAACCCCCGCCCCCAGATTATATGAACAGGGAACACACAAAAAAGCTAAATTAAATTTAATAATTCATTACCAGATTTGGCCACTAGAGGGCCAGAACTATGGAGCAGTATGTCTTTACCCATAAAAGCTTTGACTCATAATTTATATTTCATATATATATATATATATATATATATATATATATATATATATATATATATATATATATATAATGTTTAATGATATTAGTGGGCGTGTGGGTGAGGCCCATGTTCATTGAAAATGTAAACAAAGAAATTTAAGCAAAAATTATGGTATTGTGGCCCTTTACAGGCTATTCCACATTCATAAAGCTCTATGATGGAGGTGTGTTGTGAAGGATTATGCTATTGATGATAAAGTGACAACATTTTTTAAGTGACAAGTGATGGTAAATATTGTTTTCTACATTGACCATTACAAAAATAAAGTTTTCATTATTTCAATCTTGAAGCTGAACTTCTGACTTTTGCTTTTTTGGATACATTTAGATCACAAACCAGATTAGGTAAGATTGAGAAAGAAAATGAGGATCAGTTGGAAGTTTTGCTTCAAATGTTGGATTATTTTTTAGTTGGTCTCCTGTGTTGCCCTGTTAGGTCACATAATCCCCAAAGCCATCTTCATCGAAACTCCAAACTTTTCGTGGCTTTGGTGTAGGAAGCTCTGGTGTGTGGGGTATATGTCTGATAGTAAAGTTGGATAATGTACTTCAATACCACAAGAAATAGTTAAAGAAATTCGATTGGATGAAGGCACTATAGGTTCTCTCTACTCTACTGAAAGTGAAAAGGCTTGTGGCTTGACTTGTTTAACCAGCCAATTAGCCTTTGTAGTTCCCTGGGTCCTCAGAAAAGGTCGTTTTTTGCTGTTTGCGTGGACCAATTTCCCAATACTTCCCTTGCAGCCTGCTTTGCGAGATGACTACGAAAAATGGCAGAGAATAAGCTCCGAGAGAGTAACACGCAGCCTTAAATCTATGAGGTGAATCTCGCACCTCGGAAGAATCCCTACGGGCACAAAAAAGTACTAGCAAGGGATCCTACCCCACATACGTGCTGCCTCGGAGCAGTGCGAGACAGCTGTGTGATGCTCCCCCCTGCTCCCTATACACATCCCCATGCTGCAGGGATCCCTATACAGACCCCTGCAGCCCCCCCACATTAACCCCTTGCAGTGGGGGTCCCCGATCAGCATAAATCAAGCCCCCGCTGCATTTTAAACTTTTAAATTCCCCGCCGCGGCTCCTTAAAGGGCCCGCGGCACACTATGAGCAATCCAGGCCGCGGCACCTAAAATTAAACCCCTCTGTGCTAGGGGTTCCCATCGGGTCCCCCGAAGTGTCCCCACTATAACACCTTGCTGCAGGGGTCCATAGGAACACCCGCAGCACCCCCACATTAACCCCTTGCAGCGGGGGTCCCCGATCGGCACCGGTCGTGGCCCCGCTACATTTAAACATTTTAATTTCCCACCTCGCAGGTCCTTAAAGGACTGTAAATGTCCTGAAAGGACTTGCGCTAAAGAAATATTAACCCAAAGCAACTAAAATTAACCCCATAACTCATGGGGGTCAATAAAGACCCCCATAAGCCCTTATTTAACCCTGTCACTCATGGGGGTCAATAAAGACCCCCATAATACCTTGATAAACCCTGTCGCTCATGGGGGTCAATACAGACCCCCATAAGCTTTAATTAACCCTATAACTCATGGGTGTCAATACAGACCCCATAAGCCCTTAATTAACTTTGTCACTCATGTGAGTCAATACAGAACTCCATAAGTCTCAATTAACCCTATAACTCATGGGGGTCATGGACCCCCGTAAGCCTCTATTTAACCCCATCAGTCCCATAAGGGTATATTATGACACTTATGGGGCAGTTACAACCCTAACATTAACCACATAAGTGCCATGACGGTCCTCAAGGACACTCATGACACTAACTACAAACACTACACTGCACTATACCCCCCAATAAACCATTAAATCTAAACGAACCCCCTCTACACTAATCTATTAACACCTACACTACCTACCTACACTACCTCCTAATAAACCCCCCTGCCACTCTAATGACAGAAAATAAAAATAACCTAAGTCACAAAAAATAAAAAAATCTACCTTAAAGAAAGTAAAATAGCCAAAGTGACAAAAATAAAAAAATCTACCTTACAGAAAATAAAAAACCTAAGACACAAAAAATAAAAAAAATCTACCTTACAGAAAATAAAAAAGAACATTAAAGAAAAAAAAAATACATTACAAACCCCCCCCCCACCCACTACAGAAAAAAAAAAAACTACACACCTGAAAGGGAAAGACATACATAATACAATACAAATAAAATAAAATACAATACCCCCTAGGTATCTAACATACAATCAATCATAATATACAATAAATCGTAACTATCTAAAATACACACCCCAATCTATCTAATATACAATAAATCCTATCTATCTAAAATACATACCCAATCTATCTAATATACAATAAATCATATCTATCTAAAATACATACCCCAATCTATCTAATATACAATAAATCCTATCTAAAATACATACCCCAATCTATCTAATATACAATAAATCCTATCTAAAATACATACCCCTATCTATCTAATATACAATAAATCCTATCTATGTAAAATACATACTCCAATCTATCTAATAAACAATAAATCCTAACTATCTAAAATACATACCCCTATCTATCTAATACCCCCCACCCACTACAGAAAAAAAAAACTACACACCTGAAAGGGAAAGACATACATAATACAATACAATACAATACAATACAAATAAAATAAAATACAATACCCCCTAGGTATCTAACATACAATCAATCATAATATACAATAAATCATAACTATCTAAAATACACACCCCAATCTATCTAATATACAATAAATCATATCTATCTAAAATACATACCCAATCTATCTAATATACAATAAATCATATCTATCTAAAATACATACTCCAATCTATCTAATAAACAATAAATCCTAACTATCTAAAATACATACCCCTATCTATCTAATATACAATAAATCCTAACTATCTAAAATACATACCCCAATCTATCTAATATGGCTGAAAACGCTGTCTATCAATTTCAGCCAATCAGAAGGCGCCAATGTGTGAGCCAATCAGGATGTGATACACCCCAAAATCCCACTCTGATTGGCTAACGCATCTGTCAATCTTTATTTAAACCAATCACAAGGCGCAGATGCCTTCAGCCAATCACAATGGGATACACCCCCACAGGGTGATTGGTTGGAGGCATCTGTGCATTCTGATTGGTTGCAGTGACAACAGCCAATCACAATGGGATACACCTCCACTGGGTAATTGGCTGAAGACATAGAGGGGGGGGGGGTATTTTAGCCCCCACAGCAGGGCTTGTGTGTGGGACTGCCGTGGAGATCCCGTTTAGGACCCCCCCAGCAGTTGATGAGGTGTGGGAGCTTGCAAGATCATCTCACAGGCTGTCACTCCTCATGTACATTTTCTCTGTGTTGATACGGATGGCCCTGCTGCGTAGCTCACACCTTGCTCGCAGCAGGTCTAATTTAATAGCGTTGTAACTTTTATAAATTTGCAGCACGTAGGATTTAAGTAGAAGCCTCTTATCTACGAAGCTGGATTTTAATAAGGCTGTTATTTTGCTAAATAAAGCTCATATGATTCCCTTATACAGAGGGTAAAGCTTAATTTTTTAAACCTGGGGTCATCAACCTTTTAATACCTACCACTTACTTTTGATTACCTTACCGCCCGACTGTGCTGCAGTAACTCAGTTTACCCTATGTCATTTCTGGTTCCATAAATCCTATGACCCTAGCTATGTATCACCCAGTATTTATGAGATAGTGATCCGGTCCTGACTGCTGTCCCTAGCTATGTATCACCCTGTACTTACTAGATAGTGATCCGGTCCTGACTGCTGTCCCTAGCTATGTATCGCCCTGTACTTACTAGATAGTGATCTGGTCCTGACTGCTGTCCCTAGCTATGTATCACCCAGTATTTACGAGATAGTGATCCGGTCCTGACTGCTGTCCCTAGCTATGTATCGCCCTGTACTTACTAGATAGTCATCCGGTCCTGACAGCTGTCCTTAGCTATGCATCACCCTGTACTTATTAGATAGTGATCCGGTCCTGACTGCTGTCCCTAGCTATGTATCGCCCTGTACTTACTAGATAGTCATCCGGTCCTGACTGCTGTCCCTAGCTATGTATACCCCTGTAATTACTAGAGAGTGATCCGGCCCTGACTGCTGTCCCTAGCTATGTATTGCCCTGTACTTACTAGATAGTGATCCAGTCCTGACTGCTGTCCCTAGCTATGTATCGCCCTGTACTTACTAGATAGTGATCCGGTCCTGACAGCTGTCCCTAGCTATGTATCGCCCTGTACTTACTAGATAGTGATCTGGCCCTGACTGCTGTCCCTAGCTATGTATCCTCCTGTACTTACTAGATAGTGATCCGGCCCTGACTGCTGTCCCTAGCTATGTATCGCCCTGTACTTTCTAGATAGTGATCCGGTCCTGACTGCTGTCCCTAGCTATGTATCCCCCTCTACTTACTAGATAGTGACCCGGTCCTGACTGCTGTCCCTAGCTATGTATCGCCCTGTACTTACTAGATAGTGACCCGGTCCTGACTGCTGTCCCTAGCTATGTATCCCCCTGTACTTACTAGATAGTGATCCGGCCCTGACTGCTGTCCCTAGCTATGTATCGCCCTATACTTACTAGATAGTGATCCAGTCCTGACTACTGTCCATGGGCTCTCTCACCAGCTCTCCAACCAGACGAGAGTGGTGCTGTGTATCTCCGGCGTGTGACATCACTCATCAACGACACCACCTAGCGATTACCTCCATGAAAGCTTGAATTGCCCACTAGTGGGCGATAGTGACCAGGTTGACTACCACTGTTTTAAACAATCATCAAATATGTAACAATTGTTTGGATGAATGTTGCACAACAAGTTTTAAAATACAAAACACGTTAATGAAAAATGAGATACACTTGTAATGTCACCAAAATGAAATCTGAGTCTCAACTGATAGAAGAGTATAATGTTATAGTCAGTATCAGTAAACTGTGGATTGACAAGATCAGCAAAACTAGTGACACCTTCCTATTATACATATCCCCTCTCGACAAACTAGCTACTTTCAAACAGTGTTTCTATTATAATACAAATTATGTGGTAAAAAAATTCACATTTCCATATTTTCAACTTCCACTGAATTGAATGTGCAGTACATGCTTATTTATAATTAGACTTTTTTTTTTTTGCTGTCCAGTAAGGAAACCACTTAGACCTAGGTTTGATTCCAGTCTGGGAACCAAAAGGTCACACCACCCTGAAGCCAAGCAGGGTTGGACCTGGTCAGTACTTAGATGGGAGACCACCTGGGAATACCAGGAGCTGTGGCACACTGGAAAAGGAACTGACAACCCACTCCAGTATCTCTGCCATGAAAACTAAATGGATCAGCCTGACCATGGGCATAAGAATGTGCCTGGCGTGTTACGGTCCATGAGGTCACAGAGAGTTGGCAGCAAATGAACAGTGCAAAAAAAAGGAAATTTAGTCTAAATTCTCATGTTTACTAATCAGTGATATTGTTGTGGGAATCGTTATCCATTGAGAGATAATTGTGGTGCCTATTGTATTCATAATCTCACAGGGAGAGCAAAAATACTCCTTCAGATTAGTGGTTTGTCTCTAAACTGTTCCTCTCACTTTGCTGAGCTGCTGATTGGATGGCTACTGTAGAGATCTGCACCTCACATTGTATGTGCCAGATTTCAATTCAAACTCCTATTGGTTCTCAAGGTGTTTCAAGTCACATTCCTATATTTTCTCCCACTGTTGCCTCACTCCTATTGGTTCATAAACAACCATTTGATCCTCATATTCTCAGACTGCTCCCAGTGTTTGCCTGTTTAATCTGATACAGAAGGATATTACATAAATAGATATCCATTCATAAAAAATAGATACCAATGTGTTTTTTGTAAGACTATAGTTGTACTTTGTTGTTGTTGAGTCCTTCAGTCATGTCCGACTCTTGGTGACCATATGGAAGCAGCACGCCAGTTCCACCTATCTGTGTTTCTGGTTGTGCTTATGCATATGATTTTCTTGGCAAAGATACTGGAGTCGGTTGTGTGACAATCCGAGAGTAGGTGCCAAGATTTAGACTACAGGTATAGACTACAGGTTATCTACCCACAAGGACCGTTGGGTTATGTGAAATCTCGGCACCAGCACCCTGATATCTGGCTTCTGTATCAGTCAGAGTCTCTCCATCAGGAACCAGCACTTTCAGGAGTCCCAGTAACCTTCCTGTGGTGGTGATCAGGACAGGTTACTTAGAGGGTGGAGATAAGTTCAGTATCGCAGCCACCAGGAACCAAATAAGAGAACATACAATCTTGATATGTATCCGCAGTGAACTGTTTTATTTTTTAAATTACAGCAATATTTAAAGCAATTAGACACAGAAGGGGAGAACACAATGTAACAATGACAGGGAGTGGCAGACAATCACAAGAGATAAACTCCACATGGGATCTAACAGTAGTTTCCTGAGAGTAATAGGCTTAACCTCCAATACACATCCTGCAGTCTCTAGCACATATAAGACTGGATTAACTTTATCTGGCAAACAATGGAACAAAGCAGATTTAAAAATACAATGGAGGTGTTTATGCATATAATCCATTGCTGGAGCCAAGCAGTCTGTGCTTTTATGGTGGCTCAATGGCCCATCACCCAGGCAGAGAAAAAGGGATCCATGACAGGCTGCAAGTTCCTTCTCCAGTGGACTGGGAATTGTCTGACCTCTCTGCTATGACCTACTTATCTTGGATTACCCTACATGGTATAGCTCACAGCTATATTCAGGTACACAAGTCCCTTCACCATGACAAGGTAACGATCCAGAAGGGGACAGTTGTACTACAAATTATTATAATGTATAACTGTATTGTCAAGTTATATTATATTATACAAAACTTTTCTTTATCTCTCACAGATACAAGTCACTGAATTTAAGAAAGCAACTATAAGACAACCTTGGTAAAATCTATTAAAATTGTGAAAGCACAACTTTGTTTTCACTTTATTCTAATCATAAAATCTTACAAAAAATCTAGAGAAAGCAAATATGGCTAACTATTGCTTTTATTGTTCAAATCGTCATCTCTCTTATCTGAATCTTTTTTATTTCCAAGTATTAAGTAATTTTGTTGCTAATAAAGATGCCTTATTAATACAGATGGAAGTTATTTATATCTTGCCATAAAATTAGAACATTATTCATTGAAGTTCTGTTGTTTGCCATCTTCTGTATCAGTATCTTGAAAGGGATTTAAATCAATTGGAAGGAGTGGTCTTCTGTTTATTTTCACCCACAAAGACCATGTTACTATGGAAATATAAAGAAAATACAGATTTTCTGAAAAAGCATCTCTTAAGACCGATAGAGGGCTAGGGGTCACTGCTCCTGGCTAATTGGCAGTTCAGAACAAAGATAAAATACATATTGAGTGTCACTAAAGCATCGATCTAGCTACAGGTTATCTGTAGTATTTCTGAAGTGGTCAATATTCTTCTACAAAAATTCTGTACCATATGTATATACATGCACACATACATGAAAGGCATTCACAGGATTCTTCATACACTGCTATTTATTTTAAAAAGCAATACATTGCTTAAACATAACATTAGAAACACTGTATGAAGAGTCCAGTGGGTGCCTGCGTTCAATTTGATTAACTAAGAAGTCCTTTTAGAGTGTACACAGGAAATCTGGTACCTTTTGAATTGATGGAGTGCAAATATATTTGTGTGTATATATATATATATATATATATATATAAATATCTACATGTATAATCCAGCCTCGGCTTTGCATAAAAGCTGTGTAATGCAGTGGGCATAAGCACGCATGGTCTATGGAGTGAAGAGCAAGGCATTTGTGGGCACATTTGCATATCCCTGCTCAGCTTCCCAGAATGCAGTGTAATAACTGTATTTCTTGGAATTCTGAGCTGGAAAAAGTTTTTTTTTTAACTTGTTTTAGACATTCAAATGTGAACCCAACTGTACAATGTATATACTGTACGGTGGAAGCTTCCATCGCTGTTTTGCCCACCATATATTAAATGATTGTTGTGGTGAACTATATATATACAGTATATATATATATTTGGACATATGCTATTAAAAATAATATGTTGTTTAAAATTAACTGTTTTTCTTATCTTTTAAAGTGTCAGTTTCCTCTCAAGCAGAGCTGCATATGTTTACCTACCTGTGTCTATCAGGGGCTGGATTATCATGGAGCTTTGGTTGATGCCACTGGCCCTGCCCCATGATATCATTAGCTCTGACCCTACTGTCTATACAGAGGTAAAAGCTCTTAACAGTGCATGAGCCATCATAGCCCCACTACTTTTACGTAGCAGGCTCAGTCTGAAGCAGAACCTACACTGTTCATACTATGTTTAGTGCAACAAATAGGAAGAGCTAGCCATGTCCCCTGTATGACACAGTTAGGAGGAGATATGCTCTTCTGCCTGAAGAGAAAACACACAGTTTAAAAGCTAAAATGTTTTTAAAATGTTATTTATTTTAAGCTTCATACTGTTTTTATTAGCCTATATACAGAAAACAAACATATGTACTTTACTTATAAATATACTACAGTGGTCATTTAAAGAAGCCGTAAGTTAACTTAAAATAATAGCCATTTTAGTATAAATATTTCATGTTATATTACATTTTAGAATTCATAAAAGGAAAAATAAAAATAAACACAGAATAATTGATTAAATATTATATATATATATATTTTATTTCAATATATTTTAGTAAGGCCCTTCATTGTGAAAAAGTAGTTTAACAAACAAACAAACAAACAAAGCAATGGCTGCTTTATGTGCAGCTTCTTATTACATGTCATTGTTACTGAAAAAAGTACTGCATCTATGGTTTTTAACTTTTTAAAATAATGGAACATTATCAAATGTCATAATTTAAAACATCAACTATAAGCCTGTGACTTCAGTGTCATTAAATCACTGATGTTTATTTAATGATTTTTTTTTTTTAAATGTTACTAGTTAGTAATAGTTTATTCTTCTAATTTGAAATCTGTTTAACAAAAATAATTAATATACAGAGATTTTGTTCTAAATCAGCCTATCATACATTTTTGTATTGTATACATTTCTGTATTTAAATAATAAAATGTATTCTACTATAAAAAAAAAAAACAAATTCACTATATTTTCCATTATTTTGTGAAATTTTAAGCTTCTAAAGACACACAAAAAAGAAACCACAAAAAATGTAAAATTTAAATAAAAAATATGAGCTTATGAAATCCAAATGTAAGAATCTCAATCTTGTAATCAGGTTATCAGGAGTTATACTTCTTGTAGGCCTTGTCGTAGGTCAAGGAAGGCCTTGCTGTTTGTAGTAGCTCAATGACTGAGTAAGCCACCTAGGAACAAGGGGTATACTTGTGTGGGCCATAACTCCTCCCCCTAGTCATTGATAGGTGATAGGGTTCTGCCAATCCACTAAGTCTGTTAAGATCCAGCAGTGATCACTCCAAAGTCCCAGTTCTGTTCCTGCTACATGTCTTTGTCCTGCCTGGTTTGTTGCTGCAGCTGTGGTGTTATTATTGTTCCTGTAGGGTTAGCGTTCTGCCTGTATCCATCACTGATGCTTCTATTCCTGTATGGCAAGAGTTCTGCCTCTAATCTGCACTGCTTCGGTTCCTGTCTGGCAAGAGTTCTGCCTGTATCCAGCACTGCTGCTTCTGTTCCTGTCTGGTAAGAGTTCTGCCTGTATCCATCACTGCTGCTTCTATTTCTGTCTGGCAAGATTACTATCCATACGTTCTGCTTTGTTTCAGCTATCACCTCTACCTCTGTGCTGGTTTCTGCTTTCAGCCCCCGGTCTGCTTCTGCAGACCCCAGTTTCCAGTTTCTGCTGCTGTATAGCTGCCTGTCACATTGCTAGTTTGCTTTCTGATTTTGCTATTATTTCTGCACATTGACTGATACAAGCATTGGATTTTTAATTTAAATGATACTCCAAAAACTTTCTATATCCTGTTTTATGTTAATAAAATCTATCTTGCAACAGCTTCTGACTTTCTAGTATGATGTCCCTGACACAGGTTCATTTCTTCTTCTGCTTCAATAGCATTCATCCAACTAACCACATTAATTCTAGCTTCCATACAGAACTCTATCCATACAATTAATTAAATTAATTGCAACAATTAACTCTGATGACTCTCTGAAATGATTTGAGTATATAATCATAGACACAACCTAGTTCAATAAACATTTTTATCTTAATTAAATGTATTATTTCTGATCAAATTGATGCCATTTACCTTCTGTTGTGCTACTGAGTCATAATTGCTTGTTATTTATATGTATACATTATAAGCCAATACCGGTAAAATTACAATTAAATAGGGAAATTTCTGTTATACATGGTAAACATATACAGGGTTTATACAGGGTAAACATGTCTTTTTTTTAACTTAATGTCTCATATTTTTTACCATTCTGAAACAACACATTTTATACATTTCACAAGTTGTTTTTATCATGAAAAATGGCTCAAATTTAAAATTATAAAAATAACATTAGCGTAACACAGACAAAGCTTCACATCAATGTTTATTTTTGGCTTCTGCCTAACTTGTTAAATTATAAAACCTTTCAAGAAAGTCCTATCAAGAGCTCTCCAGGACAATCGTGTGTGTTTACTTTCCTAGTTGTATATTTGAAAGGATTATAATAAATTCTATTTCTGCAAACCTTGTGAATGTTCATGTACTTCCCTACACTCTGTATCAAAGAAAAGTTCAGGACAACAACAAATACAAGAATGCTCTCATATATCTCACTTTAAAATATTTTTTTGTACTCAGTAGACACTTTTTTTTTTTTTTTTTTAAACAATATAACTGCAACACATGATGCACAATATAACATTTGGCTTACAGTTTACCTTTATTACTAATTAAGGATGGGCTGCAAGCAAACTGCATAAATAGTTTTACTAAATCAAGCATATAACCTTATTTCAAAATCCCTTTAAATATTGTCTAAATAATACGTGGGAAGAGAGACTTCTTTGACTCTATCACTAATACAGTTGTTGGAAGTGTGTGACGCTCCATGGGAGTGTACACACTTACTTCCTTATTCCGTACAGAGCTGAGCGCATGTGGCCGTGAGCGCATCTGACAAATGGGAGGGGGGAGGAAGATACAGGGGAGTGGGGGGAGGAAGACACAGAGGAGAGGGGGGAGGAAGACTCAAGGGGAGAGGGGGAGGAAAAGGGGGAGGAAGACACAGGGGAGAGGGGGAGGAAGAGGTATGGGAGATGGGGGAGGAAGACACAGGGGAGATAAGGAGAAAGACACAGGGGAGAGGGGGAGGAAGAGGGGAGAGGAAGACACAGGGAGAGGGGGAGGGAGATAGGGGAGGAAGACACGGGGAGAGGGGAGGAAGAAACAGAGGAGAGGGGGGAAAAGATACTGGGGAGTGGAGAGGAGGAAAGAGACATGGGGGAGAGACAGAGGACAGGGGGGGGGGGAGACACAGGGGAGGGAGAAGAAGGGATAAGAGACACAGATGAGGAGGAGAGAGACACGGGGATCGGGATGAAAAAGACCCAGGGGAGGGAGATAGTGGAGGAGATACAGGGGAAGGGGTGTGGGGGAATTTTTTTTTTATAATATCACGCCATTTATGGCAGGCAAGCGACTAGTCATAGTAATAAAGCACAGTTAATAAGGCCCAAACATATTTAACAAATATAGTATTTCTTCCTTCGGGTCTACAATTTTCATGTAGCATTAACAACAGGGATATATAGATAATTAATAACAATAAGTAATTGTAATAACAATCAAAACTGTATACAAAGAAAAAAATAATTTCTAATAATTTGTTTATATCAGAGAAAAAAAGCTGTCTCCCTATACTATCCACTGTTACCATATTTTCCATTTTCTTTCATATTTTTAATTTAACATCATAAATTACTTCTTGATCAAGTAAACTATAATTATCTTAGTCTCTATTCTCTCGCTTATTTCTCAATAGACTTAAATCTTCTCCGCAGCTTTAGTGAAACAAGAAGTATTTTTTTTATAATCAGTAGCAAACAAAATTAAACATAACTTAACATAACATATGGTCACCGACATTTCCAGACTCCTGGGGCCATATTAAATTTGAAGCCCGTAGCAGCACCGGTACAGCCGCAAAGCCCACAGGCTTGAAATTCTCCTTAGTTCCAGAGCTATTACATTCAACCATGCCGCGACCAACGGGCCGGACACGCAAACCTGTAAGCCCTTCTTGCGCACGTTGGATGTGCGGCCATGAACATGATCAATTAGTGAAACCGGTAGTTACAGGTTTAGACGGAGCCTATAGGAAAATAGATTGTCATCATTACGTTACGATCGGACCCGCATTCCAGAAATAATGCAATAGTAATAAATCTGTAAATATGATATGCAAGTTCCATTATATATATATATATTAACACATTGATTGCCGGGATCGATATAACATGTAAATTAAACATTTTATATTGTAGATTTGCGAGCTTAAGAATGTTGTGCTATTAATTTTAATACCTAACATCACTTTCACTTTAATTTTAAGTACAATAGTGTGTGTATTTTTGCATTCACAGTGCTACGGACAGGACGTTAACCCCCTTGCGGGTCCTCTCTAGTACCCGTAGGATTTTTGGCTCCATTTGCGGGTTACTGGTTTGTACGCCAGTGGATTTGTATCAATTTAATAGTGATTTGCGAACGTAACAGTTACGGGATTGACAGATGAAAGGCTTTGCAGCAACGAAGTTCAGATTTCAGACAGCCCGTAGGGTTTTTCCGCATGTAACCCGCATATCGTTTGCAGGTAGCCTTACAAGGACAATTTAATAGCTGTAAGTCTAGCAGGCTCCATTACGGGCTACGGGTTTTCACATTGGGGGAATTTAATAAGGCTTCTAGTATAACATCTCCTTTGTAGATTATTTTTCCCTTGGACTCTTCTCCTCTTCTCTGGTTACCCAATACCCCTCAGCTGTATCACTCTTTTCCTGACCTGCACCTTCTCTGATTATCTTAGACATACATTCCCTGAGTTCTCTACCCAAGGTCGCCATATCTCCAGGTAAATCTGCATTGTATCTGCTAATAGATGGTATATTCTTTTGTTTATTGCAATAAACTTAATTTTATTTGTAATTGTTTAGAGGTCTAGAACCTCGGATTTCCAATTTCTTGCTATATGGCTCATGGTTGCAAGAGCAAAAAATTGGAGCAACCTATTTTGGGTGAAGAAAAAGGCCTCATGAGAAACCCCCAGTAGAAACGTCTCCATAGATTGATTTATGGGGGCCGGCTGCGAGACATTTTCCCATATGCTCTGTACCTCTGGGCAGACCCACCATATGTGTATAAATGACCCCACTACAGGGCAACCTCCATAGCAGTTAGGACTTTCTGATTTTTTTGCACTTAGACAGTGTTTCAGGTGCAATACCTTTATCGAGGTCTCCAGTATGCTGTAATTGTTCAAGCCTCTTAAAATGGAGAGATCTGTTTCCCGGTCTCTTATATATTGCACCTTCGGCGTTCATTGCGAGCCTTGCCATGCGTTACGCGCATGCGCAACCTGCAAACTTTGCGCATGTTACACACAAACTCGCAGTATGACAACAATATTAGTGATTTTCTGCAATACATGCTTTACTTTATTTATGTTGTTTCTGTTTCTCTAAATTGTTGCGCTCCTATCAGTATTTCTGTGAAGTAATGAAATGTAATAATTTTCACCACTGTTCCGAATGTTATTGTTGTTGCTGTATTATCATTGGCTTTATACATTTTTGTTCTTTTTTCTCTTAACCTTAGAATCTCTCTCCTGCAGGAATATTGGTTTGTGGCTATTATTCTGATAATAAATACAGCTTGAATCCTTTCGTGTGTTATGTTCTTGTGGCTTTATTGTTTTTAGATAACCATGACTCCCATTTGCACATGACACCCCAAGGTCTTCCCTGATCTAAGCCACAATACAAAGGTATTTCTAACAGTCTGTAATGGACAGGAACACATTTCTTGCATCCCATAAAATGCCTATTTACTTGTTTATAATGATTGTTTTAGAGGATAATAAACTGCTTTTGTTGTTGTTGTTTGTTAATGTTCAGTCCTTCAGTCGTGTCTGACTCTTGTGACCATATGGATGCAGCACGCCAAGCACATCTGTCTGTGTTTCTGGTTGTGTTTACCCATATGGTTTCATGGAAAAGATACTGGAGTGGGTTGCCAGTTCCATCTCTAGTGGACCACAATTTGTTTGACCTCTCTACTATGCCCTGCCCATTTTGAGTGACCCTACATGATATAGCTCACAGCTACCATGACAAGGTAATGATCCAGGGTGCCTCCTGCCAGTGAGAAGCAACAATACTTTCTGTATTATTGGCCTCAGCCAATTATATACCATACAATGGTATGATTGGTTTAATTCTTGGGGGGGGGGGGAATCCGCAGTTAGTAAAAAAATACCACTGAACTGCTCCCCCCCCCCCCCAGTAACTACACCAATGGATGCAGGCTTGTAGCTGGTTAAAATCTGAAAACCAAAGTACCAAGTGGCTAGAGGCGGCAGAGTTGTCAAGCAGTCGAAGAGTCGGGCTAGGCTATACGCCTGTTTACATCGTTCAGTCGTGTCCGACTCTCCATGATTTCATGGACCACAACACATCATGCTGATCCACTTGGTATTCATGGTAGAGACACTGGAGTGGGTTGCCAGTTCCTTCTCCAGTGGGCAACAGCATACAGATCCTATACCTAGGTGGTCTCCCATCCATGTACCGACCAGACCCAACCCTGTATGGGTTCAGGGCGGTGTGACCTCTTGGTTCCCTGACTGGAATCAAACCCAAGTCACAGTGTTGAATTCACTGAATCCTAACCACTGTGCCACCAGGAAATCTTATGAGTAAATGAAATGTAGAAGGCAAAGGCCAAAGCACACGGTTAGTCGTGATTGTATTAATAAAACTAAGTAGTTGCACTGAGCAAAACAACTAAGCAAAGTCCCGTAGCTGCGGGCACCATAAATAGTCGTACGAATTGCAGTGTAATGTGATGATATTTGTGCAAGTCAATAATGGTGCCAAGATCGGTGCATTCACCAGAGGGGCATATCATCAAAATAAACTCTGAGTGTGGCATGAAACAGAAGAAGACGCATACGAGAAAGTAGGCAGAAGTGCAATTTAGAAACTGGAAACGTTTTACGGGTGAAACCAATGGCTCTGCTGAAAGGATCAAGATGTAAGGCCTAGGGAGAGTCTCGGCGCACATTGGGTAGCATTAGTATACAAGCAGTAATTATTAAATGGCTCCTGTATAATGAAAAAAACATATGTTTGAAAATTAAGGCACCTATTCGATTGCAAGCCCACAGTTGCCTTCATACCAGCTGTGAGTTTGCAACAGCTACAGAGCAATTCAATTGAACAAGCCCGCAGCTGCCTGGCTGAAAGCCTGAACCATAAACCATGCACCCATAAGTAGCATTTCAGGGCATGATCATGATCAATTAAGCAAGCCCGTAAATACCGATTTAGAAACAGCCAGTAGTAAATGAGACCGTCATCATGACGTCAGTAAAACATGGCGGTTACACATCAATCAATTAGCGTTTAGAAGTCCGATATGCGATCAGATTCGCAATCCTGCAATGTACAAAATAATAAAAACTAATGAAGGAAATGTTCTAGTCCATGTGGGTGGCCTGATATGTATTAACTCCTTGATCACCAAGATTGATATATCACAAAAATGAAACGTTAAAAAAAATTATTTTTAAAGTGCAGTATTAATTTTTTTGTTTGCATTTACAGTGCTACGAACAGGTGTTTAACCCCCTTGCGAGTCCTATCTGGTACCCATATGATTGCCTTCTATATTTGCCATTTACGGGTGTGAAATCATTTGCGGGCTTGAGGAATTGTAGCAATTGAATAGCGATTTGTGATGGTAACATTTACGGTGTTGAAGGCACAAAGGCTTAGCTGGGTTCCAATTTTGACAACCGCAGGGATTTTTTGGGGGGTATCGAAAACAAGTTTTTTTTTTAAATATACAGTATATAAGCAGCATGTGTTAGATTAGACAAAGATAAAAACAGTTAAACTTAGATATGCTTTAAGTTCTCCTTCCACTGTAGAAGAAAGTAAACAAAAACATGAATCAGTATCAGAGCTAGAGAATGGAGGGCCCGGGTGCAAATAAAATGTGCCACACGCCAAGGAGGGTTATAAAAATATTTTTGTGTTGGCCCGTCGATACATATACTATCTCTACATAGCAACCAATCCCTCTAAGCAGACATATTCATATAGCGCCCAGTCCCTCTCAACAGCCACACTACAGAAAATTCATACATACCCAGAATAAAGTGTAGTATCAGACATGCTTGCAAAACAAATTAATGTATACTTCATCTTTATACTATGCTCTTGTAAATGCATGACACAAACCACCATGATCATGATGTTATCCTGAGGAAGACTGTAAATGTCTCCTTATTATGTATATTGCAGCCTCTTGGAACCACACTGTAAGGCTTAGTGGATTTAGCCATAAATATTCCCAGCTAAGAATTGATGAGGTGTTTTAGTAGATTGCTTGTTTAGAAGGACAAATTGATCAAGGGAATACGTACCGCGAGCCTCGCGAAGCGAGCAGTTGAAGCATGCGGGACACCGAACTGGAAAAGCCTGCAAATACACACAAATATGCCTCAAATTCACTTACACACTCACATACGGCACAGGGGGAGAGCCAGGGACCGGGTGAGTGAGGGTGCAAGTTAATTTAAGGCATATTTTGTATTTTTCAACAATCGAAAATCAACAAAGTGGGAAACAAATGGCGGGCAAAAAAAAGTAAAAATTCTGAAACAGGATGAAAATGGGGCTCAGCAAGGCCAGGCACACAGAATTTAGAAAATACTCGATGCCCCCTGTACCTCCTTGGCTGTGCTCACATTGATCTGAAATTGATGTGTGCCTGTTTAAATAAGAGCATTTCTACTCATCCTCCAAAGTGGTCTTGGGGGGTGGAGTAGCAATGGGTAATGGTCTTGGGAAGGCTTGTTCTTATGGGAAGAGGTCTTCGGGGGGAGAGCAGTTATGGGAAGCGGTTTGGTGGAGGAGCACTGGGTGATTTGGTCCAGGCGGTGCCCGGCTGAAAACATTTTCCACAACCCACCAGAGGGGGGCCCAAAACTTTTTCTGCACCAGGGCCCTCCATTCTCTAGCTCCGCCACTGAACTAAACATATATAAAATCAAGGTAAATGTGTAAAAGTCTTTATGCATTCGTTAAACACCTTCACCTACAGTATACTAGTTATCAGTTGTGAGTATCGTCTACGAGGTGCGTTCCGCACAGGCATTACTGACAAGCTGACTTGCACACATTTGCGGAGAATTACCCAACTGAGCATGTGCTGCGTAATTGTATGAACATGTGAGCCGCGCTAATGCAGAGCTGCACTTATGAGCATGCATGGTGGAGGGAGGGGGAAAGGGAGAGTGAGAGGGCAAGAGAGGGGGGGGGGGAGAGAGAGAGAGGCAGAGAGTGAAAGGTAAAGAGAGAGAGGAAAGGGAGAAAGGGAGGGGAGAGGGAGAGAGAGCAAGCAGAGCACAGAGAGAGACAGACAGCACAGAGAGAGACAGAGGGCACAGAGAGAGAGAGCACACACAAAGAGAGGGTGCACAGAGAGAGAGAGGATGCACAGAGAGAGAGATAGTACATAGAGTGAGACACAGAGCAGAGAGAGAGGGCAAAGTGAGAGAGAGTGAACACAGAAGGAAAGAGAGGATACACAGAGAGAGATAGGGCACACGGAGAGGACGCACAGAGAGATAGACAGAGGAGAGAGAGACAGAACTGAACATAACATATGATACCAAAATTTATGGCCGGCAAATTACTACTATACATTATATTGAGACTAAGAGTTACATAGTAATTAAGGTTAAAAAAAGACTTTCATCTGATCTGCAATATGAGGATTAGTTATTAATTAATTAGTTGTTAATTGTTAATTAATTATTAATCAACTATTTATGTATTTATTTTTTTTAATTAGTAATTAATCCAGAGGAAGGCAAACAGAAAAAAAAAACAAGTGTCTCAAAAAGGATTTTTTTTTAATTCCTTCCTGACACCAGATACTGGGGATCGGATTTCTCCCTGGATCAATACACTCTCTCTAATTATCCATGATAACCCTGAATTCCCTTCTTAATTAGAAATAAATCTAGTCCCCTTTTAAAGTTATCTATCGAATCCGCTGACACCACCTCCTCTGGTAGAGAATTCCACAGATTAACAACCCTTACTGTGAAGAACCCTTTTCTTTCTTTGAGGTGGAATCTTTTTACTTCTAACCTCAAGGGATGTCCTCTTGTCAGTTGAAAACCTCTTGGCACTAAAAGCTCACTTGGCAAATCTTTATACAGACCCTGGATGTATTTATATAAGGTAATCATATATCCTCTTAGGACGCCTTTTTTCTAGAGAAAATAAGTTTAATTGGGCTAGTCTTTTTTCATAACTTAGCCCTCCATTCCCCTTATTAGTTTTGTTGCCCTTCTCTGTACCTTTTCCAGCTCTAAAATGTCCTTTTTATGAAGTGGTGCCCAAAACTTTACTCCATATTCCAAATAAGGGGGTACTAGGGCTTTGTATAGTGGCAGAATTATATTTGCTTCCCTTGCTTCTATACCCATCTTTATACATGCTAATATTTTATTTCCTTTCCAGCTGCTGCATGGCACTGAGCACTGTTACCTAGGTGGTTGTCCACAAGTACTCCCAAATCCCTTTCAATATCTGATACCCCTAGATTTGCTCCATAAAGATTATAAATTGCATGGCTATTTTTCCTTCCCAGATGCATAACTTTACATTTATTTGTATTAAATCTCATCTGCCATTTAGATGCCCATTCCTCAAGTTTATGTAAATCCATTTGAAGGGAAAGCACATCACTATCTGATTTAATTACATTGCACAAATTTGTGTCATCAGCAAAAATGGAGACACTACTTTACAGTCCCAACTCTAAGTCATTAATAAATATGTTTTGCACAATAGTCTCCCATGTGGCACTGCATCAAAAGGCTTTGCAAAATCCAAATAGACTACATCCACTTGTTACATAGTAATTGAGGTTGAAAAGGGGCCTTGTAAAACATACAGATCCTCATTCAATTAGGAGGCTGCAAGTTCCGGGATATAGGCTGTATATCTGCGGGGCTCCTGTGGGTGCGCAGCGTCTGCGACTTACAGTACTATTCAATTCAGCAAGACCGCAAGTTAGGGGCCGATAGCGAAATTTGTAAACTATGACATTATATGTAGCATTTGCGAGCTTGAACATGATCAATTAAGCAAGACCATAATTCCCGATGCAGAAACAGCCAATAGAAAAGGAGCCCGTCATCATGAAGGCCGTACAACATGGAGTAGACATGTCAATCAACTAGAGATTCGGGGTCTGATATGCGATCGGCCCTGCAAACCCGCAATCTCAAAAATAATAGAAATGAATGAGGCCAATGTAATAGTCCATTTGGGTAGCCTGATATGTATTAACTCATTGATTCCTGAGATCGATATTGAAACATAAAAATAAATTAATTTTGATTGCCAATTTGCGGGCTTGAGACTGTTGTGCAATTAATTCTAATGTCTTTCATCACTTTCCCCGTATTTTGAAGTACGGTATTGATTTTGTTTTTGCATTTAAAATGCTCCGGACATGTCTTTAAGTCCTTTGCGAGTCCTCCTTGGAACCTTTTGCGCCCTTGGCGGGTTGGTTAGCGAGGGGGACTCGGAGCAATTGAATAGCGATTTGCCATTTTATTGTTCGGAACTCTTGCATGCGCGAAAGCAAAATAAGTTATGGCCTCCATTACGGAAGCCCAGATCTCCCGATGGCTCAATTGAATGAGGCCCATAGAAGTTTACTAAAATTGTGCCATTGCCTGCAGGCCTTGATACACATACTTGACATCGCATAAAAACATGCTGATACAATTCACTTACCAGCTGTATAGAGTGCAAACTTTTTCATTAACTGTATTATTTAATCAAACACCTTCATTAGTGTGAAATTCTGTGAAAATCAGTTGCTAGAACGGCAAAACCTAATTCAGTGTGTTAGATCTCACAGGAGTTTGTGATTTGGTTGTAGCAGATTTTATTAAGCAAGCTGACAAATAAACTGTATTTGAAATATCTTTAAAGAAACAATGTGCAAATGTTGTAGCTAATGTTGCCTTGTGCATATTGTATTTTGTCACATAATGACTTTCCTATCAATGGCGGAGCTATTGAATGGAGGGCCCCTTTGCAAAATAATTTGAGCCCACCCTACCAACTTCTCTATCTACCCCTTACGGTCAATAAAAGTAAAAAATATATGTAGATGATCAGATCTCCTTCCTATAATGTAATTATCTGCCATCCAAATCTTAATAAATTAAGATTCCTAATGTACTGCCAGAAGTAGACAGAGGCTACCCTGTTGAGGGTCCCGGTGCTTTGCACCTACTGCACCAGCAGTAGCTCTGCCACTATTTTCTATCATCTCTGACAAGAACATATTGAGTATAACCGTACAGGTTCTGGTTGGATGAGCACACAAAATGTGTTAAACAAACTTGTGCATAATTCAGTTCACTTATTCTTTATGTAAAAAAATGTTTTGTATTGTTTACAATATTTATGACAAATGTGAATTTTGCTTCGTCTTTGCCGGTGGAAAGGCTTAGATAATTTAGGCAAAGTAGCCTAAAAAGTTCAAAACACGCAATCTATGTGTAATTGTCCATTCAAATGTCAAGCATGTAAGTCCTCACAGGGCACAACAATTCTACGTGTGCTGAGACCTAACAATAGAGGCATAAAAATGCCTCTGAAAATCAAACAAGCATCAGATTTGATGCTATGATCATTTTAACACCTTTAGGGAGTCGGATATGAGGCTACATTTCTCATATGCAACACAATTAAGGGGATAATACCGACCCCCTTTCCCAACATGGACTACAGAACCTAATTTTGGGGATCTCTGTGATCCCCCCTCCCCCAATACCCCTATGTGCAAAGACCTCCATGGCATCTAAAGTTAACCCCAGGCCATGGAGTTCCTGTAAGGACCTTCATGAATGGTACCTATTATTAACCCCTATGCCCCAGAGGTCCTTAAAAGACCACTGTGGTACCAAAAAAGAACCCCCTTCTACCATGGGGTCCATATGGACCCCCATGGCAACTAACCGTTATGTGCCGCAGGGCTCTTCATGGCATCCTAATTACTAACACAATTGGACCCGATGTAAATTACTCCCCGCATGTGGTTTCCAAAAAAGTAGAGATGCCCTCTCCTCCCAACTGCTCTTATGGAGTAGACCCTGGGTCTCAGGCTGCTGCCTCTCCACTCCCACCAGCACCACCGGCTCCTACAGTTTCAGCGGCAGAGGCAATGTTCAATTCAGCAGCATTCACCCCTATCCCACAGCCATTTTCTCCCACTTCAGAGGTGGAGGAAGAACTGGAAAACCAGATCCTGCTGAATCAACAGGAGAGGGGAAGGCATATAAGTGGAGGACACAAAAAGAGAGCTGCTGCAGGAGTTGAGATGGATCTGGCCTGACCACAGGAGGCACCAGGGACATGTTAAGTTGACATTGTAGTAACAACACCTTAAGCAACAAGACTTTTCCCGGTACATGGAGGGGCAGCTGTCTGGAGAGAATGGGAATTTGTCCAGGATGCGGGACCTCATGTCAACCATGCAAGAACAGCTCCAGAGACAGACTGCTGCCTTGCAATCCACTACTCCAGATGAGTGGTCCTCCCATAACGCCCCTCCACTACACCTCCCTGCCCTACCTGCTGCTTGATAGCTTCCACTGCGGGGTTATTGTATCAAAGAGGAGAAGATCATATTTCATGATGTCCCTGGCCTAAATTATGTTATAGACTACTATTATTGTCTGAAAGAAAGACTAAATATCTGCTTGATGTAGTAATGGAAATACCATTTGAATCCCTCCAAAAGACACATCAAGTGTCAGAAAATGTGCCATTGTCCATGTACCATTTGCAAATTGTTTCATCTATTACTGTAAGGAGTTCAACTTTGTGGATATCTGGTGTCCATATCTATTTATAGGATGACCTGTCCAAAACACATTGATGATAGAGATTTATAGAGGGGTATACTGGTAATAATATGCACTGTATTATATTACTCTAACTCCCAGCTGTTCTTACTGGGTGTGTGATTGTGTCCGACTCTCTGTGACCTCATGGATGGTAACACACCATGCAGATTCACTTAGTATTCATGGCAGAGATACTGGACTGGGTTGCCATTTCATTCACCACAGAATACAGCTCCTAGTATCCCTAGGTGGTCTCCCATTCAAGTACTGTCCAGACCCAACCCTGCATGGCTTCAGGGTGGTGTGACCTCTTGGTTCTCTGACTGGATTCAAACCCAGGTTGCAGCAGTGAAAGCACCAATTTCTAACCACTGGACCACCAGGGAACCTTCTTACTAGGTAGAACCTGCTTATTATCTCACACAGAGTGGTACAGGTTTTGCTCAAGAATATCCCTCTATTTAGCACCATCCATCTTTCCCTCAACTCTGACCAGTTTCCCAGTCCCAGCTACTGAAAAACATCCCCACAGCATGATGCTGCCACCCCCATGTTTCACTGTGGGGATAGCGTTGTTAGGGTGATGTGATGTGTTTGCGCCAGACATAGCGTTTTCTTTGATGGCCAAAAAGTTCAATTTGAGTCTCATCAGACCAGAGCACCTTCCTCCATACATTTCGGGAGTCTCCCACATGCCTTTTCGCAAACTCAAAACGTGCCATTTTGTTTTTTGCTGAAAGTAATGGCTTTCTTCGGGCTACTCTGCCATAAAGCCCAACTCTATGGAGCGTACGGCTTATTGTCGTCCTATGTATAGATACTCCAGTCTCTGCTGTGGAACTCTGCAGCTCCTCCAGGGTTACCTTAGGTCTCTGTGCTGCCTCTCTGATTAATGCCGTCCTTGCCCGGTCCGTGAGTTTTGATGGGCGGGCGTCTCTTGGCAGGTTTGCTGTTGTGCCATATTCTTTCCATTTGGTTGTGATAGATTTGATGGTGCTCCTGGGGATCATCAAAGATTTGGATGTTTTTTTTATAACCTAACCCTGACTTGTCTTCTCAACAACATTGTCCCTTACTTGTTTGTTGAGTTCCTTGGTCTTCATGGCAGTGTTTGGTTAGTGGTGCCTCTTGCTTAGGTGTTGCAGCCTCTGGGGCCTTTCAAAAAAGGTGTGTATATGTAATGACAGATCATGTGACACTTAGATTGCACACAGGTGGACATTATTTCACTAATTATGCGACTTCTGACGGTAATTGGTTGCACCAGAGCTTTTTATGGGCTTCATAACAAAGGGGGTGAATACATACACACATGCCAATTTTCTGTATTCTATTTCTAAAAAATAGTTTTATGTATATATTTTTCTCATTTCACTTCACCAACTTAGACTATTGTGTTCTGATCCATCACATAAAATTCAGATTAACAAAACATTGAACTTAAGGCTGTAATGTAACAAAGTAGGTAAAAAGTCAAGGGGATGAATACTTTTGCAAGGCACTGTATATGATAAAAAAACAACTCAAATAAAAATATTCCAATGACAGATAATGCAGGGAAGGTAAAAAAACACTGTGTAAGATATTATTATGAAGAGGGCAATGACAGTACTGACAGTTGTGTATATTCAAGTGACCTCAAAGGTTAGTTAGAAGAATAACACACAATTATCATGGAATAAAACTAAGAAAGGCACAATAATTGGACTTCCACAAAGGGAGGTGTCTGATAGCAGGGCAAGCTAATGAGTACAGAGGCTACTCCAATGTAAACGGGTAGCGACATAAAATGTACACCAAAGATAAAGGTGAATAATATAAATTCCTATAAGACACCAGTAGCTGTCAATGACTGTCAACACAGTGGACATTTTCCATATGTTCTTAATTTACAATTAGAATTAAAATTAAATGGATGAAATGGTTTTTGAAATCAAAGAAAGAGTGAAACACCACCATCATATATAAACTAGCTACTTGCCAGTCAAAAATGCCGGAAATAAAATTTTAAGGTTGGGAATGATGTACTTTCGGCGCTCATCACGAGCCCTGCGCTTAGCACCGTTTGCGCTCATCGCAAGGCTCGCAATGAGCGCCTTTGGCGCTCATTGTGAGCCTCTCCCTCTGTCTACTGTACGGTCCTTGCAATGAGCGGCTTTGCCTCTCATTACAGGCCTTGGCGCTCCCCCCCCCGTGTAGTTTAGGGGCCTCGCAATTATTATTATTAATATTATCCTTTATTTATAACTTACCAACATATTCCGCAGCGAGTGTTAGTGCCTTAGTTTAAGTGTTACTGTCATCAAGCCTCGTTTTCATCCTGTTCCTTTTTTTCGGCCGCCATTTTTTTTCTCGTTCAGTTGATTTTCAATGCCAAATATGCCTCAACCTCACTCACAGGCTCCCTGGCTCTCCCCCTGTGCTGTGTGTGAGTGAATTTGAGGCATAACTGGTGTTTTTTGTTGGTCTTTCCAGTTCCTTGTTTCGGCCATTAAATTGGTAATTTCGCGAGGCCGGCAGTTGCAACTACGGCCGTTGGTCCTAAATCCTACGGGTCTCACGATGAGAGTCTGCAATTATTTAACATTGCGTGACCAACATTGCAAACGTGACCAACACTGACAACTATATATATGATATTTTTATGTTTTATACCCAATTTTTCTTTTCCTGTCTACTACTTTATTTGGAAGCTATGTTGTAAACTAATTAGCTTTACATTTGACTTCATGAAAGCACTGGCAGTTTTAGCTGACACTTTCCAATTGTGCAGATAGGAACTCCCTCTCTATTTAAAGTTGTTTCAGGAAAGCTGTACAGCAGAACCCAAAATTGTAAAGATTTATAATTCCATATAAAATGTAATACATTAGAGGCTATATTATTCATTTTTTATATTTAAAAAATATATAGTTCTGCAAAAGTGGTCTATTTTAGATATATTTCCAAAGTGTGTCTGTGTTTATATGTGTGTGAAAGCCTGCCCACAGCCTAATCCCCAAAGGGGGCTCTGTCTTGCTTCATCACCTCAACCAGTCAAGTTGCAGGGGGGTGTGTCCCATTCAAGTCAATGGTAAGGTTTTTGTCAGACTGTTTATATTTCCAATTTGAAGGGTCCATTGTGGTTCTTCAGAATTTTACAATATCCTCACCAAACTGTAAACTCTAATCTCATACCCCTGGTAACACCTAAACAGGGTTCATGATTAGAACCTAATAATAACTTGTTGCATTACACACGCATATAAATATATATATATATATATATATATAAATATGTCTCTATATTTTTAAGATAATGAGATGGCACTTATTTTGATATGTATTACAACAATAATTAATAGTATTTCCATGTCACATTCATACTGGTATTTTTATATTCTACTTAAGTTACTCATATGAGCTATTCATGATATGCTGACCTTGTAATGGATTTATTTTTTCTTACTGGCAGACAATTTAGACTCTTCTCTCTCTGAATTTTGAGCAATGCAAACCAGCTCGGTAGTGGGGAGTAATTACTCCGTGCACTAATCCCAACATATCAAAATGTAACCCTTACCACATTTTTGTGTGCAGACTGGTATTCACCTAAAAAAGGAAAGCTATTAATTAACTGTCCAGTACAGTGTAACCTGAGTCCAGGGGAAGCTGTGCTATCAATCATAGCCATCCCCCATAGAGACTGTCAAATCGCATGCTGCACTCTGCCCTCAAATTACTAATGCAACAGCCAATGAACAGAATATTTAAAATTTAAGATGATTTAGCTGTTATTAGTACTCTTTCACACCATGAAGAGCACTTATAGTGAGATCAGTAACCCTTTAAGGTTCTCTTGAACGTTCCAATATGAACTCATAAGGTGCACTCTGCATGGATGTGCATAGAATGGATGGTATGTCCAATCAATAAAACAAGAGTGTACAGCCCCCTCTTGTGCACTATTTTTAGTATACAATGTACACCTAAAGGTATATGAAAGTGAGCTGGGTTATTGATGCATCTGATAGAGGAGAATTTATAGTGTCTGAAAAAAAAAAGATTGAATGCAAACATTCCAAAGTAAACCGTTAAATCGGTAGCCGGAAGCTTGCTGATTTTCTTGCACTTGCAAAGTGTTTTCTCTCAATGTTGACACCCCCTGAAATTCACAGGGATAATTAGCATACAGTGCCTTGCAAAAGTATTCACCCCCTCTTGACTTTTTACCTATTCTGTTGCATTACAGCCTTAAGTTCAATGTTTTGTTAATCTGAATTTCATGTGATGGATCAGAACACAATAGTCTAAGTTGGTGAAGTGAAATGAGAAAAATATATACATAAAACTATTTTTTAGAAATAGAAAACAGAAAATCGGCATGTGTGTATGTATTCACCCCCTTTGTTATGAAGCCCATAAAAAGCTCTGGTACAAACAATTGCCTTCAGAAGTCACATTATTAGTGAAATGATGTCCACCTGTGTGCAATCTAAGTGTCACATGATCTGTCATTACATATACACACATTTTTTGAAAGGCCCCAGAGGCTGCAACACCTAAGCAAGAGGCACTACTAACCAAACACTGCCATAAGGACCAAGGAACTCTCCAAACAAGTAAGGGACAATGTTGTTGAGAAGTACAAGTCAGGGTTAGTTTATAAAAGAATACCCAAATATTTGAAGATCTCCAGGAGCACAATCATATCTATCATAACCAAATGGAAAGAACATGGCACAAGAGCAAACCTGCCAGGAAACGGTCGCCCACCGAAACTCACGGACCGGCCAAGGAGGGCATTAATCAGAGAGGCAGCACAGAGACCTAAGGTAACCCTGGAGGAGCTGCAGAGTTCCTCAGCAGAGATTGGTGTATCTGTGCATAGGACGACAATAAGCCGTACGCTCCATAGAGTTGGGCTTTATGGCAGAGTGGCCAGAAGAAAGACATTACTTTCAGCAAGAAACAAAATGGCATGTTTTGAGTTTGCGAAAAGGCATGTGGGAGACTCCCGAAATGTATGGAGGAAGGTGCTCTGGTCTGATGAGACTCAAATTGAACTTTTTGGCCATCAAAGAAAACGCTATGTCTGGCGCAAACACATCACATCACCCTAACAACGCTATCCCCACAGTGAAACATGGGGGTGGCAGCATCATGCTGTGGGGATGTTTTTCAGAAGCCGGGACTGGGAAACTGGTCAGAGTTGAGGGAAAGATGGATGGTGCTAAATACAGGGATATTCTTGAGTAAAACCTGTACCACTCTGTGTGTGATTTGAGGCTAGGACGGAGGTTCTCCTTCCAGCAGGACAATGACCCCAAACACACTGCTAAAGCAACACTTGAGAGGTTTAAGGGTAAACATGTAAATGTGTTGGAATGGCCGAGTCACAGCCCAGACCTCAATCCAATAGAAAATCTCTGGTCAGACTTAAAGATTGCTGTTCACAAGCGCAAACCATCCAACTTGAAGTAGCTGGAGCAGTTTTGCAAGGAGGAATGGGCAAAAATCCCAGTGGTAAGATGTGGCAAGCTCATAGAGACTTATCCAAAGCGACTTGGAGCTGTGATTGCCGCAAAAGGTGGCTCTACAAAGTATTGACTTTAGGGGGGTGAATAGTTATGCACATTGACTTTTTCTGTTATTTTGTCCTATTTGTTGTTTGCTTCACAATAATAAAAAATTAACATCTTCAAAGTTGTGGGCATGTTCTGTAAATTAAATTATGCAAATCCTCAAACAATCCAAAAACACGAAAAATGCCAAGGGGGGTGAATACTTTTACAAAGCACTGTAACTAATACAATGTTTCTTTTTTGCCTGGGGATTGTGCAGACATGCTCAATTAGCACCTGAAGTCTGCCCTACTGTGGGAAGTCACATGATTCCTTTCCTTTAGCCAATCAGCATGTACATGTGCTGCATATTGGATCTCTCATTAAAAATGGAAAAAATATATATTTTCTGCAAAAAATGTTTGCATTTTTTCATGCAAATTTTTTTTGCTAGGTGGGTTATGATGCATTCTACTGGATGCATTCATAACCCACCTCAATTTCATATACCTTTAAGAGGTATGACAGTGACATGGATCTGGTTAGTCAGTATAGTGTAACTCCAACAGATGGTGGAATGTAGAATTACTACGAATGACCAGTAACATTTCCATGTGTAGTATTGTAACATCCTCATCTCGTATCTCCTATGCTATTCCACTGACTATGTGGTCTCAGGAACCACACAATATATTTGATCCTATCCTTTCTCCATTATAGATTTGTGAGACCTTCAACAAAGATGCCAGAAAATCCAGATCTCTCATTGGATGGGATAGAGTTCTTCCAGCTTCCCTCATTTTTCTGATCCATTTGAGGGGAAAATCTATTTTAGAAATGGATCACCAAATCCATATCTCCGCCCTACCTGTTATTTGTAAGTGCACATTTTAAAATGCCATTTGTATTTTATTATACTGAAAACGTCTTTGTTATATTGTGTAAAGTTAAATGACAATCAATTGGCTGAACAGTCTCTCTTCCATTAAAAGACAACAGATTTTCTTTTTGGAAAGCTTTAGAATGTGTTTATAACGTCTTAAAAGGAATTTCTTTTTTAGTACCTGTATTTTTTGATGATGCTTTTGCTTATTCAGTAGTCAACAAAATTCATTTTAGAGTCACCCTGAATAGACTTTTGGGTATTGTATTATTTTATCTATCCGTTTCAATGTAATTTTCATGTAAAATGTACACTTAACATCTCATTAACATTTAACTAGAAGTCTAACACCCTGCCTCCTTTCTTCCTGTTTACTCACACATGTGTTGCCATCTATCTATTGTTATCTTTCCCTCTGTTCATAAATGGCTCATATGTTGCATTAAAGGGAAATTGATCTAATATTTGCCTAGCATTCATTTGAAAAGCAAGTTTTATCCACAATTATAGGGTGTGAATATCAAGTCATGCAGACTGATTCACTGCATTTGACACTATCAGATCAGAATGTGTTAAAGGGAGGTCTAACAGTGATACAACGCTGCATATTCTTCTACATTTCAGGCAAATCATTTTATTGGTAATGTATAATGATTACGCTAAAACAAAATATTATTTTGCAGTCAGACAATGAGTGGTGGCAAATCTACTGTAGACTTCATCACAATAAGGGATAATATTTGCTTTGGATTACCAGATTACTAAATAAAACTTCCATATTTTAATTAGAATCTGCCAAACTGATGTCCCAACTTTGTCACAAAACTATTTTGTACAGATTTAACCTTTCGTAATATTTAAAACCTGCTCTATTAAATATATGATAGCAAATGTATGACTTCAGTATCCCTTTCATTTTATGGTTTTATGGGTAGAGATATTTATTTACATACCAGCAAACGATTTGGGGGTTACAGCCTGAAAATCCCTGCTGTTGTCAAAATCGTAACTCTGACCCATCTAAGCCTTTGATCTTTCAAGCCTATAAATGTTACAATCACAAATCGCTATTCAATTCCTACAACTCCTCAAGCCCGCAAATGTTCTCACACCTGTAAATGGCAAATGTAGAAGGAAATCCTACGGGTAGCAGATAGGACCCGCAAGGGGGTTAGAACCCTGTTTGTAGCACTGTAAATGCAAATAAAAAATCAATACTGCACTTTAAATGACGGGGAAAGTCATGATAGACATTAGAATTAATTGCACAACAGTCTCAAGCTCGCAAATCTGCAATCAATCTTTTTTTTTTTTGACGTTTAATTTCAGTGTTATATCAATCTTGGTAATCAAGGAGTTAATACATATCAGGCCGCCCACATGGACTAGAACAGTATTGTCATTCATCTGAATTTTTTTTTACATTGCCGGATTGCGAGTCTGATCGCATATCAAACTTCTAAATGCTAATTGATCGATGTGTAACCTCCATGTTTTACTGACGTCATGATGGCAGTCTCATTTACTATTGGCTGTTTCTAAATCAGTAGTTACGGCTTGCTTAATTGATCATGGCCTGGAATTATACTTACGGGTGCATGGATTTATGGTTTAGGCTTTCGGCCAGGTAGTTGCAGGCTTATTCAATTGACTCACTCTGTAACGGTTGCAATTACGGCCAGTATGAAGTCAACTGCGGGCTTGCAATTGAATGGAGGCCATTGTCTAGTATATTTTCTCAGACTAGAGTTTTAGTTATCATTGATGAAGTATCAACCCAAGGGAACCACCTCAGGGCCATAATCACACAATAGGAGTAGGTAGCTCTGACACTATGCTACCTAGAGGGACTAGGACATGGTATATTTAAAGGTCCATGCATAGCTTTAAGTTCATTTTTAATTAAATAGTCCACTATAATGTTTTCAGCCACAGATATTCCTATGCATATTGCTGGTGTGAGTAGACAGAAGGCCAATGTAGACTTAAGAGTCACAACTTAATCCAAAGAGAACGATGGTCACTAAAACCAGTTTCAGGGAATAGGACATGACGCATATAACCTAACAGAGCACTCGTTTATTGCAACAGGTTCCCGGCAATGTATACACAAGAAACATATTTTTATCTCTGTACATAGGGGAAATTGAGTTTCCAGCTGGTGATAAAGGCAACCAATCAGAGTCCCATCAATGTTGTCCATTGTTTGTTTGGTTGGACTCTAGTGAGTAATTAATGAACTGATGGGTTGTTGAGAGTAATCAATGCAATGGGCAGTCTGTCAAGAGCAATCAGTAACTGGGTGGACTGTCAGGAGTAGTGAAGGAACTGGCTTGGTGTCCTCCTGTCAGCATTTGGCCTATAACTAGTAGTATGGAACCTACAGTCTAATAATCTTTATATGGAAACTAGCCACTTTCCCGTAAAAAATTACGGCCATAAAATTTGAAGCCGGGCAATGCTGTTTGCCACACAATGCGAGGCTCTCCCCCCTCTAACTTGCGGGCCTTGCGATGAGCGCCTTTGGCTCATTGTGAGCCTCTCCCCTCCTCTACTTTACGGGCCTCGCAATGAGCGCCTTTGGCGTTCATCGTAAGCCCTGCAATAAGCGGCTTCATTGCAGGCCCCTGCCAACCCCCAACTTTTGGGACCCTGCAATTAACGCCTTCGGTGCTCATTGCGATCCTTTCCCCCTCTGCTTTACGGGGTTTGTGATGAACGGTCTTCCGATGGCTTCAGAGTTACGGGCTTGAAAAAAATGTTGGCCATTAAGTCCTTAATTATTGTGAAATCTGTAACTTGGCAGCCGTTTTCAGCCTCCCCCCCCCCTCAAGCCAGTCACATACGTGCCTCATTGAGCCCGTAACTTTTAACATAGTGACTGACAAATCGTAATTTCCACAACTATATATATGATAGTCTGGTGCCAGACTGGGTTAGAAGACCAAGCTATAAGGTCCATCATGAGGCTACTTGGCTATTGTCCATCTGCCTCCAATCCCCAAGTACACAATGGAAATAGGCACACATATAACTTGTAAAGCAGCATATAACCAACATCCATACCCCATCTACAGGTGCCAATGTCATGGGGAAACTTTCTCATTCTAAGTGGCTAGGTGGTGGGTCTGGGTTATGTTGGAATGGGGAAAGCCTTTCAATGTTTTGAAGCATTGGCTTTGGATAAAAATCAATTAATTTGGCAATAATCCAAAATCTGGAAGTCAACTACATTATGAAAGTTAAGAAACGTATCAGAATAAATCCTGAACTTGTCACGCTTGTGATAGCATGTAAAATATTATTTACCGTGAGCTGAATTAAAGCAGTTGAAAGCTCTTCTGCATTCTACATTTTATATTCATTGTATATTATATTTTATATTTTAGACTATTGTGTTGTTTATGCTTTAAAAGTGCCAGAAAAAGCAGCTGTAAATAAAAACGCATTCACATATTCTGAATTTAAATCATCTGGAAAAAAAATATTTTTTTTTTTAAAGGAATTTTGGTAATTAATTTAGCAAAACAAGGGAAACATCTCATCTGACTTGAAGTGACACGTAAAACATTTTCACAGCTATTTCTCATAACTGAAACAAGATTAAATACATTTCTGTCTATTAACACTATATCACAGTGATGTTCTGGTGTACACAAAACAGAGACTGCGTTCATAGCGCCATTCTTTGCTAGATAACAAACAGTCGACAACTGACGCCAAGGGTGGAAAATCTCCAATAAGCATTATGCAAACATGCAACCTGGACACTGTACTCTGAGCACATTCTGCTGCCAGCTCTGCATATTTCTTTGTGGAGATACAGTGGTAAGAGACCTCAATATGCATATGATTATGGTCAAACACTTGTATTGGCAGAGACCCCATAGCTATATTTGCATATCAGCTGTTATGGAAATATAAAGAAACAATAAACAGAGGAATTACAATGTACAATATTAGCTGGGATGGCTGGATCAGCCCTCGCTCTAAACTCCACAGCCATTACCCAGCCCCCTAATTGGCTAGATACACATGGAAGGAAAACTCAATGACAGATAGGCACTGAAGACAGAGATAGATAGATAGATAGATAGATAGATAGATAGATAGATAGATAGATGGTGGTCACACCTGTGAATGACTGCAGCACGTATGTGAGTAAACCGGATAGTGATAGAAAATATAAACCAGGAAAAAAGATTGACAAAGACCTAGCTGCACCTCACTGACGAGGCACACAGAGACCGAAACGCGTCTGCAGTTTGCTGTTTCTCCTGTTCAGGGTAGAATTGCCTGGTATTTAGGGGCTGGGTTGCTCTAGTGAGTGGGACCAGACTGATATGCTACAGGATATTTTTACCTGTGAAGGGCACAAGTGGCTAAAAGAGTTAGCTCTCAGAGTGGGTAATCAGACCTATGGCCCTATTAAATTCCAATGGCTGGAGTTACAGAGTGATTAAATTAGAAAAGCACGGAAGGAAATGGCCGTAATCCAAATTCGTAAACCATGCTTCGGCACGTAGCAAATTTTCAAACCCGTAGTTACGGGTTTAGACAAAGCCAGTAGTAAAAGAGACCGTCATCATCACTAAAACATGGAGGTTAAATTTCAATCACGGTTTTGAAGTCTGAGTTGAGATTGGACCCGCATTCCAGAAATAATGCAATATGAAAAAATCAATAATTATAATATTCTAGTCAATGCAAGTTCTATTATATGTATTAACACAGATTGCCGGGATCGATATAACATGGAAAGTAAACATAAAAATAAATATTTGTTACATGCAGATTTGCGAGCTTGATAATGTTGTGCTGTTAATATTAATACCTTTCATCACTTTGTCTGTAAGTTAAAATACAGTAGTGTGTTTATATTTGCTGTTACAGTGCTACGGACAGGAGTTTAACCCCCTTGCAGGTCCTCTCTAGTACCTGTAGGATTTTTGGCCCCATTTGCCACTTACATTGTGAAAACATTTGCGGGTTTGAGGAATTGTAGCAATTTAATAGCAATTTGCGATTGTAACATTTACGGGATTAAAACATCAGCTGGATGGGAGTTCAGATTTTGATAGACCGTAAGGATTTTCCTCCTGTAACCCGCAGATCATTTGCATGTAGCTAAAAGAGGCCAATTTAATAGCGTTAACTTTTGCTGGCTCCGTTACAGGCTTCTGGAATTGCGATTTGGCAAATTTAATGGGCTCCTAGAGAACAATCCTACTTAGGTATGGTTCATTGTCAGATTGAACACCTCTGATTTCTTTGTTGTGGATGCAAATTACCTTGTTGTATCATTACTACGTCATGTGGTCTATATGTTAACACAATAATATATATAATATATAATAATATATAACCAACATAAATTCACCAAACAGACTTTATACTTTGACTTTTTAGTCCCCCAAAAAATACCATATCAGAGAAGAACTACTTAGACATAGCATAAATAAGTATTGTGGAATATATATGTCATGGGACAAGGAGGTTAATTCAGTTTTTTTAAGAGTGAAGAAGACTGTAATAGATAGATAGATAGATAGATAGATAGATAGATAGATAGATAGATAGATAGATAGATAGATAGATAGATAGAGAGATAGGTAGAGAGAGATAAATAGGTAGATAGATAGATAGATAGATAGATAGATAGAGAGAGAGATAGATAGATAGATAGACAGATAGATAGAGAGATAGGTAGAGAGAGATAAGTAGATAGATAGATAGATAGATAGATAGATAGATAGATAGATAGATAGGCAGATAGATATAGATAGATATATAGATAGATAGATAGATAGGCAGATAGATATAGATAGATAGATAGATAGATAGATAGATAGATAGATAGATAGATAGATAGATAGATAGA